>OX419594.1:2778559-3381033 GCA_948473455.1 Teleiodes luculella
TTAATTTAGGTAGTGCATATTTTTTGAAATGTCTTAATTTGTAGATAAATGTAACTTTGTTGTAATAAAATAAATAAGTAATGTAAAAAAAAATCATATGCGAATGTAATAAATTTTAAATGAAACCTATCAATTTAAGAAATTGTATCTAGTAAAATAAGAAAGTAAATAATGTAAGAATCATTGTAATTTTAAATTAAATCTAAGAAATAAAAATATGATACCTACTACATGTACTTAAATAAATATTTTGTTTCATTTTTAATTACTTTATAGTTCCTGTACAATACCAATTTTAATAAAACTTATAAAGTGTTGGCACAAAATCAAGTTATGACATGTACAGTCAAAGGCAAGGTTAGCTGAACACGCACACCGCTGATCTATCTTATATTCATTCAATGAATATAAAAACGATGTAAAGTCCAAAGTGCTCTGCTTAGCTTGCTTTTGACCGTACCAGTGTCATAATATGCTGATGTTGTATATCCGCAATAGGAAGAAAGGCATGTTAAGACTTGTCGGTCGAAATGATTGCAGCGCGGGGCGGTGCGGGGTCAGGTGGATCACGTGGATGGTGTCTTATTATCATTACATACATACGTAAATCTATTGAGTTGTGATATAGTCACCAGACGTTCTTCATTTGTTTCCTTGCAATCATTGCGTTCGGTTCACTACAATTCCTAAAATGTCAGAATCTCGAACAAGTAACATGCAAACTAGTTACCTTGCTGTGAGTGACGATGAAATTCCTAAATACATAGTGCGCATCGAACTTTTAAAGTGTATAGAAAGTGAAATAGATGTGAATGTGGTAGCAAATTCAAAAGCTCAATATGTTGTGTATAGAGACGAAGATAATATACTGTATAAGACAACACAGTTACTGTGGCAGATCGGTGCGGAGCTTGGTCTACGGAACGAGAGATCGTGCAATATAGATATAACAAGGTATGTTTTAGGTGATAAAAATAAGTCATACTTATTTTTAAACAGTTCCTTGTATAGTTTTGGCTAATGTAAGTATTATTTTGTTATAGACAGGTGTGATTGAAAGGTGGAGGGAGTGTTCGGAACGTCAGACTCACGCGACGATGCGGCCGCCTTCGACGAAGATGACGGCTGCGCTAGCAGCAGCGGAAGAGCAGCGAACCGAACGCAATGAACATTAGTTTAAGAATTTATTATATAATGAAATTATTTTATAAAAATAAACAACAAACAATATTTTTGTCTTTTATTATATTTAAATAATAATAACATTTTTACACTGAGTTAAACAAAAAAGTAACAATTAATTACTAAATTCTTAAAAAAAATCTACATTTGCAAGCTTATCACTTTTACTAAAAAATTTGAACTGATACATATGATTATCAAAAAACCATTTTTGTAAGCAAATACAATTTTTAAGAGCACATTGATTTTTATGAATAAAACAGTTCAATTCACAAGTTTTATATTTTTCTTGTAAAGTTTTCAAATTTGGACAGCCCTTTTCTCCAAGATCTACAATATCACAATTTTCACATATTTTTTTAACCCATTTTTCTTTTTCACTTCCTTTTACGAAAATACTCTTATTTTGTAAATAAAACGGAATTAATCGTTTAAATTCTCTGTAGTCAATGAAGCCATCACTCCAAAGTATTCCTCTGTTTCTTTCTAACCAATTCACTTGCTTTTTCTCTTCCTTTGTTAACGTAGAGTACGCATAAGGTGGTTTTACAATAAACACTTGTGTCCAGTCAATAGTAGCTATGGCAAACTCTTTAACGATAAAATCATTTTTGGAATTTTTGAATCCTTGTACATCAACAAATATAGTTTGAGGTTTCATTATGATATTTTCCTTATAATATTGCTTAAAGGTCTGTACTCAAAAATGCAATCATTAAGTATAAGACAATAAGCTGAAGTTTTGTCAGGTATGTCTCGATCTGCTTCAATTTCTAGCCTCACGTCGACCGAACCCTTAAGAGATTCTTGTTGACGACAGCAATCAATAACAAACAAAGGCGCTATATCTTTAAATTCCTTTAAACTCAACAACGGTGCTGCTCGGCGTCCGTAATAAGACTGTTGAAATCTACAGTATTGTTCATATAATAAGGAAATTTTTTGGTCTGAGAAACTAACGTTCAAATTTTCATAAGGAAAGTACACAGAATTTAGAAATACTTTTACTTCTGTTAAACTGCAATGATCAAATACAGACATAGAGCTCTTTGCATTTTGTTTTCGATCAGTTTGCAAACCTACAATAATAAAACGAGGTTTTTCTATCTGAGAAGATGTCTTAATAGACCAAGTATGTTTTCTTGTTTTTGGAAGTAAAGGATATTCATATAAATCCCAATTTCTGAACGCTAAAGTTATAGCTCGATCTCTTTCTAAATTTTTTAGAAGACCAACCTTTTCACGGTCTGATACTTTGATGTGTGGTACTCGCCAAACAATTTTGTTTATAGTTATATCTTCTAGTACTTCTTTTTCACCTAGTATCAAAGCATTTAAGTTCGTATTACTTCTTAATAAAACTAATTCATGCTTGCAGTTCATAATTATTTTTCTATAATCTTCAGCAAAACCTAGAATTTTATCCAGTGGTATAGATACAGAAAATATGCCGTTGTTCTTTATAGAACTACCATTTAAAGACCAACCCCAAACATTTGCAGGTTTTGATTCACTCTCTGTCATTGACAAATATGATTTCATTGTCGTTGTAATACCAGCGTTTTTTATCTTATCTATTTCGATTCCATTTAATTCATAACGAATTTCTTGAAAAAGGAATAAAATAGGATTGTTAACAAAATTAGTCGTTTCTACATATGTTTTAGTTTCACTGTTGTAAATTTTCACCCTTCCTTCTAGGTATAAAGTACTAGCAGAAGGTAGGATGTATAAATCTTGTTGGTTAATAGGTATTCGAATTTCATCATTCTTGTTGAAACTTGTCACATACGGTTTGTAGGAATGCAATTCGAAGCTCTCTATGCTGTTATCAGACACTGGTGGCTCCAAAACGTTTAAAATACTCATTTTAACAGGCCTATTAATTTAAGGAATTCTTTATTTGCTTTAGTTAATTTTTTAATATTTTTGATGTGTGCTTGTTTTACAGTAGCAACTTTTATACTGGCACTTTTTTGAGATTTGTTTCCAGTTTTATTGAAGTCTATCATTCTTTCTCAGATGAAGGTACAGCTGTATTTCTTCTCCACGTAGATTTATAAGATTATTATTAGAGTCTAATAATCGAATATTTATTTCACTTATTGATTCTTGATTAACAGGAAAGTAGATCAAATTTTTTGGTATTTCCACTATTCGGTACCCCGGTGGCACATTGGGTACAAATTCGTATATGATGTGTCTTGGTATACCGTTTACAAATGAACCACTCACAATATCACATTCTATTCGTACAATGGTTGTAGACAAAATGCTTACTGGATAGCGAGACTCGTGTGTTATATTCGCTTTTAATACCTCCTTACCAAAACCAAATAAACTTGCGCATGAGTTTTCCCTTTCAAAATGAATGTCTTTCGAACATTGTAGCGTAACCTTTAGCGTATTATTATTTGTTGATAATTTTAGTGAACAGTTTTTTACATTCGTTCTTAAAAAATCACTGATATCTTGTAGCTCATATGAGCCTTCTGGTATCTCAAGAATTTCGTGATCATTATAATGAAATTTATTATTTTTGGTATCAATGTTCGGTATTGAATTAAAAGTAGAGAAGTATATCAATGCACACTCATATCCAGTATTAAGCTCCAGAGGAGGCGAATAATGTGTTGATAACACAGAATTTTGTCCTGTTATAGACAGAGTGAAACCCATGTTTGAAATGATAGTTTTCAATGTTAACATAAGCTTTTTATTTATGAATTTTCCAAAATTTTCTAAGAAAATGTATACATAAATGTCCACAATTAACAGTATCAAAACTTTGATACTGATCGTGATTATAACTAATCGTAACACCTTTCATATACTTTATTAATTCTAAAGGAGGTTTCAAATTGCCGAAACTGTCAAAATATTCACAATACTTGTTAATTTTCGCATAAGCTACCCAATGTGTGCCTTCATTATTAGAGTTATCTAAATTTAATATAGCACATTCTTTTTTTTTGTTTTTCTTGGTAAAGTGTCTCTCATGTATACGCCTCTAAAATAAGGAATATCATAAGTATGATTTAGTATATCGATATTGGTCAGTGCGCGTTTGGGTAGCCGCTTTCTTAGTTTTTTGAAGTGTTATTTAAAAATAGCCCTGCACCATTTTTGTATGGTTTTATGTACAATCCTTTGCCATTGCCAATAGCAATTGCCTCCATCATTTTATTGTGTCGTTCAGATTCAATAAGATTTTTTTGTGCAGTTTTAGAATCATTTACTGCTTTTGCAATTCCTGCAGCTCCTCCAGCTAATGATCCTAATGCTGACAACCCAGCAAATATAGGAATTAAGGGTAATATGCCACCAGTTTTTGGAATCGAAATGATGCGTGGTAATTTGACATTCTTATTTTTCTTGAATATCTTCTTTGCTGCAGCAAAGGCGATTTGAATAGCTTTATTTTTATCTTTACATTTAAAGTTTTTTAGCTCCGATCGAATTTTACTAATAATGCTCTTAAAAGTACGAACACCTGATCCAGCTTTTAATTTTGCTTTCATTATATTTTTTATTAACCAAGAATCAATTTTTTCTCTTTTCCCTGCATCTTTAGCTCGAAGTCTCTTGTTTGCCATATTGATTAAATCCAAATCTGCTTTATGGCGTACGTTTATATCGTTATTAGTGTATGCAATATCGTGGTACATACAAGCTGTGTCTAATTTATTAATACCCCTGTCACCTCTTAACAAACGTTTCCGTAATTTAGTTCCTGGCCCACAAAACTGATAACCAGGTAAATGTAACTCGATTGGTAAATTATTTATAAGGTTATTAAGAAGACCTGCTCCACTCATTGATAGCAGTTTAATGATTAATTAATAAAGGACATCTCAATTTATACTTCATTGAACCAGATTTTTTATATCAACCCAACTATTTTCCTTCTCAGCAAGTCCTAACCACTTTACAAATATCTTGTCATTTTTCCTTTTAATAACTTTTTCTACAAGATAAATATCAGGATATTTCGTTTTCTGTAACTCATGTTCGTAAAATGACCCAAGAATTTTTTCTTTATGCATATCTTCAATTAGGTATGTAACAGGTCTGGTTTTATTAACTTTTATTATTTTAAATATTTCTGTTGACCAATTAGGCGTATAACCCTTAGCAAATTCAGTTTTGTACTTGCTGATGCGTACTTTATCACCAAATTTGTATTTATTACCTGATGTTTTACTATTATTTATCTTTGATTTATAAATGTTTTGTTTTACAATTTGTTCATTATTAATATTTACATCAAAAGGTTTATATTTTGTAGTGCGGTGAATACTGTTATTATAGCCCCACACAATAGATTTTAGATGCTTTCCCACCCATTGATATTTACCATGCAAACTAAAATGTTTGTAAAGTTTTGTCTTTAGTGTTCTTATTACTCTTTCTACAATAGCTGCTTTTTTTGTACTAAATGTCGAATAATGATTGATCTTGCATTGTTTCATTAAATTAAGAAACAGAGTATTATAAAATTCCTTTCCCAAATCCGTTTGTAAGTTTTTAGGACAACGACCAGACTCTGTTAAAATTTGTTTCATGGCTTTAACTGTTTCTTCCTTTGTTTTCGCTTTCACTGGTACTGTCCATATAAATTTGGAAAAAGTATCAATTACTACAAGTATATACTTAAAATTATTATTCTCTTCAGAATATTTTTGCATATCGATAAGGTCAGCTTGCCAGAGATCATCAATTCCTTTAACAATCGTTAACCGTCGTTTAAAATTTTTTCTGGCTGGCTTATGAAGTTCGTTAACTAGACAAAGCTAATTACTCATTTTTAGATAAGTTAACACGAATCTTGAACAATTGATTAATTTCAGGTTTTGTGTAGTAATTTGCAGCAGTAACTATATCAAGCAAGTTTTTGTTTGAATTGTTGTAAAGATGAGTCAACTATATTTTTTACAAATATATCTAGTTCCTTTTTAACACAAAATTCTTTTAAAGTTTGATGTAAATATTGTTTATTTACCGCTTCGTCGTCATATACTGGCGTCTGTAAGCCAAGCAGTCTGTTTTGTTTCAAATCATAATGTCCTGTGTCCGATTTTAATAATGCTTCGTTATATATGTCTAAATAATCTGGTAAACGTAAACGTTTATGCACATGGTGACCAAATTTATCAACGTTCATTTTTCATAAGTTCTGTGTAAGTAGTTGTTTCCTTTATGAAATTTGAATATCAACTAAAGTGCATTCTATTCGTTATTATATTTATTTACTTAATAATTTTTGCTTCCCGTAACTCTTCAATGATAGATATTATCTCATTATCGAGACCGGTGTTGCCGGCATCTCTTGAAGCGATCAATAGTTTTAATCTCTCTACTAATTCGTTCGGATCATCCCAATATATGAAGTCTGTATTTTCTAGAACTTTCTTTAGCTTTGGTAGACCTGTTCCTTGTGCTAAACTTTCAGTACTAGTTGTAGGGCATTTAGAAAATTTGAATAATGGTTTAACAATAAAGTTATATTTTATACCTTTATTACTCTTAATAGGTTTTTTTGGATCAAAATCTCTTCGGTGAGCATTTGTGTCCATTAATATTTGTTTATAATTTTGTTTATCACTTTCAGTTATCAATTTTAAATCCGGTGCATTTCGAGTCAACAGTTCCATTATTCCTGGGGTTTTCTTGTAAGATTTCCCACCAATGTCAATATGATCATCTCCATCATATACTCTTACATTGCCTATCATAAGCTTTCCTCGCTCTGAACGAAGTCCGAAAGTTATGTGATGTATAACATCAGAAGATAGAGACCACGATAATGTCTTTCTCGATGGACTTGATTCAGAATCAAGAGATTTAAAAGAAGCCATACTTGAGTCATTTTGATTCGTAGGCGTGCTAACCATAGTAGTTTCATCCTCTGAATCATCCTCAATTTCATAATCCTCACTGGACATATCATCATCATCAGCATTAACAGAAAAGTTACTGCTTTTTGGTGTCTTAGTTTCATTGGTTAATTTAGTTTCTATGCTCTGCTCATTTATTCTTTTTAAAGGTTCTGTTATGGGTTTAAATATAGATTCTAATACCTCATTACTGTTATTTTTCATGTCTTTCATAAGTTTTACTTTCTTTTTAATATTTGTTGCTGATTTTATTATCTGTTTTTTTATTTCTTTTTCCATTTTTTTATTGTCATCTGACCTACTTCGTTGTTAATATATTACTGACGATTATAACAATGCATCGCTTCATATAAATAATTCATTGATCAAAAACAATATAAGTATCAAAGTTCTTTCTATAACAACCATTATTTTTTTTACAGTCTTTATTAATTACTACGTAACTGAATGGATCTCTCCACACTTCAAAACACATATTTCTAAACTGAGACCAAGACATATCAGAACAGGCATGCTCATCATAAACATGTTTCAGATTGATATCATCCTGTTTGAATAAAATTATTAAGTTTGAATTATCTCTTATTAGTTGCTTAGGAATCTTAGAGTAAGTTTGATTTAAATAAAAGCAATCTATATTTTTATGTCTTCCCATCGCAAAAAAATCGCGAATATTATTTTGATTTTCACATGCAACATCGTCAAATATTATTATGGAGTTTGGTTTAGCTTCACTAGATGATATGACTTCATCATTTTCAAGATATTTGTTGAATGAAACTCCTGGCACCATATCAATCACCTTTTCTAAGAAAATGTATTTTGGTTGATACAAAGACTTAGAATATACGTATAGATTATTGTATCTTAACCCATTTTCATGTAACAAAAGTCCTATGATCAAATTAGTTTTTCCACAGTTAGAAGGACCACAAATTACACATCGTATTGTATTAGGTAATAATTTTCCATGTCGCGAAACATTTTTTTTTTCTACTGAACATATGGCATCAAGCTCTAACGTGTCATTCTGTTTTACAAATTTCATGATTGAATAGAATGTCAAATCAATAAAGTAGACCTTAACAGAGTGAGTCGATTTTCAAGCTACACTACATAATATACTAAAAATAACGTAATGTGTATGTGTGTGTGTGTGTGTGTGGGAGAGAGTTTTAGAAAACTTCTGGTGAGTATTCAACACGACTCGTTTACACTGATCACTTTCTACACCCGTTCCGTTCATAACGGAGTATTGGGTGTTCTAAAACTGTTTTCGAATCATTGTTCACTAAGCGTAGTGAAACGAGCGGAGCGATAGCGAGGCGAGATGAACGGAGTGCCAGTGAACGATGATCCGAAAACTGTTTTAGAATGCCCAATACTCCCCTACTAATGCGATATTTTCGATACGATATTTGCAGTATCGATACAAAGCGGTGTATCGGGCATTCATTCTTAAACGTTCGTTCATTTCATTCAACGTTGTCCTTGTCCTATAAATAATTGCTATCTTAAGTAAGATGCAATTTCAAAAATTTGTAAAATAACAATGATTTAAGAAGGAAAGGCCAGCACTTGCATGTTAGTAATGTTTGTGTTTCACAAAAGATATACCGTTAGCGAGTTTTAAAATACACCCAACGCCATCTAGCGTTCTATACTAGTACTAACAACCTCGAATGAGGGCAAGCGAAGCGCGCTGATACTCCAACCTCTGAGTCTTCAACTTCAGAACCTAAATTTAAAAAATAATTAGGAATATGTATCGAAATCCAAACCCTAATCCCAAACATCCCATATTATAATAACATCAGTGAAAACAGTAACAAATTCAACTGAAAAAGTAGTGAGATTTTAAATATTATTCATTTCAATTCAATGTTTTAGATCTGCCAGGCGTCTCTTGACGGCTCACCATTTTTTTAAGAACTTGTGGTCGAGCCTAACATCTTCGGCGAGATCATGGTTCAAGAAAACAAGGTCTAACAAGGGGACCACGTGACTGACACAAGCCTACGTCATTTCTACATCATTTTGCCTATTCATCCTTGTCGAATGCGTGTAATAGACAAGGACGAACAGCGCAAAATGACGTAGGCTTGTATCAGTCACGTGGTCTTCTTTTAAGACCTTGTTTTCTTGGACCATGGGCGAGATCTAATCCCAACGGCTTCGCAGCTTGGTCTGGTCGAAAAAAAAAATGGAGATCACGCCGCGCCGCTAAGAGAGCATACCCGACGCACAGAAGTACGATTATAGTAATACTTAGTACCCTTACAGAAGGAAAATTAGAAATCGCGTTCGTTCTTTGTGTCCCGACCTATTGGGCGTTACGTATCGTGAATAAGGATAGATTTATTGCTAACTAAGTTAAGTGATCGTAATATACGAATACGACCATTGACGAAGCTTACCACGAAGCTCGTTAAAATGTCTAATAAATGTTTGGTAATGTGCTTTGTTTTGCGTACAGTAGGCTAGACATTATGACCTTTAGAGGGCCCGTATTCCGTAGCGGTAGAGGTGAATTTCGTAGCACAAGTGTCCAACCGCATGTGCTGGCTTCTGTACATTCTTTTCTGTACGTTTCTTTAAAATGAATTGAGCCATTGCTATCATTTCTAAGTTTACTGATTACATCTATCCATGAGTATATATTTATTTTATGTACCTTCAGCTTCACGTTAAATCAGTCCACGAAACTTTAACAACTTTTCCGAAGTGACATAGCCTTAATTTATAATTCAACTGTACATTAATTTCACAGTCTGTTTGTACCATTTACTAAATGGTTTTAAATATTCATGGTGCATCTGTTGGCAGAAAGAAAACGAATTATGAAATTACTTTTAAATTAATAGGTACAGAAAATATTATGAGATATCTAATACTCGTACCTATTACTTGTCCATTGTCATCTTCTATTAATTTTATTTGTACGATCCAAAACCACGGAATACATAATAGTGCTAAAACCAAGAATTTATCTCTGAACTAACCGGGCACACTGATACAAAAACAAAACCTTGGAACAATATGCAGTCAGTTTTATAGCTACCTCTAGTATAGGTCTAGCTTCAATTCGATTATCGGATCCCTTTGTTCCCGAGCAAGCGTCGCGCCACTGGCTTCGAATGCAACCTACTACGTAGCCCTACCAATCAAGTAGTCTAAGTAAGTATCAATCGACGTATGTTTGTAGTCATTCAATGACTGTAGGTCAGCGTACAGTCAAGAGCACGCCATCTGAACTTTATGTCAGTTAAATAAAAGAAAATCAAGTGCAAATTCAGCTGAAGCTGAAGTTCCAGTTTTTTTTATCATCTTAAAAATCCTTAAATATGAGAAAATAATAAATTTAGTCAAAAAGATTCATAAACAAGCAATCTAACGTATGCGAGTAGTGTTCAAATTTAAAGACCATGGCTAAACCACTGCCCTAAGCATGTATAGAAACTTCTCACCAGCTAATAACATTAAAATATTCAACGTGCTATTTTATTTTCAGGATTATAGAAAAATGAAAAGTTCCTGAAAGTTTTTTCGTGTAATCTACTAATATTTAGCTATTTAGCATTAAATATTTCTAGGTACGACGTTTATACATTGCTAGGGCAGTCGCCCATACTTCAATTTAGCCATGTCATTTCGCTCTTTTTTTCAAGGTGAGAAGGAAATAACACTCTTATCCTATTGGAAGATATTTCAATATGGTGGGTTTCTCGCAACTTTTTGACAGCTAGGTAAGGGATATTTATTTAGTTTGTTACAGTGGTCGTGCTACTAATTTTGCATAGGCGAATATTTTGGATGACAGACAAAGAAATTATGCTAAATGACGTCATTCGGAATCTAGGCGCGTAAACAAAAATAATGCACTAAAAATAATAATCTGTTTTCACTCTGTGCATAAAACAAACGCCCAAAGTATAGATAGATAACATTGCACTATTATATTTCCTATGGGCATTTTATCTGTGTGTTTGACAGGATCTAACTATTATTGTGCTATGATTGCGTAGTTCAACAGATGCCAGATATTTATCTCAAATAATGTGTGTGTATGTTTGTAGGTATTTGTAGGTTTGTTTTAATTGAATTATTTGTAAAAAGCAAACAAGTATTTTTATACAGTCACCATCACAAAACAAAAACATACACTTTAACAACAGGGAGTGAGTAACCTCTTATTAGTTATTCATTTACCTCGTAATTTCCGAATAAGGTATCGGATTTCATATTATAATGAAGCCGCTGTTATATAAAACTCATAATTAAAATAGCTTACATAAGTGGGTAATAATTTTGTTAGCATTAGTTCGTAATATTTGACGTATGTATGAAATAAACGACTCCCTATTAATATAAATATCTATCTGAAACACGCGATACCAAATACAACATTTCCCTAGCTTAAATTGTCTCATTGCTGGGCATCTCCTCTTTCTTTCCACCTTTTTCGGCCTTCTGTCAGTATCTCCCCCGCCCCTATTAAAAACGTCGAGATCATTCCGCCCATGGTCTAAAAAAACAAGGTCTTCCTTCACTATATAGTCAGTCACGTGACTTTCGAACGGTTTACGTCATCAAAATTTGCTGGCTGGCTGCTTGCCACATAAGGTATTACACTCTTTGTCTATCGCTGATGACGTGGGATGTTCTAGCAGCTAGAACATCCCACGTCATCAGCGAGCGCGTCTTATGTGCTAGAATCTAGCACATAAGAGAAGATCTTATTTTGACAGACTATGCCAGCATCGTTTCCGAAGTCTTGGCTTTTCAACGCCCGCTATCTTTTGGCATCCTAATACATAAGAGTTATATCTGAAACTCTAGACGGCTCAATAATATTGACACCAATGTTTATGAGTACGTTAACGTCGAAACCCAAACGATACAAAAGGAAGGAATGCAAAGTAACTAATTTATCTTTATTATATTAGGTTAAGAGCGTCGGTGGCCAAGTGGCTAGGCCCGTTGACTTCCGTTCCGAAGATCGATGGTTCAAACCTCGGCACGTACCAATGTGTTTTCGATTTTCGAATTTATATGTACGTTTATTCGACGCTCTTACGGTGAAGGAAAACATCGTGAGGAAACCTGCACTCACCTGCGAAGAAATTCAAAGGTTGTGTGTGAAGTTGACCAACCCGCACTGGGCCAGCGTGGTCGACTAAGGCCTATTCACCCTGGTATCAGGGTAGGCTCGAGCCCCTCGGTGGGGACATATATGAGCTGTTAACGTTATATTAGGTTGGCAAGACAAGTCTATTTTAAGATGCTTATAAGATTTGATAGTCTGGATGAATAACATTTTTAATTATACAACAAGCAAAAATGCTATTAATGCAAGATTTGCTTTTTTCCAAAGTGATGATGTAACTACAGTCTTGACGTTATCTTATCTTGTTATATTATTACTATCTGAGAGGATGGGCCATATTGTAGGTATATGACAGGAAATTAACGAATACTCAAAAATTTTTTTTAGATTAAACTGTTGGAATAATAGTATTATATCTTATTTTAGTTCGAAAAGTTACGTGTGTGCGGGTTTTGAATCAGACAGAACGCAGTCGCCTAAGGCTTCTGACATGGGTCGTTAACGATATAGAAGTCGACAACTTTACGTGCCTTCCGAAGCACGGAAACTGTGATGGAAACATCAGACAATCAGGTGATTTTCAGTCTGCAATGCTCTAACCAAATTGAGGAAAGACTCACAAAGTGATATTTGGTCAACATGGATATTTCCGATGAAATTCAAAGTTGTGTGTAAAGTTGACCTACGCCACAGGGCGGTCACTCCATAGAGAAAACGCGTTTTGACAAGCTACTTCTTTTTGAATATCAACTACACTACAAGTCAATGGCGCTAGGCGCTATGTAAAACACCCCCGAACACCACCGGCGGATTCCCGCGTTGCCTGCGGGGTGCGGGGCGTGGGGCGCTATATCGGGCGGAAACTCATTTTGGCGCGGGGGGGTGAGTGTCCTTTCTGTACGGGTTAGTACTATTATTTTCTTCTGTGCCTACGCGCAATGAGCCTCTTTAGTCAACGAAAACTGATTCACCCCGATTCAGGGTAAACTTGTAGCGAGGTGTTTCGCAAACTCATTTTCCATTTAATTATCGTCTAAATTGAAAAATTCAATTTTGGAATTCTTTCTTCATTCATAACGTCATCTTTAGTATTTCCTTGACGGCCGATTTTCTCAAAAATTGTAAAATATTACTATAGATATAATTTGAAACCCCGAGTTTATAATGTACCGTTTACCTTGTCACTAAATATAATAGTGTGGGACAGTTTCTGCCCCCGTAACATGCAGTGCTATGACATATAAAAGTTTGTCGCGCGAGAAACCCGCCATATTGAAATATCCTCCAATAGGATAAGAGAATAGGTACGCACGACAAAATTATGTCTGTCACGCGTGGACCGGGCATGTTATAGGGGCAGGTGTATTTTAATAGTTCAATCTTCAATCTCGCCCCTCCTGCGGGCTTGCCAAGGACCGTGGTGAGCCTTTACTTTAAGCCCTTCGGTAGGGACTTACATTGGCTGTTAACGTACCTGAACAGTTCGTGGGCGTTAGCCGAAGCCGGGACGCCAGGGGAGTCTCTCGGGGTGCGACAGGTGAACTCTGAGTCGAAGTAGAACGCGTCGTCTGCCCGAGACACCGCCGGCCGGAATGGTGGCACCACCTGTGGGTTAAAATTATAAACTACTAGCTTTTTGAGGTATTTTCCCGCGGTACAAAGTAGCCTATGTCACTCTCCATCCTTTCAACTAAGTCTATGCTAAAAATCAAGTCGATTGGTTGGTGGAGTGAAGGAAGGACAAACAAACATATTTCGCGTTTATAATATTGTATGGATAGTGTGGATTTATCTCTGACTAATCCCGCAATATCGGATTATCCCGTCGTAAGATGCTTTTCCCGAAGTTAAAAGTAGCCTATGTATGTTAACCTTATTGTGACCTTAAGGCGGCACCTTGAAAATTTTAGTGTTTTTTGATTCCATGATCCTCGTAATCTGTACCAGAAGGTGTTATGATTTTCGGATATATATTACTTGATCATAATAATCTAAATATTCATATGTCTGAAAACACGTTTTCTGGAAATTTTATCGATACAAAATTGCGCCATATTAACGCCAATCATCTTTTTTTTTACTTCTAACAGGTAAACGGCAACGTATTAGACGTCGAAACCTGGTCCCGATTATAGTAATCAACTTCATTAAAATCTAGTATAAATACATTTTTATTACATGGAGCGTGGCTGTTTTGTGCGTAAGTAACATAATATTGACTATGACATATGAGAATCGCTATCTTCTCACTGGCTATCGATTTGCCAAATAAAGAAAGAATGTCGTATTTAATTTTGAACTTTGCTTGTTTCACATAAGGACTTCTTTTAGTAGGTAGATACTAGATACTCGAAGTTAAAAACAAACACATTCAAATACCTAACATGACAAAATAAAGACGACAATGAAGCATTTGCAATGACTTGTTAATAGAGAATTTATTTAATAGGACATTTCCATTGATATATAATAAACATTATATATCAATTGATATATAATATTTATTTATTTAACCATTGATATATAATATAATAGGACATTTCTAATCTTCTTGGATATTATGACACAGTGACCACATAGGGACCTTTTTCAGCTGAAGTACAGTCAAGAACAGGTTAAACTGAACGCTTTAGATTATTCATTGTTGTTATTTTCGTTGAATAAGTAACAGAATCGCGAAGCGCGTGTTTAGCTTTCCTTACAATTGACTGTGCTAATTCATCTGCATTAAAATTATATTTACTCTTGTAGACGATATTTTTATAACAAAATGACTCAGTTGCAGAAAAGTACTTTGTTTACACAAAGTCCATACTCCATATGAGTAATAGTGCAATACACGATAAATCTGGTAACTATTATTAAAATAATGGTATGAATAGAGCATTATAATACCTCTTTCTTCAGCAGTAAATCCCACTCTATACTTGCGAAGAATTCGTGATTCTTTATGTCTTCTATGCCATTAGGACCAGCTCCCAATCTGTAAAAAGTTATATTCAATAGAAAAGGAAGAAAGAAGTTTTAATTTAATATATTTAACGAAGTTTTTCTTGCTACTAAAATCGATGACATGGTTCCTTAAAAAATATTTTTCTAGGTAATTTTGAAGGTATACAAAATTACCCATACAAATTTGACCAACCTGTATAATCAATTAATAATAACAGCTCAAACTATTATGTCACACTCAATTACAATTATCACATGAAAATCGAGTAAATGAGGAATCTCTGTGGGTTGAATACTTTTGTTGACAACAAAACATCAAGCTCTAGAATAGTACTACATTATAACATTAAATTTAAAAAAAAGCCTTCGCCACAAAACCGTTACTTAACCCCTTTTTTACCCTTTCAACAACTAGAAAAGAGCTGATAATTTTTAAATAGCTGAAGATATTTTCTTGGATCATAGCTTAGAACACTCGATTGTAACACCTTGCAAACAAAAAAAACTTGATCAAAATCAGTTTGTCGAGAGTTAAAAATCAAAGTACGATTCAACACCAACTAGAGGCTAACTAGACTATTACTACACATGGTTTTCAAATCATCATAATAGATTACGCACCTGTTTTGCGGGTTCCTTTTAAACAATGCGCGAAGCAATGACTGGGCCTCTTCGCTTAAATTTGATGGCATACCTAATTTAGCTTTCAATATTTGAGTCATCGTATCGTGCCTAGTTGCCCCGTGGAACGGTAGGTTTCCAGTGAGCATTTCAAACTGGAACAAATGAAAACAGGTTAGACATTTGTGTGTCAACATCTTAATGGAAAAAATATTACGTTTAGGAATGAAGTGTGCTAATATGCCTAAATGGTGCAAATGCACAAAATATATGCCTATAATAGTTATCAGGGAAATACCGTGGAAATACCTATTACTTAGTAATAAATTATATTTTACCTTTTAAATACTTATTATATTATACTACACATTCAAAGGATAAATATAAATGTGGTATATAAATATCCAATAACTAATAATAATAAAGCTTTTTATTTCTCTTAACATAGTAACATTAACAGTAACATATAAACAATTTTTAATGGAGAGTCCACTTATGGACAAAGGCCTCCTCCAATTCCATCCATTTCTCCCTGTCAGCAGCTACTCTAGTCCAGGTCCGGGAAGCAATCTCCAATAACTTAATTTTAAATAACATATCACATTTTAAATTTTACCTGTAATCATTTGTTTATAGTGTGCATTATTTTGCCGCCCGTATGATATATTAATTAGTATTCTAGAAAAAAAAAATTCGTCATCACTTCACTCCCCCCTAGAAAGCCCTCTACTGAATGAAGGCTTCCCCCTAATATCTCAATACTCAATACTCAATACTCAATACTCAAAACTTTATTGCATTCCAAGTTGATTACAAAGATGTTACAGTAAGTGTTAGTATACATGATAAAGTAGTTATTAACAACAACTTGGACCCTGTAGGGCACAGCAAAGTAATTACAGGAGAGAGAAGAACACACTATTTGCTAAAAAAAAAAAAAAAAAATATTATCATTATTTAAATAAATTTGTTATTAATATTATTTATTTATCTATTTATCTATTTATTTATTTGAAATACATATAATATTATTGATGCTATTTAAATGAAATTATTATTATTTTAAACTGTCAGTTAGAAATTCCTCAATTGTATAATAACATTTTTGCATTAATAATTCTTTTAATTTTCGCATATAAGTAATGTCTTTTTTTTCAATTTTAATTGCTTCTGGTATTTTATTATAAATTTTTATAGCCATTACATATGGGCTTGTAGAATGTAGATTTAGTCGAGAAACCGGTAGCACCAATCTATTTTTAAAACGGAAAGAATATTTAGTTGGTAAGTCTCCACGCTTAGTAAAGAAGGATTCATGCTTCCTCACAAATTTAGCAACTTCTAATATATAAATGCAAGGCAAGGTCAAAATATTATACTCGCGAAAATATGGTTTACAAGAGTCAGTGGTTTGTATATTTGCAAGTATTCGGATAAGCTTCTTCTGACGTATCAGTAAATCTGGAGCATCTGTGCTATTTCCCCATATCACTATTCCATAGCACAGCCAGGCGTATGCATATGCGTAATAAGTTGAAAGCGCAGTTTGCAAGTCGGTTGTTATTTTTATTTCCTTAAGTGCATATGTGAATTTAGATAATTTATTTCTCAATATTAGAATGTGTGCCTTCCATGTTAAGTGAGAGTCTAATACTAAGCCTAATAAAGAAAACTCTTTAACGCAATCAATTTTTATATTATCATAATTTAGATTTAATTTTAATTCATTTTTTTGTCTAGGATGAAATGTCATAATTTTTGTTTTTGAGAAATTTATTTCCAAATTGTGATCGTTTAGCCATTTTACAGTTTTGTCCAAAATTGTACTCAGTTTTAGATTTAAGTTATCCGAAGTATCATTACATGTCGTGAGAATTGAAATGTCATCGGCAAACAAGACGCAGGGCTCTTCAAATTCCTTCGGGAGATCATTGATGTATATCAAAAATAGAAGACATCCAGCTACACTCCCCTGTGGAATTGAGGCACCCACTCTCATAGAGTCGCTTCTGACATTCTTTATTTCACCTGTACCTTTATTAAAATGTTCAATTTCTACAAACTGTTCTCTATCTTTTAGGTACGACTGAAACCATTTATGAGCCGTACCGCGGATTCCAATCCCATAAAGCTTATTTAACAAAATATTGTATTGTACTTTATCATATGCCTTTGTCATATCTAGAAAAAGTCCAACGGCATATTTTTTATCATTCAAAGTGTTTAATATTTTTTGTGTAAATTTGTAAGTGGCTAAGGTGGTAGATCGATTTTTCCGAAAACCGTTTTGGCAGTCATCAAAAATATTAAACTTTTCACAAAACTTATAAACGCGATCACACATTGCTTTTTCAAATATTTTTGAGGCTGTTGGTAAGAGAGCTATGGGTCGATAATTGCTAGGATCTGTTTTAGAGTTCTTTTTAAATATTGGTTTTATTATGCTTATTTTCAAGGCATCTGGGAACACGCCTTCCTGAAAAGATTGGTTAATCAGTAAATAAAAAGGTAAGGTTAGTTCATCTGCGCATTTTTTGAACAAAGAAGGTGGTAATTCGTCTATTCCATGGCTGTTTTTATTTTTTAGATTTTTTATTATTAAATTGATCTCTTTAGGTTCAACTGGTGCAAGAAACATAGTATTCATGGAAGGTTGAGATACTGGGCGTCCTTGTGGCTTACCGGCTCCGTTATTCTTTACTTTGTCAGTTTTCCCAATTGAAGCAAAAAAGTTATTAAATGTATTTGCCACGATTTTGGCATCTGCAATTTTGCTATCATTTATTTGTAATATAATATTTTGTTTTTCTTTTTTTGGTTTTTTATTTGTTCTTTCGTTTATTACGCTCCACATTGTTTTAATCTTATTTTTGGAATGTTTCATTTTTTTCGTATAGGCAATTTTTTTTGACACTACTACGGTTTTCTTGAGAATTTTTTCATATGATTTATAGTACTGTTTCAAAATGTTGTTATTTGTTTGTAAAGTTAGTGCTTTAAGTAATCTTTTAGTCCGGCAAGCTCTTTTGATTCCATTAGTTAGCCAAGTTTTCCTATATAGTTTCATTTTACATTTTATTTTAGGTATATATTTGTTTAGTGTATTTATAAGTGTCTCTTGAAACGCATTAAAATTTTCGTTAATATTTTTGTTGCTATTTATTATAGAATGCCAATCGATTAATTTAATTCCTTGTCTAAATTCCTCCATATTTTTTTCGTTAAATGTTCTTTTCATTGTATACCACTTAACCGGGGTTTTTACTAATTTGGAAATAATACCTATTGACGTTCCCTTATGATCACTGAAGCCATATTCAGAAACTTTAGTGTACAACAGTTCGTTATTAAAATTTGTAAAGATGAGATCTAAACATGTTGAAGAAGTTAGGGTTACACGAGTGGGTTCTGTTATGTGTTGGGTAAAATTATATTCCTGCATGTAATTTAAAAAAGATTTTGTTTTTTCGTTTGATGTTAAAATATCGATATTGAAATCTCCTCCAATTATAATTTTATGACATTTATACTTATTATTTAGGTGTTTCATTAGTAAATTTAACTGATTTTTAAATATGTTTTCCTCTCTACCAGTCCAATATAAAGTAATAATTATAAGGTTTAATTCTGAAAATTCTAAAGCACAGATTTCAATTACGAACTCAATAGTAAATAAAATATTTATATCACTAACTTCCATGCAACTTATATTATCTTTTACTAACATGCACACTCCGCCACCGCCGTATTTACTTCTGCAGAAGGCGGAGGCGATTTTATAAGTTTCAAAATATACAAGGTCCATTTTATTTTGTGAAAGCCATGTTTCTGACATACAAATTACATGAAAATTATTCTGAGACATAAAATCTTCCATGATGTGGTTTTTATTATTAAGACTTTGCATATTTTGAAAGAGAATATGAAAATTTTGCCTATTAGTTTCGAAACATAGTGTTTCTAGATAGGGATAAACTTGAGTCTCTTGATTGTCTTCGAGTCGGGATAATTTCGGGATGCGTATTATTCATATTATTATTGCTTTTTCCATCTAACGATTGTTGCGTTTGTCGAAAAGAAAAATCTCTTTGTGTTTCTGACAATGTTTCTCTACCGTTGATAATAAGTTTATTGTCACGGATAATGGCGTGCAATCCTTCTTGGCGTGCTTCATGCATTTTTTCTTTTAAGATCTCAAGTGTGCTTGCATCTGCATACTTTCCACAACCTTTCCAAGATTGTGAGTCTACTGTCGCACTGTTTAAAAATGGCGGACGTTAGAGTTACATAAAAAAACTTACCATAAGAACACCAAAAGACCACCAATCAGCAGCGAAAGTGTGCCCTCTTCTATTGACTACCTCCGGCGCCATATATTCCACTGTGCCACAAAAACTGTAAGCCTTATCACTACTTGGTGGCAATTTGGACAAGCCGAAGTCGGTTAGGGCAATATGGCCATCGGCATCTAATAAAATATTCTCTGGCTTAAGATCCCTGTATATAATTCCCAACTTGTGTACATGTTCTAACGCTAAAGCTAGCTCTGCTAAGTAAAACTTAACATCTTCTTCTGTAAACATTACCTGGAAAAGGAAAAAGAGGTCAGTCTGAATACTAAACAAATATTACTTGGGTATTTTTTTTACTCAGCTGTTTTCAAAATTAATAGGGTAAATTAGATGAAAACTGAAAACTATTCTCATTGATTATAAGTTTAAACAAAACTTATCTGCTGCTGCCTATTTGATTATGATCTCATAAATTCCTTTTATTTTTATTATTATAGAGTCAACTTAAATTTTTTCAAACAGAAACAAAACCTATTGTTATCTGTAGAGATATAAACTGAAAACTTGTGTATTAAAATACTATACTAAAAATAAAACAAACAAAAGAAATGTTGAGTTGTAGAGTAGTAAAAATGTTATTGTAACTTACTTCTTTACTAAGTCGCGAAAATAGATCACCGCCACGTAGAAAATCCAATATTAAGTAAAGTTTCCCTGCGGTTTGAAATGCATAGTGTAGTTTAACTATGAAAGGATGCCCCATCTCAACAAGAATGTTTCTTTCCATTTTCGTGCGTTCTCTGTCCCTCACTTTTAAAGTCGCTTTTTTAAGTACCTAAAAAAGAATATTCATGCTACCAATGAACATAATATTAAAATTATGAAAGCAGGAGTCCGTCAGTAAAATATTCTAAAGAACAAATTATTTTATCACTAAGACATCAAGGTACTGTTTACCTCAGGTAAAAGTCTTATTTAATTTGCAAAGATCACAAACTGTATTTACTCATTCAATGAGACATTTTCCTGCAGTAAAACGTACCCTAAGTTACTCAGGGTGAACGTAGCTCTCTAATGGTGAAAGAATTTTTGAAATCAGGTCAGTAGTTTTTGAGTTTATTGATTACAAACATACACACACAAAAAAAAATCTTTCCTCTTTATAATACATATATTAACGAGTATGATATAGTAAAATTAGTATAATACAATTAACTTCATTTGCATATGTTATTGTTATTAATTTTTGTGTAGTTGGATGATACCTAATTTAAGATTGATAGCTAGAACCAGCTGTGTATCACCTGCCTCATATATCTCAAAGAAACAAAAATTACATACTCCACAGACAAATATTTAAGTATTGTCAAGGTTATTTTATTCATGAATCATTCTGTTCTAAACATTTTTGCTTCTGAAGTACCGTTTAAAAACTTATTTCTATGGTAAATTATATGATGATAAATACAATGGCATTTAATATTTATTTATATTTGACTTTCATATTATTCTTAGTAGTGTTTCTGATTAGTTATCTTATTTGTAAGTAAAATAGTAGGTATTTAATAAATAAATAAAGATCTACTAAAAAAATGCATTAATTCTGAATTAAATTATGTAGATAAACTGGACCTGAATTAATTTATACTAGTTATTAATAGTAATCTTTTGTTGCTATTATGGCTTTAAGTGTGAACACTGAATAAATTATAATGAAAATGATCTTAGAATTTTATTAAACCTACCTTCATTGCATAAAGAGTGCCAGCATCAGCACCAACAACTTTACGAACTAAAAACACTTTTCCAAAGGAACCTTCACCGAGGACTTTAAGAAGTTCAAACTGTGATGGGTCAGCTTTATCGTGGCCTTCTTTCACCACTTCCTGAAGCTCCACCTCTCTCTCATAGTTATTGTCGCCACCGGAGTCCAAGCTTTCCGTGGTGGATGCCTGTCTAGACTCCGTATTCTCCACAACCATTGGTAGGCTATTTGCTGACTGGACACCGCGCTATAAAAACATCCATAAGTATTAAAAAAAAGAAGTCTGCATGTTAGACATCTTAATATAATAGCTATAGGAATACCAAAAGGAAATTGGCTACATTTGGTAAATGTATATAATAATACCTTAAGTATAATATTATTCAAATGAGGCAAGAAGGAAAACACAGGGACCTTGAAACATGCTTAGCATTTTACTTGTAAATCTTCAAGGTACTGACAAAATCACTCAGTTTGATAACATTGTGCTTGTTACAGGAGTGTGACTGTTCATGTCTACGCCAAATTAAGTGGATATGCCAATTAAAAAGAAATGCGAACAAGGTGGGCGGGAGTTATTGTCACAGAAATAATTAAAATGAACACTTACAAAAAGAATGTAGGTACGCAAAACAATTGTGAAAGCCTGCCTTACGGCAAGTGTCGTTTACACAAATGAGTAATCAGAGGAAAAACCAACAATAACATGGAGTTACGAGCTAGGTACCTACGCAAACAAATTTTAGACCCACCGTGCTCTCTCCCACATTCTGCATACGCCACGGGTCCGCCGGAGTGTTGGCTAAAGGCATTCTTCCCACTTCACAAAACTAACAAAAGCACGTAAATAAAATTATACTAAATCACCACAATCCACCATAATTTCTAATTTTTTATTCATAACACGGGCGAGCGACCGAAGGCTAAAACAAACGTCACGCGTCGCGTTTAAAATGGAATTCCGGAAAACTACTCAAAGATAAGTAGAGATAAGAACGCTTGACGAAGTAGTTAGCTATCTCGCTCTTGCGTAATACTTGGTGGTCAAATTATAACCAAATAAAAACCACAGCATCTGTTTTGACTTGACAGTTTGACACAATACATCGCTGTGTTTTATGAACAATTTAATTATGTGTGTGTTAACTAAACGGCAATGTACACATCAAATAAAAAGTGCTCATAACTTTGTTGCTCATAGAAGAAATTCAGGCGCTTATTAAGAAATGAATCATCATAAATAAACACCTTACAATTATTACATAGTAGGTAGTAGGCCTCTGAATAACGTATGATACAATACAGCTATGTTTGATTGTTTTTATTATAAGTTTCCAAGAACATGCTGTTCCAAAGTGAAAGTCTAGTCTAGGAAAAGCAATATAGACAGAGGTACCTAGTGCAAGTTGTTCTACCGGTTAGGTTCCATCCAACATGGTTCTACCGTATAGATAGAGACATGCTTGCTTCCTTACACTATCCACCATTACATAGGTACTCGTAGTTGTACGAGGTAGTATTGACTTTAACTTTATTGGCTTAACTTTTTTCTAAAATCTTTCGCTTTCCGGATGGATCCTATAAAGACAGACGACTACGAGGAAGAAACTTGTGAACAAGGTAGGTAACTTGTAGGTAAGTTCTCTCTAACCAAGCCTATTTGGATACACGTAGAACAGAAATATATCAATATAGGTACTTGACTCGTCTATTAGAAACATTTTACTACTTTACTGATTTAAAACAACTAGCTTTCCAAAAGTTAAAAAGTTAAAAAATTAGGGGAGCTTTCAAATATGCTTTTTAATTAAGTTTGCGGTCGTGCGGTGGTGGTACAAGCTTCCAAGTATTTTATACAAATATTTAATATTAGCGAAGGAAGAAAGGGTTTAGAAAGTAATAGGAGAAAATCTCAGAATAACGAAAAAGCGAAGCGCGATTTACATAATTTGATCGCATTTGATTTTGACTTATAATGCTCACTCAATGAAATGTTCGATTGTCTCAAAGAGAAAAAAAAAACATTATTTTTTCTCTTTGAAAAAAACTATCTATTTACAATTGACAAGGCGTAGGTACCTACACAAATAAATTCAATATATTTTACATATTTTCTAATAAACCTTCACAAAAGTAGTGACAATTATAATGAAATTACATCTACGGGAAACATCTAATTTAAGTGTGGCATCGTGGTGGCTTTCGAGTAGTTACACAGAAAATTACCCGCTATGCAAAGTCATTGAGCCAGATGAAACGAATTCTGATTTGTTTACTGATAAAACTCTTCTGAAGAATACTACAAGCGCTAACGGTAGCGATCTATTTTTTCTTACCCATCACTACATATTAGAAGAATCACTAAATTGGCGGGGCGCATGATTCCGCATAGAACCGACGACCACGGCTTTTGGTGCAAAAAGGTTCTTGAATGGCGGCCACGCGCAGGAAGACGGAGCGTGGGCAGACCCTGCAAACCGATCTGGGGCTCTACTCTTGAAATTAACATCGATCCCGATTTCAACCCAATGCAATACCAAAGTTAATTTTAGACCGCTACTCTTGAAAATCTGCCCGCCAAAAGTTGACAAATGTCCGATTTCATTTAGTTCAATATCCACCCAATATGAAACCAAGGTAGCGCTGCTAGTGTGGCATTCGAGAGTACGAAACGCCCGATCTCATAATGTCGACGGATAGGAATCGCCATCAAGAGTAGCCCTCTGGTGAGGCTGGATGCGGGCAGCGTTGATCCGATCGTTGTGGATCTTTAGTCCGTTGAACAGGATAGAAAATCGAGATGCGAGTGTTTAGATTTCTTTAGGATTACTCTGCACTTGACCGTATAGAGCTGAGCTATCTAGACTAGACTGCGTCCAATTAGATGTGTAATCCAACGGTACTGATTATTATTGATAGCCCCAACCTTAGATACTTTACTCGTATGTATGATCTTAGTACGCACCATGGACGACCATGGTGGTATTGACTGACTGGCCTGATAATAGGATAGGTTTTATCGGAATATTGAATCGGGCAGGCGATGAACTGCTGTTTCCTTTTCTTGATCTTCCTTTGCCGGTCTCTTATCCTGGCGACATAAATGTAAAAGCAGTGCAAATGACTTTAAAAGGGATTGAATCTTTTGATTGGTTGAAAGATAACTGCATGATATATCAATATTTTTTCCAGATGGCTCCCAAACGAAAGGTACAAAAGATGACACTACTCAAGATATAACTTTGCAAGTGTTAGGTGAGTTTGGAGTATGGCAGTTTTGGATAAGCGTTTTGATGTCGCTGTTAAAACTATGTGGTGCTTGGTATCAATTGAACATCATATTCATGACGCCGCCGCAGGACTTCTGGTGTGTAAAACCTCCACAGTTGTACATGTACTCTGTGGCCGAATGGAGGAAAATCTGTGTACCCGTAAGTCATTTACAATATATTTTTCTTTACATTTTAATAGCATGAGTTCGTGTATGAGGGTAATATTTTCGACGACGAATGGACATTTTAATAAACACAAGATAACCATGGGGCATCGCACTTAGACTTAGACAGGGCTATTTCAAAACGCGTGTATAATATATAATCACTGAAACAAGTTCAAATCTTTAATACTACGCAATGTTGCCCATTTCGATAGCTATCGACTGTATTTTTTTAAAGAAGAATAGCCTTGTAATTTTTAAACTATGATGCCGCGCGGGCATTTGAGAGGATAAAAGTCGTCGCCACAAAGTAGTCATCAGACAGACGTTCATACAAAACTGCAAATTTTCGCTAACGAATACTCTGCCAATAGCAACTTAGAGCAATTCTGTTGGTCGCATGAAAAGTCAACCGGGAGTCGCGCGGCTTATTTGAATTTGTCTTCCGCTACAAAAGTTTTGTGCAGCAGTAAACATCTTTCGACCGATGATGATGATCATAACAATATACCTACAGTGTTATCCAACATTGATCATTGAACACTTTTTTTTAATTGACCTATTCTTGTGTCAGAAAAGTACAACCAGTCAAGCTCCACCGGACTTGTGGGGGAGCAGAGCAGAATTTAGGGCTCTAACCCAGAGATGCGAACACGAATCCTTCAGGAATATTGCTTTTATTTTAAGCTTGATTTTCAGACTCTTGAAGAATTTCCCTGTCTCATCTTTGACCCAGACATGCTCGCAATATCTCCAGATTTAGACAAAACTTTAATACCAATGGTGCCATGCAATAACTTTACTTTCGACACGTCTGTTTTCAAAAGAACTATGACAGCCGACTGGAACTTGGTGTGTGATCGACACTGGATGGCTCATGTATGTAGCGACATAGCGACCACATAGCTTTCTTTATATAAATTAAAAAAAAAATTACACAGATGAATAATTTAAAAATCGAAGCGACAACAGCTTTTAGAATAAAAATGCCTCATCCCGAAGTCTTGCGGGTTGGATTGGAGATCAAATATTGATTATACAGGTGATTCGATTCACCATCATCGTGGCTATCAATTTCATTCACAACCTAGATTTAGATGATATTTTTTATTAATAAAATACCTATCAGAAAATCGTAATAAATTATTGAAAAAAACAAACTTTTATTCAAATGCTCTAAGTTTCTTCACAGAAGAGGTTTTCTCACAATGTTAATTTTGGACCCCCGAATATCTTTAGTGACTGACGATCACCGACACGAACAGATAAATTATTACTGATCTAACAATATAACATGTTGTTCTGAATTTTACAGATCACCCAGTGCGTGATGATGACAGGAGTTTTGCTAGGCGGACTGTTCTTTGGAATGTACGCAGATAGATACGGACGCAAGAATCCCCTTATGTACGCCATATTGATCCAAGCGGTCACGAGCTTCATAGCCAGTGTCTTGCCTTGGTACTGGTGGTTCCTTTTCGTCTGGTTCATCCTGGCTTTGGCTTCTGGCGGGATCACGATCATATCCTTCGTGCTTTGTATGGAGGTTTGTATTATGTTTGTTCAAGTTTAGCGATTAGGTTTAGGTTGGGTTTAGGTTTTGCTTATATGATTTTTTTTTAGTAGCACTGCGTTTTTCGTGCTAGTTAAATAATTTGTTGATACCTAGTAATAAAATATGACAAAAATTAAGTTTCCTCTGTTTGTCCGATGATGACATAAGTACCTAAGTAATCAGTTCTGGCAGGCAATTTTAATAAAGCATACCGTTCAGTTGCACGTTTTCGCAAACGACGTTCTCGTTCGATTAACACGCATTCGACAAGGATGAACAGCATGATGACGTAGGCTTGTGTCAAGTCACGCGATCGGAATAGAAGACCTTGTTTTCTTAGACCATGGTATGCGCCTTGTCTTTTTCAGGCAGTAAGTGGGAAATGGCGAACCATAATCCCGGTGTTATATCAGCTCCCATTTGGTCTTGGAAACACTGTGATGGCAATCCTGGCATACTACCTCAGAGATTGGAGAAAGCTTGAAATAGCTTTGGCTTCGCTCTCTTCGCTATATATCTTATACTGGTTTTGGATCCCTGAATCTCCTAGATGGTTGATAGCTCACGGGCAAATCGAACAGGCTGTAGGTTAGTAGTAGGTACCTACCTATCTACAAAAAAATATATTCATATGAATATTTTATTTCATTACACATTGTTTCAGCAATATAATCCCTAATCCCACCAAATATTATAACGCAAAAGTTTATGAGGATGGATGTATGTATGGATGTTTGTTTGTTTCTCTTTCACGCAAAAACTACGCAATGGATTTTAATGAAACTTTACAATAAGAGCTTTACCCAAGTACCTATAGATCAGAATAACGCATAGGCGGCTTCTTTTATCGCGAGAAAGTACCACAGGAAAAACTTAGCGCGTGGAAAACTAGTATATTATAGTAATATCCACCACGTAACATTAGAAATGCGATAGTTACTCTGTCTGTCTGTTTATTACGCTTTCACGCCAAAATCACTGAACCGATTTTGATGAAACTTAGTAGAGATAGAATATAATAGACCTTGTGGAGAGACATACATAGGCTACCTTTTAACATGGAAAAATACCTAATTCCCACGGGAAAAACTGGAAAACTAGTATTACATTAGAGGCCAATCAATTAAGTCAACTTGGCCCTCTGTAGGTACCGTTAGGATACTAAGAACAACGGGAAGTCTAGCTACTTACTTACCCTGCTGCTTCGCTCCAAAACTTACTCGTGCGTTAAAAAATATAAATATACTTAACTATAATTTGTTTGAAAGAGTACTTACCTAATTGATCTGCAGATGAGTTATACAGAGCTTCGCAACAAAATAAACGGAACTGGACGAAGGAAGAAATACGCCGTCTGATGCCAGCACCAACGAAACACCCTGAACCACCTGCGTTTACAGAGTTTTTGAAATACCCTAGCATGAGACTTAAAACTATACTCTTGTCGCTAAACTGGTATGTGGTTAGATACTATTAGTACCTACCTGATTTTCAAATTATGTCTTCGATCAGCTTTTATAAGTAGGTACTTTGTACGGATCTATTTTTAAATCGAAGTATGAAATTAAAAACATTGTGCTGCTCGGGCAGGATTCGAACACGCATCTCCTTGACTATCCGGGCCACACAGACGCACTACCAGTCGCGACGTCGTCGTCGAGTCTCTATAATATAGTAACCCAACGAAATAATGATTTAATGAAAAATACACAAAGGCGAACTTAATGCTACATAACATTTTCTTCCAGCTAACCTTTCATAAACTTTTTTATTTTGTTTTGTTTGAGTAATTTGAATCAAATTTGAAATAATTGTAGCCCACTATCTAGTCAAGCAAATAGTATTGATGCAAGCAAAATTGCTCAGATCACTTAGTCATCAGATCCTCTCGATTCAATAGTTTCACTTTCAGGTTACTCACAGGGATAGCATTTTACACTTTCGCCCAATATCTTGGGGGCATCGGAGGGAACATTTTTGTGACAGTGGCTGTTACCGGTGCCATATCAGCCCCTGGCCCCATTGTCTGCGTCTTCATCGTAGCCGTAACTGGACGAAGGACCACTATATGGATATTTCAGTTTCTAACTGCACTCTGCTTTGTCATAATATGGATTCTTCCAAAAGATGCCTTTGGTACAGATTGGCCAAGGATCACTTTCGCTGGTATTGGATTTGCTGCGATGGCGGTATGTAAAAACATTTTCGTAAATATGATTCGATTTATCTAATCAATGAACAGTGTAAAATGCTTAATATTGTTTTGCCAAATAAAATTTTGTAGGCACCTACTTATTAACCTTTTAACCGCCAAGCATATTTTCTAAGAACTTGCTCCCACCGCCAGCCATAGAAACAAAATCTATATCAATCAGTCAAAACATACTTAAGTCTTATTTATGAGACGGCGGCGTTGTGAGCTCGATTTTGTAAGTCTTATATTTCAGACCATGGCGGTTAAAAGGTTAAAAGAAAGTTTGTTATGTACTTAGGTCAAGCTTTGAATTTCTTGTCACAAAAATAATTGTATGGTTTAAATATTTTGTTTGTGTTTCGTCAGAACTTACTAAACTAATATTTCTCACCTTATCACAGGCTTCGGTACCAACATTATATTTGTACTCAGGAGAACTATACCCGACTCTGGGAAGGAATCGTGGAGTTGGCGGAGTGACTATGTTTGCACGAGTGGGATCTATGGTTGCCCCTTTCATAGTAATGTTGGACAGCATAAAGGAAGATCTGCCGTTAATATTCCTCGCTATAACTTCCTTTGGACAAATGTTCTTGTTGCTCCCTTTACCTGAAACTAAAAACGAACCCTTACCGGATACTATGGAAGAAGCTGAAGCATTTGTGAGGTACGATCATGCATGATCTATATGAGAACATCTACAAATATTAACCATTGAAACAGTCACAGGTCCTGTCCTGTTGGTCTTATTTCATCACCCGGCGTCATTACATTCACCCATCACTTAATCGTTTTTTTATTAATTAGACTTTGGTATAATGGGAAATCTCAGAGATAAATCAGAGTACCAAAACATTGAGCAGGCAGTATCTAAATATTTGGATAATGATTTTAGGAAAAAAGACAAGAAACAAAGAATCGGAAATGAGACTACAGCGAAACAATTGCCACAAAGAGAAAATAAACGTGTTATTGTAGATGATGCGTGGTGTTACAGGTTAAATTGCATTGGTATTTTACATTATTAGACCGAGATAAGTCTCCACAGATCTGCCGCTAAATTACCCCTTAGTTAATTACACTGCTGGGCTGTTTTGTTTGTAGATAATCGCAGAACATCTTTTAATTATACTACTTGTACATCGTAGGGTCAGAAACACTTATTAGTATGGCTCCCAAGAAATTCGGGATTACACTAGCGCGGCAGCATCGCACTTTTCGCTAGAAAGTCAGCGCCTATCTCCTTAGATTGATTATATCTTATTTTTAACCCCCGACGAAAAAGAGGGGCGTTATAAGTTTGACGTGTGTATGTATGTCTGATCCAAGATAATATCGTCACCCATTTGAAGATTATCAGCTAATTTCTAGTTGTTGAAAGGATCAAGTCAATTCCCAGCAAAATGTCAATAACTCATTTGGCCAAAAACCCACTTGTTACTGTCATTCTATTAAAAAAGAGCACTTTTTATTGTTGTAACTTTGAAGTATTTATTGATGTATGTATATATATATTCATTTATTTATATGAATGTGTAAAACCGAAACGACAACGCTCCCTTGCGCAATGTATGGAGATATAAAATACCTGATTTGAAATTTGAACCAGGTAAACAAGCCCTTCGCAGCATGTGACCAAAAATATCGTTAAATCTAAAGAGATTTCAATATAGTTTATGTCAATGTGTAGGTAGTACTGAAGCCAGCATATGCGGTTGAACATGCGCACTACGAAATTCACCCCTGCCGTTACGGAATACGGGCGCTCTCAAGGGTCAACGTGTCCAGCCGCATGTGCTAGGTACTGTACATGAAAGAGATTAAACACTTCTGTTATAATAACAATGGCCAATTAGGTAGGTGTTTCTGTCAATGTCGTTCATTTTATCTAGACGTGCGGCACCACGTCATGCCAAGTTTAAAGCAAGCAGCAGTCATATTTGTTGCTTTGAGCACTTTTCATCGCACATGATGACGGGGTCTGATGATGGAGCCGCCCGATAGCCATCAGAACTTCACGATAAGAGCAGGGCTTGTATGCGTTTTTGACCAAATGTGTTTCTGGCATTTTGCTGCGAAGGGCTTGTTTACCTGGTTCAAATTTCAAATCTGGTATTTTATATCTCCATACATTGCGCAAGGGAGCGTTGTCGTTTCGGTTTTACACATTCATATAAATAAATGAATATATATATACATACATCAATAAATACTTCAAAGTTACAACGATAAACAGTGCTCTTTTTTAATAGAATGACAGTAACAAGTGGGTTTTTGGCCAAATGAGTTATTGACATTTTGCTGGGAAAGGGGCTGGTTTTGGCCTTTTGCGTTATTGGCAACTTGCTCATTTTGATTGCTGCTTTTAAAGGTATCGAAATACGTAAATGACCAAATATTTTAGTTATGGCATTTTGCGTATATGGCCATTTGCTAATTTGGTATTTCACGTATATAAAAATATAAAAACGCAAATGGCCAAAAGATAGTGTTTTGGCCAAATGCGTTTCTGGCACTTTGCTGTATTGGTATTTCACGTATAATAATAAATAAAAACGCAAATGGCCAAAAATAGGTGTTTTGGCCAAATGCGTTTCTGGCATTTTGCTGCGAAAGGGATCAAGTAACGGTTTAGTGGCGGGGATTCCTAATACAAATTTTTAATTTAATGTTACTAACAAAAAAAATTAAATTAAAAAATATTTTAGGAAATTGAAACGCGACTGCGGTAGGCGACAAGGAACAACTTATCTGCCATTAATTGGAAAACGTAAAGCAAAAATGAATTTGAGAATAAGTCGGATTTCATCAGACTTGGGAGAGGACACAGCACCCGTGACAAACAACTCTGCGCAATCACCGTCGCTAGACTTGTCAAGCTGTACAGCCGACGGAAACGATAGAAAATTACAACACGTGAAATAGAAAATATATCTATAAATATAAGAACTTGGTAAAGTCTCTAGTTTTAAAAAGTAGCTTCAGCAGGCTTACTACGTTACTAGCGAGAAGTTCGAGAAAACGCGACATAGTGACATAAGAACCATAGTAGTTCTGTCATTATGTTGCGTTTTCGAGCGTGAGGTAGCAGTAAGCCTGCAGGAAGTGTCTAGATCAAAATGCATAATGCTTAATCATTTCTTAATAAACTAATCCTTATTTTTTTCAGAAATATCTCTATATATATCTATTGAAAAATAAGAATAAACAACTTTGTAAATTGACACCAATCTCTTTATTACGGACAGTGCACCGTAAGATAGTCACAAAGATGTAGATTAAATTATGTTATGTATTAGGTACTGCTTACTTTTATTCATGACATATATCACACCAAGAAAAAGATCACACCCATTACAAATATAATCGGAAAGTTCAGTACATTCTTTACGCAACATTGTGCAACCTCTGAAAAATTCAACATTTTTTTTTAAGAGATTGGTCTATTTTTTTTTATTTACGTTTCGGTGAAAACCAGTGTAGTAGAAATTGTATGCCTATCTAAATATATTTTTTAAACTCTTTTCCACGCGAATACCGATTTAATATTGATCTCTAGGGTTAACGTTAGAAAATCAATTATTATTGATATAAGGTATCTTTATTAGGGATATTTACCTATCTTTAATTCATCTAAGATGAATACATATCTTGCGCATACAATTTTATAATTTACAATTTAATTACAGAAGAAAACGAAAACGATGTCAGGCTGAGAATTAAAGCCGGACTTGGTAAACAAATTGCTATATAACTAAATGATCTATGTAAACAAACACTAATAATAAGTAAGAGCACATACATACCTACTCAGAAGTGCAGCTACTATTTAGTAGGTATTCTGTAGTGCAGAGTTATCTCTGTAGGATCTTAGTACTACGTGGTTGTGGTACTACTAGGGACTACTGTTCGATATTCTGTGGTGTGGTTGAAACTCAAAGATCATTGCCACCAAAGGGCGTGTAAATTCTAATTGGACTGTGTTTTAATTAAATTATGACTATGAACTTTGACTTGGTAACTTAACGAAATAAAATGATTTACTTAATCGACATGTGTGAACTACTGAAGCCTTAGACGATGTTGCAATACTAAAAGTGGATTTTGTTTAATACCTACCGTAGTATTCTGTGCTACCGGAAACGGGATAAATCACATTCCACAGAAAACGTGGAGAATACTCACTAGTTTCATAATTGGACTGTCGGGAAAGCCTGACTAGAAGAAAAATAAGCCATTTGAGGGAAACTAATTTTATAATAGCAATTGTTGCCCCGGCATTAAAATAAGACCACCCATGTCTTCTCACTAGGTGTCGTGTAGTTGGTACATAACAGGTTGAGAACCTGTCACTAAATGCATTACGAATAACAAAGATCGGCGTATCTTATTGTAGATGCTTATCCAATCTTAAACCCCTGGTCTCGAGAAGTGGACGGTGGGTTGGATGAGAGGTTTTTAAGAGTACAGTGCTCTCAGCTCAAAATACATAAGGAACCAGTATCTACAGTTAATTTACCCCGAAACAAATTTTTCTCTACAGATAGGTAAATATCCAGGTTCTAGGGTCAGTAAATTGTGCGGTTTAATAACCACTCCCTTTGACCACTCCTAAATTAGTAAAATTAATTACAATTATTAACCGACTTCAAAAAAGGAGGAGGTTCTCAATACGACGCGTATGTTTTTTTTTTGTGTGCGTATGTTACTCGTATATGATATCTCCACCAATTGAGAACCGATATTCAAAATTCTCTTTTTAAGTTATAATATTTTTACCGATTTGCACAGACTTTAAAAACAGTCCAATTTATTCTCTGCCATGGCCCCGAAAGTGAAAGTAGGTACTAAAAGTACATAAAACATTTTTTGAGCGTAGAGGAACTCATTCTAACAAATTAAATAGTGATTAATTAATAACATTATATTTTAATTAATCATACTCATACTTATACGCTCCAATTCCTTCCACGTTTGCCTATCTACCTAGACACTATTGCTGAAATTCAGCACTGGCTATACCTACCTATCTTCTACCTATACCCTCATCAAACCCTAATGCAATGCATTAACTTCTTCTAGTCCACTGGTAATGCAAAGAATATACTAAACTGTGAGAAATTATACATATATTTATAATGGTATATTTATATGATAGACATTTATATTATAAATGAGGGTTTTTTTTTAATTCCACTGGTCTTTGGCAACAATCTAACCGCGGAAATCTAAGAATGATCAATCCATAAAAGTAAAATTTTGTATTACAAATTAGTACTTTTATTCAACACTTCGTTTATCCGGTAAAAATTCGAGCAATTAATAAAATTCAATAATAAAATTGACGTGGAGGATACAGTTGCAAGTTTATCGGGTGACGGGTGTATTGAACCATGGAATTAAATTAACAAAAAAATTAAGAAAATATCCAGATGGAGAACTTGCACACGGTAAAAAGTATAAGTTGATATAAGTTGAGGTAACAAGTATTATAGTTTATGAAAAAACTAAAAAGCCATACAAGTACCTACGCTCAAATCATATTTACTTTAAAATTAATAGTGATTCTATAGTTATTTCGGATTCTGTAGTTACAACAACTTTAATAGGTACTTAAGCTTCGTGATATTCTAAATTTTTTTTCAGTAACTCATAAATAAAACTGGGAATTAAGTAACATCGGTTGAAAAATTACGATACATTATTACTACGTTATGATAGCAATAAATCAATTGGCGCCATCGGAAAAGTATTGAATTAATTGCAGAACTTTTCTTAGTTAAATTATAAACCTATACAGTAAGTAAAGTGATAAAATTACAAGAACTTAACTTCACAAAAAATATATTAGTAGCCTAGGTAATTTAATTTTTATTGTTACTATTTATTTCGTATTTGGGTGCAAGTTCCCTATTACTAAAGTGAGTTATAATAAATGTTATATTAACAGAACAATACAGTATTGTGCTAATATTAAAGAATACATAGTAAGTTTTCTCACTGAATTATTCACTCAGTCAGCCTCTATTTGATAATAAAATTTAGGACCCTCATTTAGTCATTAAGTGTCTTAACTTAACACACTAATTACGCCCGCAATGCTATTTGAATTGCTGACGACACACAGTGCCGAAAACGTTGCGTATTATCGTACAGAGTGCCAACTGCGAGATTTTTACTCACGAAACGCGCTCGATTACGACGACGTACACGTGCATTTAGTATGGAGAAATTTTAGTTCAGCTAACTGTCTACAGATGGCGTAGTTTCAATTCCATACAAAATCGCGTTTACGCTCTCGATTTCGAGCGCGTTTACTTTGGTCGCAAAACTCGCACTCGGCACTCAGACGTCGGAACCTAAATTCAGCCGCCGAACTTCGGTTGCGTAACTTCGGCATAGTGTGTTTAGACACTAAATCAACACACTTATTATTTTAACACCAATATATAAGCCTAAACTAATAATTAGAAGGTTTTGCGACTGTAACATAATTGGTACAAGATGGTGTAATAATAAAAAAAGTTTAGGTTAGCATTTTAAATTTCATAAATACATAAAGTCATGGCTCTAAACATATAGGTATAAAATACTTATAACAAGATAACTAAGATGTTATATTAACCTAATAAACTAAAACATAACAAGTAATTGAAAAGGACTGGTAAAAAACTAATTCCAGAGTAACATTGCAAATATAAAACATTCATGTAAATGAAGATATACGGCATATCAGAGTTACAAAAAACTATTATAAAATAGTAGATACATACATAATATTCTAATATCATCAAGACTCATCCCATACAAAATGTCATTACTAAAAATCTGAACTAATTAAACATTTACAAATGCAATATAAGAATGGTTGGTTACATCAAGATCTCGACTAGTAGTTGTTAACACCTACAAGTTATCATACAAGTTGCTTGTACTATTATAAAAATGCAAATCTATTTTGATTTAAACTTAATCTCTTTTCAACGCCGCCTTCTTATCAATATTTTCAATTCGTTCAAGTACAGATGGGTGCGAGTGATGCCAAGCGGAATACAGATTATCATAAATTGGATAGTCTAAATTATCTTTGCCCAGTTTCACGAGTGAAGATTTTAATTCATTAGGATAATTCAGCATAACTGCAAAATCGTCTGCTTGGAATTCAAACTTCCTTGTCATTACAGTCACAAAGAACATAAGAAGAGAATTGTATGGGGCAAGGATCAGTTGCAGGATTACAATCAAGCCAATAATAACGGGTTGTGATCCAGGAGGGAAACCCAAAGTTGTGTACAATAAGGGGTGTTTGAACAGGAGAGCGAAGGCAGTAAAGAGTAGCAACAAGTTGATTTCCGTCAATATAATATGCTTGTAAATATGGCTACACTTCCAATGCCCCAACTCATGAGCCAAAACACTCAAAATCTCAGAATTATTACAACCAGTGGTTTGTTTCTTCTTTTCATCATACTTTTCTAAAAGTGTATCGAATAACACAATTCGCTTTGCACCAAACAGACCAGCAAAGTATGCATTGCTATGAGCCGATCGCTTGGATCCTTCTACAATAAAAACTTGTGAAAGAGGAAAGTTAAGTTTGGATGCCAGACCTTCAATACCGGTTCTGAGTTCACCCTCTGGGAGAGGTACAAACTTGTCAAACATTGGAGCAATTACAGTAGGATACAATGCAAGCAGTAACAAAGTTACAACCGTAGTGAACAACCACATCCAAATAATAAACATGTTCCCTCCTACCATGACAATTTTTACAATTGCAGCTATAACTGGCATTGAAATAACTAGACTCAACACTAACGATTTGATCTGATCTTTGATAAAGAATGGAAGTGTTTGCTTGTTGAAGCCATGTTTCTCCTCCAAAACGAAGACACTATAAATAATGAATGGCATGTTGATTACAAAGCTAAACACAGTGATAAATGGAATAAAAATGCAACTTATAGCTACTTCATTATCGTCAGAAATGTTAAGGAATATTGCAATGTTACAAGATATGTCCCAGGCAGAGAACATCCATTGTCTATAGAGCACTATTGATGTAAATGTTATGCTGTAAAATTCCTTTACAATCCTGTATTTCGTTTTGTCGATTCCATAAAGCCGGGCTTTTTCGAAGGTTTCCTCAGTTAACATTTTCTTTAGTGGTGCAGGAATAGGGCTCTTGGTCATATAAACCTTCATCTGAAATTAAATTAAACATAAGTAGTAAATTATCTCAAGAGTAATGACGTGTTATTGAGGATACTTATTTGAAAACACTGCATATTACTTCCCCTAATATCAGGCCCTGGCTACCGGCCATTGCTTCGTGGCAATTTACTATCGTGTAAAATTTATGCTGCAATGTATTTCAAACAGGGCCCTGAACGCAAGGAAGGGTATTCTGTGATTTTTAACAGTAAGAATTAGATATAGTTTTAACTGCATACGAACCTGGCGTAATGAGAGATACAGCTCCCACAAATATTCCACCCAAGAAAAAACTAGAATTAACAGTAAGAGCATATTTTCAGTTAAGACTAGCATTTTGTAAGGCTAAAAATTACAATAAATGCCTCAAAAACTGATTATTTTACTACAAAATGCCGACAAAATCGATTGAAGAACAAGCAGCAAGCAATGCCAAATTTTGACATTGACAGAATGTTTTTTTATTTTTCATTATATTTACTATTTTTTCTAAAAGAAAAGGCAAACAATCTTAGCCATTAAGTCTAAACTTATTCAAGTTCATTAGTTTATTTTATTTATTTTCGTGAGCCTTCAGTTATTCATAGATGCATCTAAAATTTACCTAATTTAATATTTATTAAACCGTTTCACTCTTGTTTGAACTAAAAATATTTGACTGGTAGGTGTAGGATAGGTAGGATAGGAGTTCTCTTCTGCGGGCGGCGGCGGCGGGCCGGGCGGGCGGCGCGGCGCGGCGGCGGCTTTGGCGTCAAGCAAGGGTTACCATAAATTCCTATTATTAACAGAATGTATTTGTGTGTGTTTAGTACCTACATCATCGCTTGCTTGCTTGTTTGTTTTAATAATATTATAACATTACATTAAACTTAACAGTTTAAGTTAGCATTGTAACTTAATCAGCCAGCAACTGTAATCCAAGTCGCTTTGCTATCATCCAATTTGTATTTTGATAAAATCACTGACTTACATTCATCAGTCATTACATACATTTCAGTTAAATTAAGTACCTACAGTCAAAAGCACGCTAAACAGAACATTTTATTCTGTGCACAGTTCTTATACAAGTTGAAAAAAGAAAATAATTGCGATGCGTGTAATTAGCTTGCCTTGCGCTTAACTGTACTTAAACTACAATCACATACACACACACGGCACAGCCTATTGTACGGTTTCTTAATTTATATTATTAAATAAAACCAAAAAGTAATAAAATACATAGGTACATCACCATAATTTTAGTTTGCTTTTTTGAATTCAGAAATCAGTTCTTTTTTGTATGTATGTATATATCTTTGGATGGAGGAGGCCTTTGCCCAAGGGCAAACGAGCTTGCAGAAACTTAGGAAACACGACATTTTAGAATAATCATTTACTCGTATAACTAATAACTAAATGTTGTAATGTTTTGTAAGTTTTGTAAGTTACGAAATAAAGGCTATTTTTATTTATTTTATTTTTATTATATATCTTTATTATATAAACCTACATAAACTTTACAATTTTAAAGATTTTATCCTTAATGACTATAACAAGTAAAGACCCTTGACATTATTTATTTTAATTCTTAACCTCGTAAGGCCCAACCTAATTTTAGGTCAGTTTAGGTGACGACCCAATGTACTAATAATAGGTTCAAGTGCTTCCGGCCCAGAACTTTGATTTGCGAAAAGAGTCTTTAAATGTATTGCTATTGATATCATTCTTTTATGAGCTATGTTTAGTGCCTAAAGCTGACTATTCCATATGAAAAAGACGTCGAAATCGTATGTACTTTTTTTAGCACTCCGGGACATAGTAAAATAAAATTGTACTAAATACATTAGTTATAAATACCAATAACTTTGTTTAAACTTATTTTTATTTACATTATTTACTTAATTGTTTAGGCATTAAAAAAATCAACAGTAACTAATATTTTTCAAAATCAGTATAATTTTTAGGAAACAAAGCCATTTGCTTGCAATTATTAGTAGCAATAATAACGAGAGCGTCGTCGGTGGCCAAGTGGGTAGGGCCGTTGGCTTCCATTCGATAGTTCGCGGGTTTGTACCTCGGCAGTCGGCACGTACCAATGTGTTTTCGATTTTCGAATTCATATGTACGTTTATTCGACGCTCTTACGGTGGAGGAAAACATCGTGAGGAAACCTGCACATACCTGCGAAGTAATTTAACTGTTGTGTGTGAAGTGGACCAACCCGCACTGGGCCAGCGTGGCCATCTTAGGCCTATACACCCTGATTTCAGGGTAGACTCGAGCCCCTCGGTGGGGAAATTTATGAGCTGTTGATGATGATGAGAACCCAACGACCTTATTTTAGGACGAAAGTTTTCTGCTTCGTGTAGTATTTTACTAAAAATAGTTTACGAAAAAATTTGCGCGTACTGGCAAAATATAGCATTTCGATAACCCTTTACAGTAAAATGCATCATTCGTAATGCAATGATTGCGCGGATAAACAATGATTTAATTACCTACTTTCAGCTAGGACCCCGTTCCACACAGTTGACACGTGAAAAAAGCCAGTTTATTTGTTCTATCTGTCAAAACTGCCAATGAGAAGTTAGGATACGTTCAATGGTTTGCTATTTTTTATAGGTGAATTGGAGTTGGCGGGACTATTTGAAGTGTGAAATGGGTTACAATATTATGTCATAATTTTAGAACGCTGGGCCGCAATTTTTTCTTTTAGATAAACATCTTGGGCCGGAGCAGCCAAGTATTTTTTTCTAAAAATAGGACGCTTGGGCCTTACGAGGTTAATGTATTAATAAAAACAACAGCTGTTTATCCATTATTCAATCCAATATCACGAATCAAAAGTGCAAAACTATGATTATCGACTGAAATCTCCACATCTAAAACATTTGCATTCAGCGGGTTCTCGCATCCGCACTTCCATGATAGCTCGATCTTCATCTTCTAGTCTGATGCCATCGGGATCGTAACAGTGATGTAGAGTGACCACGCGTTCACGCAAGAAGTTTTCCCGGCAGCAAAAGCATTCCTGCGCAATAAAATGCGATATAAAATAACAAAAATACTTGGTATAAATGATGGGCCCGTTTCCGCAACTCGACGTCATGTATGACATTTTTGCGTATAATGATTTCTCATTTAATATTATAAATGCGTGATTAACTCTATCTATCTGTTTGCTACACTATCATGCCAAAACCACTGAACTGGTTTTATTTACCTCATTTCCACGGGAAAATCTATTGACGGGGGCGAATAGCCCCAGGGCACAGAATACCAAATAGTAGTCCCTTCTCTACCCAGAGCAGGAAACTAGGTAGGTATTTCAGATATAAAACTTTTCAAACCTTTAAAAATCCTGTAGACGATGTGACAGACGGTTGCACTTGACTATTGCACATTCCCTCGCATTTGTTTACCGTAACTTCACCGCTACACGATCTTGATAATCGGCCTATCTCGTCAAACTCCTCTGAAAAGTTAAATGTTAAATCACATTATCTATAATATTTAAAACTTTAAATAAAAAATACATGCTATCAAAATTCCTTCGCATTGAGATTTATAAATCTTACTTTATGTTTGACTTAAGACTGAAGGCAGGTTAAATTTGGTGTAGTTAAAAGTACAAAAATAGCGCCTATTTTTCCATTTTATTTCAAACTACAATGTCAATAAGTCAATATACCTTTGGTGACGTGAATTTCAGTTGGAATCGTTTCACAGCTATCGTCACTAGCTACACACTGGTTTATTAAAAATAAGGTTAAATAAAGAACGATTTTTCTAAATATACAAGCCATTGTGGGTGATCACTACATGGACCAGTTTGGACTGCGAATGAAACGATGGAAATATTTTTCCTTTTATACTCGAAGAAATAGGTAATTACGATAGAGCTTTGCAGACAAAATATTGATGGAATGAGGAATGTAGGAGGCTATTAACACAGTTGGTGGTCGGGAAGGACAAAGTGCAATAACTTGTAATTGGACACTTGGGGATTTTAAGAGGAGTATTTCACAACTTCTTATTTAGCATGAAAAATAACCCAGAATTCATTCAAATGTTTAGTGCGTGCGCATTGAGGATTTATGTACAAGTACAGTACAATAGTGTTTCAATGGTACATACCTACTTCATTTTCATATAATTAATTATTAACAACGAAAATGGCATTGTGTTTAATTAAGTAACTACCTATCCTATAAAAGTGATTTCACTATGAGAACGTCAAAAGAGGACAAAGTCAGACTCGCATGAGGCATTTCTTCCAGCCAACTTTGCAGTGCCTAATTATGTTAAAACAGACTTTGATTGAATTGCTCTAGGTATACACCAACTCTCTTACAATGCAAAAGTTAGATAGTAGATATACCTACTTACAGATTTTTTTCTGATTAGGAAAACTAAAAAACTTGTGTAAAATATAAAATTGGTGGCATAATAAGTATTTAAAGTCAACTAAAATACCGATAGGTACTAAAATTTGAAAAAGAAAGATCGATCCACAGCATCTCAAATTATAATGAGTCCAACTCGCACTTGGCAAGTGGCAACCAAGATTTTTTTGGTCTTCTTTTCTATGATAGCCTCAGAAATACTTTTTCGCATACCATTTAAATATATAATATAGTTCCACTTTAACTTCTTCCACTTCCACTTTAAAAACTAATAAAAAATAAAGCAATAAAAAAACATGTCTTGCATTATAAAATTATGATTTTTTAGTCTGACTGAACAACTTCCCCTTTATTATTCATCAAGAAGTAGATCACACACACACAGTCACAAAGATTTTAGGCGCCATGATTCATGTAATAATCCACGGGGATTCTAGTATCCGGCTATATTAAAGATGAACTATTAAAGGACTTTTGGTGTAGCGTTATGTCTTACACACATTAGCAATTATAATAAGAAATATTTAGAGTATTTAAAGAAAATCCCGTCTTCTCATTATTCAGTTTATATTTTACCACCTAAGGGTAAAGTCAGTCCCAAAATTTTGTAGAATTGTGTCCTTTTGATATTTATTTTAAATTAAATTAAGGCTCTCGAAAATGTTTTTGATAAATCGTTTAGCTTTACTAGCTATGATTTTGTTCGTTTGTGAAATAGGTAAAAAGCCTGTTAAAAGTCAAGAGGTTCATGTACCAAGTAAGTGACCGGTACCTGCGCCCGATTCCGCTCGCGTTATCAGTTTTTCAGTTTTTTCACGTAGGAATGACGAGTATGAAAAAACATTACCATTCAAATATTCTTTTAATCAGTTTCAGGACAAGAATGTGAAATGACGCCTGTAATTCATGTGTTGCAACATCCAGGGTGTGTGCCGAAGCCTATACCATCATTTGCATGTGTTGGCAAATGTACAAGCTATGTACAGGTAAGTGCAAACTAGTGTAATATGTATGTTAAGTACAAAACTAACCCGATGGATGTAGGCAGTATATGATTGGTCATTTTGGATGTTTTTAGGGTATACCGGGGTTTGTTCTTCGGCCGAAATGATGATATGTGATAATTGTGGAATATTATGCTAATTAAAATTATTATTGGTCATTTACAAATAGGTATTAATAACGTTTCCTCTTAACATAGGTATCTGGAAGTAAGATCTGGCAGATGGAACGTACCTGTAACTGCTGCCAGGAATCAGGTGAAAGAGAAGCAAGCGTGGTGTTATTTTGCCCTAAAGCCAAAAATGAAGATAAGAGATTCAGGAAGGTAATGCTATATCACTACCTAGTATCTACTAGTATAATATAATACACAATGTACAGTCAAGTTCATAAGTGCACGTCACGTGTTTTTATACCTTAAAATAACTTTTATCCTAAAGCCTTGTTATTATTATTTTTGTATTTTACGTCCTATACAGTGTAATGACTCAACATTTTACTTCAAATAATATGCCCTGAATGCTTAAAAAAAAAATTAAGTAGTTATAGATGCACATGAGATGACTGGACTCTGCACTCATGAACGCGACTGTACCTAAGCTCATAAAAGTTTGCTAGTTAAATGAGTCAAGTACAAAATCAACACTTTGTTATCCTGACTTCAGGGTAGGCTTGCGTGTCTCGGTGGGGACATATATTATGAGCTGTTAACAAACGATGATATTCACGCACAAAAGCAAGCTCAATTAAAATAAAAAATACGTAAATACTATTATATTAATTCTGTGATAGATAATTATGATACATAAGTACCAGTCACATAATGAAGCAAGAATAGAAAGAAGGTTTGCGACAGTACAATTTTACTATATTACGTATTTTATTAAATGAAGATATTTTTTACATTTCAGGTGACCACTAAAGCTCCCCTTGAATGCATGTGCCGCCCTTGTGGAATGATCGAAGAAAGCTCTATAGTGCCCCAAGAATTATCTGGATATAGTGAAGATTCACCGCTACATAATCAATTCATAAAATCCTATAATTAGATGAATATTCTTCTAATTATAGGATTCTTCTGGGAATCTTCAATTTTAAAGAAACTTTTAAATAAGGCAAAATATTGTTTATAAAAAAATGTGTTGTCTAACATATTACTATTAATAAAGACCCTTGACAAAAAATAAGTTGTATTATATTATTATTTCATCAGTTCGTTTTCTTTCACGCTCAATTTCTTTTAAGAAATAGCAAAATGCCCCGGCAAACTTAATTGCAAGCTAGTACAAAACATAATGTACAGGAAATAACAAAATAAAGAGTTAGGCCCAGCGCACACCAGGAGAGGCGCGGCGAAGATACTGAGAACGTATCAATTAAATCTAAACCTTAAATATTTTGACATACGGCGCCGCGCGCGGTCTCGCGCCGGCTCTCGTGGCAGCTTCGACGCGCCGCGCGCTACTCGATTTTGGCATGCCGTTTTCAACCGTATGTCAAAATATTTAAGGTTTAGTTTTAATTGATACGTTCTCAGTATCTTCGCCGCGCCTCTCCTGGTGTGCGCTGGGCCTTAAGCAAAGGGCGGTTTTATTGCTTAGAGCCATTTCTTACAGGCATTTTTCATGTAAATCTATTACTCGTAAATGATTATGAAACAGAGAGAACTTTTAAAGCTTTTTTACGCTTATATGACTGAACGGATTTCGTTAAAATACAATGAGAGATAGGATGTTTTCTAGAATAAACCCAATATCATTTATACATCATACCAATGTCGGCCTACGAAATTTTTAATTATTTTCAGCTTCAATATTAATTATTTTGAACTTCTTAATATGTAAATGATGAGCTTATATAGGTATACAATTATACATGTAATTAGCTTATTATAATTTGATAGTTGTTTTTACAAAAAATACGTCATTGTTATTTTTCCATGTTAATCTCATAAAAGGGGGACCTTGTAGTCAACCTACCAAATTTTGCAATAAAAGTAATGATAATTAAGTCTACTTAATTTTGCAAATTAAGAAGAATTTAATTTTTTTAGTTTCATGTAAAATTTATTTTTTATTGCGTGGTTAGAAAACTCTTCATTCATATCAACGGATTTTGATATTTGAATTTTTGGATAGTAATATATAGAATACTTACTACAAGAAAACAATTGTAATAGCATGAGAAAAAATAATAGTTAGTGAATAATTTTGAAGTGGATAAAAATGCAGTAAAACTATTAAAACTGAAGCAAAAACTCATAAGAGAGGAAGCGCGAAAAAGGTTGTATGAAGCTTTATATTTATGCCTACACTACATCGAACAAATAATTAAAAAACATAAATGTTAACGTTCAGAAATTGTAGTCTTTCTTTGTCTATCCTTTGCCGCCATAATGCCGCCATAATGCCGCGATCCTTTTCTTACTCATTGTTAGCTGTATGACATTTTTTACGTGCGTGTGTATATTTCCGAACGTTAGTTTATTTTGATTCGCGAGAGTTGTTTCTGAAAACCGTGAAGTCTTTGGGTTTTTCGGCATTTATTAGTGAATAAAATGAGCCGCCGCAAACGTGCAAGGGTAACATTTGTCACGCTTGTATTTCCTAGTCAATTTGAGCTATTTTCTTGCTTGTTTCTTTACTTAAAGTTAGAGGTTATGTTTATTGATCTTCAGATTGAAACTCGCGAATTGGACGCTGTTTTGAAGCAGCAGGATGACTCTGAGTCGGACCAGTCTGACCGTAGCAAGGTCACCTCTTCAAGTCCAACCTCCTTGGGCGGCCGGAGAGGGTCTTCATCGAGCCACAACACCGATGTCAAAGATGCTAAAAAAGAAGAGAAGCCGGTGGTTGAAGAGGCTAGAACTGATGATATTGAAGAGATTAACTATAAGGAAATGTTGAACAGGTTCGGAATTTTTCGTACGATTGAAGAAACTTAAATTTGGGTTGATAAACTTACTTCATTCTTCATTGCTGTCTGTTCTTGTCCATGATGTGTGAAATGCCTGATTTATTACTACTGCGTGTTTAATATAATATTTTTATTTCTTTTTACTTGAATTATATTTTGTTTGTTATGTGATAGTAATGTTGTAGTAAGTTATTTACATCATGCTTTGCTGTATGCATATAATTTGTATTATTAGTCTCAATGACTTGTGATGGGGATTCAGTTGCTATTTGGATACATATCTCAAGTATGACTTAGGTTTTTTAATCTATATTTCTTAATCTATTTAGAGTCTAAATAGACATCAGGGTTAGCACAAATTTGTTTATTAAAATGTGCTTTTGAAATAATCAAATTTAACAAAATGGTAGCTAGAACAGGTAATAAAGTTGAAAAATTATTTGTGTGTTATTTGTGTAGTTAAAAATAAATAGAAAATTATAGTAATGATATGAAGCACAGTACAGGTATATTATTACACTAATGTTGTTGTAACTCGAATGTGTTTCAGATTGTTTTAAGTTATTTGTGGGGATAACCATTAAAACAGTGTGGTAGTGTATCAGATTTTTAAAGGTTTACAAAAAGATAAAGCATGTTCTATGAGTTTGTGTAATGCTGCATTTACAATTTGACAATTGTAAACAAGGAGTGAGCTTATCACATTGCTAATTTACAACACAATCCCTAGACAGTTTACTAACAATATTTCCAAATGCAAGGTTGTTTTCTAGTTTGGAGGGAGCGGCGTTTCAATCTCGTCTGCCATTTGACAAGATGTCCTCATTGGAGTCCGAATGTTTCTCTGACCTGCAAGGATCTTCCAGTTTGGCCTTCATTCAGATCAGAAATAGGATTCTAAAGATGTGGTTTGAAAACCCTAAAAAGCAGTTGACCCCAGAAATTGCAGTGCAGAAAATGGAGGTGAGCGAAAGGCCAAAAACGTGATAAGAAATATGTAGCTTATTTGTATTATTAGCCCATTTGATCCCACTCCTGAGTAAACGCCTCCCACAACTCTTTCCAGCTCTCTCTGTTGCAAAAGGCATTCAAACAATAGTAGTCCCTGCAGAAGGTTCACTAAGCAACATAATTCAAATGGCCTTTTTTTTTTAATTGACTTATGCTTGAGTCGAAAAAGTACGACGGATCACTGTACCCCAAAAAAAGTCATATACCAACGCGTCTAGGGCGGCTCAAGGGAGCATCAGACCACGGCCTAGCACGTTGATATTGAATAACATCGTGAAGGAGACGAGGCCTGAGGGTCTCCGTCTCTGATTATCAATTCTGATTTTGGTTATGGCCGCGCTCCCGCCGGCGGGTACAGGCGTTGTTACCTGAAAGGTATTCGCTACCAGAAGGGCATTCAGTTAGGTGTAATCTAAATTCTTTGGCTGCTTTAACTGCGTCAGTGATTTCGTCGTCAGGTTCGGAAAAGATGTGTTTGGGACGGCGGCGGAGAGATGGCCTCACACATTTATTATTATTACTTATAATGTTTGTTACATATGTTGTATAGTCATTGCAGTCAGCTCATGTTTTTGCTTTACAATTGGTTATGTTATACATTTTCAGCCTCCATACAATGGCGATGCGGCGCTAGTGTTACGCACTCACGCGTTCCTAGAGAGGCACGGATTCATCAACTATGGGATGTATGATCGGGTCACACCCATACCGAATCCGCCGAAAGGCAAGCCGCGGCCCAAAGTCATCATCATCGGCGCTGGTACGTACAGTCTATTAAGTTTTTTTATTTATTTATAACTAGCGATCCGCCCCGGCTTCGCACGGGAAAATGGTTATTGTGGGTTATCCTTAAGTATATTACGCATGTTTTATACATATAAACCTTCCTCTTGAATCACTCTATCTATTAAAAAGAACCGAATCAGAATCCGATGCGTAGTTTTCAAGATTTAAGCATACATAGGGACATAGGGACAGAGAAAGCGACTTTATTTTATACTATGTAGTGATAGTTAAATTCGTTAACAGCTCATAATATATGTCCCCACCGAGGGGCTCGAGCCTACCCTGATATCAGGGTGAATAGGCCTTGCGACCACGCTGTCCCAGTGCGGGTTTGTCAACTACACACACAACCTTTGAATACTTCGCAGGTGTGTGCAGGTTTCCTCACGATGTTTTCCTTCACCGTAAGAGCGCCGAATAAACGTACATATGAATTCGAAACTCGAAAACACATTGGTACGTGGCGAGGTTTGAACTTGCGAACATCTGAATGGAAGTCAACGGGCCTAGCCACTTGGCCACCGACGCTCTCGTTTCTGAATAGTTAAATACAAGATTTTATATGCAACCTGTCATGTCCAAAGCCGGTGCGATTTGTGTTACAGGCTGCATATAAATTCGGTTAACCGCGAAGTTCCGCTGAGCGCTTTTTTCCGCGTCTGTAGGTTCGCTTCTTAAACCACTTATCATACTAATATTATAAAGAGGAAAGATTTGTATTTTTGTGTGTGTGTGTATGTTTGTAATGATTAAATTTAAAAACTACTGGTCCGAATTAAAAAATTCTTTCACTATTTGAAAGCTACATTCACCCTGAGTAACATAGGCTACCTTTTATTGCGGGAAAATGCCTCATTCCCACGGGTGAAGCTGTTAACGCAGGCGGAGCCGTGGTGGAAAGCTAGTAAATTATAAGTTTGCAATTTTGTCACCGATTTAGTACTCCTTAAGCTGGCCTGTAAATATCACATCAATGTGTGCGTGCAAGATTTGACTCTGTATGAAATGATCGATTCGGTGCGCCTAAGGATGTTATAAGTACTTACTATTAAATTATAATCGAAACGAAAAATTAAGATCATTGAGCTTGGGCAGGGACTTGAAACCGCACCTCCTGGGCTATCCGGGCAGTACAGGCTTCCCTTTTTGTAATTTAATAGTATACGCTAACAGGCGACATCTGTTGAAAAAGCAATAAACTGTTATAAGTACTGTTGTACGGTAGTACATACTTATAACATCCTTGAGTGCGCTCCGTCGCCATATTTCTAATTTGTGCCCACATTCTGTGTTGCCCATCCCCACCTACTTCTTGCCTAGCGTTCCGCCAGTTGTACGGTTCATCTATAATCTGGACTTTACTACTAACTAATAAGGGTTTTTTTTACAGGAGTTTCTGGTCTAGCAGCGGCTCGCCAGTTGACGTCGTTCGGTTGCGAAGTGGTTATTCTAGAAGGCCGCGACAGGGTCGGTGGAAGAGTTGTCACTTATAGAAAAGGACCCTTTGTAGCTGATTTGGGTAAGATAAAGTAAACTATACTTAAAATTAATTTAATAATATTCTACTTAGAATAGCCTTTGTGAGACCGAAAAGAAAGATGATTCCGTGTTTCGGAAGTCGTTGGACCCGTCTCGGCTACTACAACTCGTCCGCACGGTACCGTTTGCAAAAAAATGAGAATTATGTTTAAAAAATACAAAGTACCATTTCTTTTTATGTTGAAAAAAGGTCGTTTTGATAATAAGGCGTCATAATACTAGGTCATATAAGAGTCCTTGCCTTACTATGAATTGCCTTGCCCATAATGTTGGTGCAACCAATAGCTAACGCGTCGAAAATGTCCAAACAAAAACAAACTTAACAAAGCAAAAACTCAACAGAAACAGTAATAACAACAGGGGATTTAAACTGTATTTAGGCAATAAGGCGGCACCTCGAAAAACTTAAAATCGCAGTAGAGGCGTGGTTTATCTGCGCGGCAAAGTAAACGGACCACTGATGGCAGTGCAGGTCAGTGATAGCGCTAAGCGGTGCCGTACATGTGGAACCGAGAAAGGTGTGCTGTTAGCGCGCTAGAACTAAACAGCGTAAGTGCCAAGTTATATACATATAATAAAAATGTTTCTAAACTAGATTTTGGTAAGGTTGAATACCATACTTGTAACTCAGTTTCAACGTCTAGTACGTTGCCGTTTACCTATAGGAAGTGAAAAAAGATATAAGGTGTTACTTTGACGCGATTTTCTATTGATAAAATGTTGAGAAAACGTGTTTCCAATCAAATGAGTATTTAGATTATATGATCAAGATATGTATATCTGAAAATCATAATACCTACTTGTACAAATTACGAGGATCATCGATTCAAAAAACACAAAAAATTTCAAGGTGCCGCCCGCGCAACGGTAACAAAGATGCTATCGCTAATGAGCGCTTATGGCGAATGCGGGGCGCCGCGCGGGGAAGCGGGAGAGGGGTCGCATTCCAGCGAGGTGCACAGTTAATTCGTACGAGTTGTATTCACGTATGTAGTCGTTACTCGAGTCATGTTAGAAGCCTTAGGTGGGTAAACTGACAACAGGGTTTGGGAGGTAGCCTAACCTCAAAATCCACACGAAAACAATGAAGAATGCCGAAGAAAGAGATGTTGACATAATCTCCAAAATCGGCGGGTGCGTTGGGGATCGCAGTTGTTGTTGTTGCAGGGCTGTTTGTTTTTGTACCTTTTTGCGAACGTAAAAAAGTATAATTATTTATTAATCTTGTACTACTCCAAAAAAGTACAAATCGCACTTAACCGGTTTTTATTTTCTGATAAAGTAACAAAATTAAATAAATCATCTGAAATTTCCAGGTGGCATGGTGGTAACTGGTCTGGGCGGTAACCCAGTAACAACATTATGTGTCCAGATGGGTATCGAACTGCAGAAGATCAAGCAAAAATGTCCATTATACGAAGCCACAGGCAACCAAGTGCCTAAACATAAAGATGAAATGGTAAGTTTTTAATGTAAATGAGAAAGGCCAAAATTTAATATTACGTAAAATTATATGATCATACTAATATTATAAAGACGAAAGAAATATATTTTTGTGTGTGTATGCGTATGTTTGTAATGAATATGAATAAACTCAGAAACTACTGTGCCAATTTCAAAAATCTTTCAACATTAGAAAGCTACATTCACCCTGAGTAACATAGGCTACTTTTTATCGCGGGAATATGCCTCATTCTCACGGAAAAAACTGTTAACGCGGGCGAAGCGGCGGCGGAAAGCTTATAGGAAATAAATATAAACAAAACTGTAGAACAACAATCTTTATCTCATTCGGAATATCATTCCTATTGTGAAACATACAAAGTTTTACATTAAATGCTTTGGTCTTTCAATTTCGTTACCATAGTCCATCTCCAATGTCGTAGCTATAAATATTAATTGTATTTTTTGCATTAGATCTGTGAATATTTCAGTAAACTTTTCTCCCATTCATTATCTTCCCCCTAATTTTAGGTGGAACGCGAATTCAACCGCCTTCTAGACGCGACGTCGTACTTGTCGCACGCGGTAGATTTCAACTACTACAACGATATACCCGTCTCGCTCGGGCAGGCGCTCGAGTGGGTTATCAAACTGCAACAGAAGAACGTTAAGCATAAACAGGTGAGTTCGTTAAGTCTTTGTCACTCATTTATTATGAGATATGAATACAGTCAGGCCCGGCGCACTCCGAGGCAGAGCTCCAGAATATGGCCGGGACTTTACCAAAGCGGAGCGGAGCGGGGATTTGTTTGTTTTTTTTTTTAATTGTCCTATGTTTGAGTCGAAAAAGTACGACGGATCAAGCTTCACCGGACTTAGAGCGGAGATTTAATTAATAGGGCGATAGTTTGAAACAGTTAATAAGATAAAGACTTAAGCATTTAATATTCATATAACTTTACTAGCTGTTCGCCCCGCGGCTCCGCCCGCTCTCAAGGGTATGAAAAGTAGATGTTGGCCGATTCTCAGACCTACTGAATACGCTCAAAAAATTTCATGAGAATCGGTCTAGCCGTTTCGGAGGAGTATGGGAACGAAAACTGTGACACGAAAATTTTATATAACTTTATAATTTAGAATTAATATTAAACCCTTCTTCTGTATGAATGAGTTTTCTGTTCCCTGCGTCTCCATGTTAACGCAGAATGTCATACCATTTTCAATATCTATGTTACAGATACATCATTTGAAAGCCCTTATAACTATGCAGGAGAAGATGAAAGCGAATATTAATAAGTAAGTACTTTATTTTCTATTTTGTAGACTCAAAGTCGATGACCGAACGCACAAACTCGGGTAATTGAACCTTATGGCCTTAGACATAAAGCTTTCGAATAAAGTACAGACTATTAGCGTACTTTTCTAAGTATAGAACCATCTTACAAATAGATAATAACCCACCCTGATTCTGATTCCTGTATTATTGATTCAAGTCTGGAATCATTAGTAACGAAATAGTGAGAACACATTCATTTAGGTTTTTTTCTCGTAACAAAAAAAGGCAATGATAAAACTTATTCATCAATTTAATTTTGTAAGAAAATAACTAAACCAAAATAGAACATCATATATCACACTATATTTGTCTTATACACAATAAAATAAAACATTTTTAATTTTTTTATTATTTCTTACAGAATGGCGGACATACAAGAACTTCTAAAATCGATGAAAGCAGAAAAGGACAACCTTCTGGCAGACAGAGGCAAGACTATATCCGCGGATAATAACGTAGTGCAGGAGTTTAACTTGCGACGGCTCAACCGAGAGATGACACAACTCTGTAACGAATATGATGCCCTGGTAACTCAAAACGCTACTTTGGAGGATAAATTGACACAGCTGGAAAGTAACCCGCCAAGGTGAGGGATTTTTCATTTTAAATTAAAGAGTTTAGTGATAGATAAGTCCTGTATAATACAACTCTGCAACAAATATGATGCCCTGGTAACTCAAAACGCTACTTTGGAGGATAAATTGACACAGCTGGAAAGTAACCCACCAAGGTGAGGGATTTTTCATTTTAAATTAAAGAGTTTAGTGATAGATAAGTCCTGTATAATACAACTCTGCAACAAATATGATGCCCTGGTAACTCAAAACGCTACTTTGGAGGATAAATTGACACAGCTGGAAAGTAACCCGCCAAGGTGAGGGATTTTTCATTTTAAATTGAAGAGTTTAGTGATAAGTCCTGTATAATACAACTCTGCAACTGACATGAGGCCCTGGTAACGTAAACCGCTACTTTAGAGATACATTGTCGCAGCTAGAGAGTAACCTGCCAAGTTAATTTCGCGTATAATACGCATAACAATAAGCCGAGGCCTGAAACGCGCTATCAGAGTTTTCGCAAGATATTGAACAAATACAAGTTCTAACGAAGTACAGTTGGACCGCGGTCCCCGGGCTCACCACCATGCCCCAAGGAAGATCTCTTTGCCTCCACAACTTCGTGGAGAATAAGCCAAGATGATCGTGTTGTTCAGTTTTTATTTATTTATTAAAAAACAGACATGCTTAGGGTATATACAAAACCCCACAAAACTGCAATACAGTTTGCGGGATACGGAGTCTTTTAATCAGGCGCGTAGCAAGTTGACCACTTTGTGCCTTTATGTTAAATCATTAAACAATTTTTACTAACTCTTCATTCGAGAATGAGTTCCGATGGTAGTTTGTGTGCGCCCCTACATAGCCATATTATGTTCATAGAAGTCTCATTTGGATAAAAACATGAAGATATTTAATTTGGAGTACATGTATTAAAATATTGAACACATTATGAAGCCTGGAAACAGTTTATTCAACATAGGAACCATTCATATCCTCTCGAATGTAAGTGCGGATGACGTCTTCAAAGTCGGTGTCGACGGCGAACCCGAGCCGCGTCGCGCGCGCGTTGTCGAAGCGCGCGGGGAACGACGCGACTATGCGCGCTATGCCTGCGTCCGGCTCAAAACGCACGCGCGAAGCCACGCGCGGCCCCGCCACCGCTCCCAGCGCCTCCACCATCTGCCGCACGCTTATGGCGAACCCTGGCAGATTCACCACGCGCCAAGCCCCCAGCGCGTCACTCGACAGCGCTGCCGCGTGAAGAATGTTCCTTAAAACTGTACCGGGACTCGTCAGCCACAGTTCTTGATCTTCCGGTACCGGGCACACCGCAATTTCCCCCGCCAGTGGTTCCCGCACGATCCCGCTCGCGAACGACGTGACGGCGCGGTTAGCCGCCCCCGCCCGCACGCTCACCGTCGGCAGCCGTACTACCCTCCCGTCCACAAGCCCCCGCCGCGAGTAATCGTTGATCAACAGCTCGCTCATGGCCTTAGCGGTGCCGTAGGAATTTTGCGGCGTGGGCGCGGTGAAGTCGCCGACGATTGGAGGCAGGTCCCCGCCGAACACGCCGACGGTGCTAGTAAACACGAAGCGAAGGTCGCGGTTGACGCGGCGCGCTTGCTCCAACAGCGCTCGGGTCGCGTCGAGATTCACGCGGTAGCCGATGTCTAAATCGGCTTCGGCGTGGCCGCTGACTATCGCAGCCAGATGGAACAGAACGCTGGTATCTACTGTTATGAGCTGGGTGGCGGCGCCGGGCGCGCTCAGCTCGAGGCCGAGGGTGCGCGCGCGGGGGTCGGCGCGGGGCGGCGGGGGGCGGATATCCACCAGCAGTAGCTCGCTTACTTGCAGTGGGGAGTCTTCTGATAGAAGCCGGTCCGCGAGCCGCGAGCCAAGGAAACCCGCCGCGCCTGTCACCACCACCCTCATCTTGACCACACCTTTACACTTCGCGGCTAATTAATTTCTTCTATCTGTTGGTTTAGAAGTAGGATTTACTTGCACGTGATTTGCACTTAACAATCATGTAAGCATTTTCTACGTGAAAATTCAATATGCCGGTTAAGATGAAGACTGTGTACTGATATTTGTGATATTTGCCTGCAGCTGATGCTGTTATCAGTGTTGACTCGCTGATAATAAAAACACACATTAAACTGAGTAGTAAACATTACAAATTACGCAATGTGCCGTTTCTTCCCGAGCAATCTCAAGAGTGCTCAAGGTTATTTTGCAATGTTAGGTAATTTCATGGTCTAAGAAAACAAGGTCTAACCATTAGACCACGTGACTGACACAAACCTACGTCATCTTGTTCTGTTCATCCTTGTCGAAAGCGTGTTAATAGACAAGGATGAACAGCGCAAAATGACGTAGGCTTGTGTCAGTCACATGGTCTAACGGTTAGACCTTGTTTTCTTAGACCATGAATAATTTGAAATATGGCTTGATTTATTTACAAATTGTTTGTCAAATCCAGACTATGCATCTTAATGTGATTCCCACTAAGAAAGACGATAGCCTTGAGGAACTTTTGATAATGGGCAAGGAGGACGGGAGGGAAAGAGCCCTGAGGTTTCTACCTCATTTCAATGCGCTAGTCGGACCAGATCCGCTTTGTGCTAAACATCTCAGTGTGCGATATCATCCACGCTGCTGAAAATAAAGTAAGATGAAGCAAGATATACCATGAAAACATTATTCGGATACCTACGCCACGAGTCGCCGTTATCGTTAAGTATATTATGCATGTATTATACATATAAACCTTCCTCTTGAATCACTCTATCTATTTAAAAAAACCGCATCAAAATCCGTTGCGTAGTTTTAAAGATTTAAGTATACATTGGGATATAGGGACATAGGGACAGAGAAAGCGACTTAGTTTTATACTATGTAGTGATCATGGTCTAAGAAAACAAGGTCTAACCATTAGACCACGTGACTGACACGAGCCTACGTCATTTCTACGTCATTTTGCCTATTCATCCTTGTCGAATGCGTGTAATAGACAAGGATGAACAGCGCAAAATGACGTAGGCTTGTCAGTCACGTGGTCTAACGGTTAGACCTTGTTTTCTTGGACCACGGTAGTGATACAACGACCATAAATATTGAAGTAATATTGTCGTTTCAGCTCGGTGTACCTGTCAGTGCGGGACAGACAGATCCTGGACTGGCACTTCGCTAATCTGGAGTTCGCCAACGCGACGCCTCTAGGGAACCTGTCGCTCAAACACTGGGACCAGGACGACGACTTCGAGTTCACCGGGAACCATCTCACAGGTGAGCTTATAGTCCTAAAACGCGGTATCAAAGTTTTTTTGCGATGACGTATAAAAGAAACGCGAAATTCGTGTTAACGGAATTCTGTAGGAGCTTTCCAATATGACTGTCCAGGATTTTCAAATGTTCTTCGTTGTGACAACAAATCCGAAAATATCGGTTAAAATTTTCTTCGGCTTTCGGTTTAAATTTATTTTGTATATGTACTCTATTACGTACGGTCACGTTCATAAGTCCAGTCATGTCACGTGCACCTATACTTTTCTTCCAAAAGCATTCAGGCCATATCATTTGAAGCTAAATATTAAGACCCTTACACTGTACAAGTAACACGAAAAAATAATTATATCAAGCCTTTGGGAAAAAAGTTATTTGAATGTATAAAAACACGTGGTATGACTGCTCTTATGAACTTGACTGTACATTATACATATATATTTATTCAAATTGTTATTCATAGAATATTTTTCATGTTTAGATATTTGTTATTTTAGGCTGTTAGTAAGTTTATTGTGCACATCTGTTCCGCTTTTCTGTTTACTTTTATCTTCCATCCTAGGTCTGCTGTAAGACATTTCATTAGAAATAAGCAATACCTGTTGTGTACTCTTCTTCTTTGTGCCTGTATTTTTGTAATTTCTTTTGTACAATAAATATTAAATAAATAAAATAAATAAAAAACAAAATAAAGTAACACGGAAAGGCTGAGATCGGCTTCTTTACTAAAAGCTTCAGTAGTGTTATTAGAGAGATAGACAAAAGATTGTCCTATGCTGAGCTAGAAAACATTGTGACTGTATCACCATAAACACATCATTAAGTGACTATAATACAAAGGCGAAACGGGAAAGAATTGTATTCGAATACTCTGGCGGCAAATACGGTAGGTAGGCTACTATACTTCCCATTTCTGTAATCACCATATTTTCATCTCCATACTAAACAAGTTCTTTCCCTCCCGAAGGTAAGAACAAAAATGTGGATAACAAAAAAAGTATCTGTCTATTTATTGCAAAAATACAGAGGAATTTTTACCTGCAATAAAACAATTGATACGTCGTTTGACCTTTCACCGACACGGCTCATCAACTTTATCCAATCAACTTCTAGCTCTTTATCGTATACCTTCTTCATAACGGTAATATAAATACCACTGGGAAAGCATTACTATTAGTGATAGCAAAACCAAAATTTTATATGAAAACCGGTTTTAGTTTTGAACAGACTTTTACTCCGTTTTTTTATTTATTTCGATGCTACTTTTAAAGAAAATTTATTTACGGGATGCTTTTGATAACTCAGACTCTAAATTCAAATGGAAAATTGTGATTTACAAATACAATCTTACATCATTATATATTTTCTTTTAAACAAGTCATAGAAATATTTTTATCCAAAATATCGACAAGAAAAGCCTACGAGGTGCTGTTATGCGCAAGAGTGAGCGCGGTGTATTTGTATCTCTTTCTAACGCATGACTGCGTCCTGTAGACTTGGCAAGCCATGGAAAACGTGTAAACCCGGCGTAACAGATTCTTAGCAAGGCGCAATGTGTGAAGTATGAAAACTGAAAAAATGAAATTTAAACTCAGTTTTGTCAAATCCTAGACCTGCCTCCGTAACATGCAGTGCTGTGATAAAAGTTTGTCGCACATAACTGTCAAAAAACCCGCCACATTGAAATATCCTCCAATAGGATAAGAGAATACGCACGACAAATTTATGTCTGTCAAGGCGTGGCATGTTAGTGGGGCAGGTTTTGAAAACAGGCTGCAAATGCAAACAAGTTTTTTCGGTTTCGGTGTAACCCCTAGTGACTATTACCAGTAGCTGCAACTGTTGTACTAATTATAGTCATCAATCTTCGAACGATATTATAGATACAGTTGAAGTGACGACGCTGATCGACGTTGTAGCAAAACAGATACTAGTAAGTCATTAGTGCGATTCCTTGGAGCAGCACTAAGTTTAATTACTGTGGTGATGGGATGTGACATCATGATTCCTGTGGATTGAGATAGTCATGCATTATTTCAACATACATTTCCTAAGGTAGGGCTTTTATCGATGAGTCTCATGTTAATTTTGTACCGAAACAGATTACATGTGTTTCTAATTTGTCACTACCCGTTTGATAGTAGAGCATCTTCGTTGCGTTTATTTATACAGACCACGGTCACTATTAACTTTGTCGACCATTTTACGAACTTTGTGTTATAAAGCTGCGACACTACAGACAGACAGATTTTTGCAATTATGATACCTGAAAATTTTATAAAATAGAAACAAACATCAATAGGTAAATAAATACGAATTACAAAATGTATAATACCTACTTAAAAATGTATAATTTTCGCTGCGGGAATACATATTTCTATGGGAAAAAATATTAAGTATGCTTGGTATGAAAGCAAAATATATTACGCCTTATTTTTAGTCTACATTAATTATAGCAAATACGAGTAGGATATATGTACCTACACGTAGGCGGCCATATTGCTTAAGATAGAAGTTTCCACCAGACAATCAGGTCATCTAAGCTTCGCTAAGGCGTCATATACCTACAAAAACACAAACAACACAATACTCCCCTATTTCTTTAACGCGTTAATCTCGGAAATCCTCTCGTATCCCAGGCAGTAACTTCAATTACCCGCGACAGTAGTTACTCCAGACGTTTCCGCTAAGAACGATCGATGCGCTATTGTATCACGCACAAAAGATGCTGCCGAATAGAAATAGTTGTCCCTAAAAGGATTGGTTTGCCTTCACTGTTATTCGTTCCCACTTAACCAATGGAATTAGCGGGTTATTCCCGCTTGTACTTGGCCCGTCGGCTGCCGGCTGTTCAAGTTAATAGATTTCCTTTATGGGCCGTAAATCGAAGCTATTTAGCTTGAGATAGTTGTTTGTTAGTGCCTGACGAGTGTTTAAGCCTGTGTTACGTTGATTTGATTTATTTGTGTCTCTTTTATTGTAACTTACTTTTAATCGTAAATATTTTTTTGTACGTCGATTTGAGAGACAAGCATAGGTATAACATAACATTCAATTAAAAATTTAAAAAACCCCCGTTACAAAACCGTTAGTTGGTCCTTTCAACAACAAGAAAAGAGCTGATAATCTTCAACTGGCTGGAGATATTTTATCGGATCTCAATTGTGTGTGACACCGTGCAACCAAAAAACTAGATTAAATCGACGCATCCGTTTGGGAGCTACGATGCCACAGACAGACAGACACACACGTCAAACTTATAACACCGCACACACTAGGTACTTACTTTTTCGTCGGGGGATAAAATCAAAAATAGACATTAATGTTCATGTACTACTAACTAAAATCGAGCGATTTAAATGTTTTGTAAAAGTTTTTGTCGCTCTATAACTTGTTTGCTGTCGAGATTACGCCGAAGGCCGAATCTTAACCTTATTTTTAAGTCGGTTAGAAATAAGGAGTCTTAAAAAAAGTTATTTAAATATGAAGCGGGAATAGGCCGAATTAACCAACGCAATGTGCTTACCGAGTCTTGTTCGTATTTTCCTTTCTAGATTCTTTTCGTTTTATGTGCACCTTCGAGAAAGGTTACATTGCCAGTGAGGTTTCAGTAACGAAGATCGGAAAACCACTTAGAATCAGTAACAGTACTCCTTAATAACTGTTCCGACCTAATACCTAAATGGAAACAAGATCCTAATTGTTTTTCTTCTTAATTAATGGTAGCGTCTTTAACGTCAAGTGAAGAGTGTTATTGAAACTGATCAATTTAATGTTAACTTCATTTTGTATCACATACTCGTACCTATTTATGAAATTAAGGTATACGTAAAAATTTTGTTTTTTTTTTAATAATTCGTAAAAAATCAAGATAGGATTTGGTCTATGCCACATTTCCTCTTTTAAGTAGAGCGTCGGGATATATTTTGCAGAGATACTATTGATAGATTTTTTCCACGCGCGCCGCTTATTTTCCTTCCTAGCTCATAATCTAGTGGAAAAGCAGCCTAAACGATAGATCTAGAGAAAGGATGACAGTTCATGGTAAATATTCCAGCAATGTAATAGCTTAGTAATTGAACTTCAATATTATTAAATTTATTTAAGGTGGTAATATAGCCATGTCTTAATTAAATCAATATTTCATGCTACAAAAATCATATCGATATTATTCCGCACTTGTGCACACGAATCTTAAGACTTATTCAATATTACAGCCTAAATAAAGTCACGGACAGAATGAGAAAAACACAAACACACACATCTTTCGTACTACGGGGCAGTCCAATATTGCTACCCCAAAGAACCAGTTCAACGATAATGTTACAAAATGATTTCTTACGACATGACAGCCACCCGTTACTTTACGTGAAAGTTCACCGTTTGTCCACAATCCACACGATAATTTGGTTGCCATCAATCGTTTGGCCAGGGCTTGCCTCCGTGAGCCTAAGGGCTCGCTCCGTTATGAATGTGGAATTTTCAAGTTAGTGCCTGCTTTTGATCTGTGCCTTGGTCCATTCTGAAAATCCCTACGTATTTTTTTTGTACAATATAAACAAACACAGCTCATGACTTCGTCTTTTTTCTGGTTTTTCTGCATTGTGAACATCTTATAAAGCTAGTTTGAAAATGTTTCATTTTTTTCTGGAATGTCGAAATTCACATATCTATCTATCTATCTATCGACTCTTTGTTAATTTCCTCTGAACAAATAAATAAGTGTGGTCATTTTGCTCTGTAGACTACTCACTCCGAATTGATCTCGAACATGTTTCTTTTAAAATAAAATAAAAATCGAGTATGCTCCACTTTCGGCCTCATCTAGCCCCCTATGTGGCCTGATTGAGACCAGGAGCAAGTCTATAAAACAAAAAAAAAACTATTCAAGATCCCTACTCAACATCAATATCTTGTGGGGAAGTCAAGAATATCCCCAGTGCAGGGATGCAGGACGCCTTTGCCCCGCGGCCGCCGGTTCGTGTCAATAATTACTATCATTTCTCGCCAAGTTGCCATCTACTACACACGATAAATTATCCACCGACTTCTGTGAATTGTTATAATGAGCGTGGCAGAAAAACGCGAAATACACATTTATTTACTCGATGTGTTGCCAAGTAATGAAACTTAAGAGCATTTGATTATTGAAGCATTGTTGTCATAGTTCTTTTTTAATCAAATAATAAGACTTACATACATACAGTCACGCCTCTTTCCCGGAGGGGTAGGCAGAGACCACTTCCGTTCACTTGTTACAATCCAGACATACTTCTTTCGCTTGAAATAAGACATTACTATAAATAAGACACTACAAATAAAATAAAATTTTATAAATAAACCGTATTCTAACTTATTTTTATGATGATTAGATCGACCGTACCTGTTTGATTTTTCTAGACTCAATTCATCATCTGTAATCTTTATGGTTTTGTGGATAATTAAACGAAATTATTGAGAAAGCTTACAGAGTAATTTTATACGTACTGTTTGCCATCATCATTTTTCAAAAAAATGTGGAAATACAATTTAAAAGTAATTTCGGCGGAGCTTAATATTTTTAGACGATGACAAAATCGACTGTATGTAGGTACAGTCTTAGTTGATTGTTCGTAAATTATTTTATTTTAAAGTTAAATACTGCTTAAACGTTTAAACCGAATTAAGCATGGTTAATCTTGTATGTATCTCGAGTAAATAAGTAGGTGCCTGGTGAAATGCATATATTGAAATTATAGTAAGTTAATTAATTTCAAAAATCGAGTTGGTATCACTCTTTTGGCCCTTGACTCATATTGGTAGCTATAACATAGGTAATTATGACTGCGAAAGAATCCATAAAATTACTTAATGATCTGTTGCCTAGGGGTCATATAATGCTTATTACCTTTTTGATGACGAGTATTATATACTATACATACAAAACCATTATGATTGATATATTTTCCTAGAACTTACTTAATTTGGTCCCATTATTGATATATTTTCTTAGAACTTACTTATTTGGTCCCATCGTATTCTATTCTCAGAATAAAGATTGATATGAAATCGTTAATTTGTTTATCGATTCATAAAAAAGAAAGGAAGAAGCTTTTTTGGTTAACACGTTACATAACCAGCAAAATGACGTTTTTCATAGATAGATGATTTCATAGTCTCTACACTTTCATACTATCATAACGTAAGCATCGCTTATCTATCTTTTATTAGTTGATATCCTTAAAAATATTTAGTATTCTGTATATGAAAACATATCTAATAGCCACTAATAGGTTCTCAAAATACTCGAAAATTATTTATAATTTCTTTTACGTTTTTACATCGTGAATATTGTGTTCTGAAAGGAATTCATGTCACACAAAAAACCTTTTGGCAGGGAACATCTTTTGAAAAAAAATTACATTACTAATTTGTTATTCTAAAGGACGCATTGTGTTGTACCTGTTCGTTTTCTGATGTAATCGCGTAAATCCCGCTTTTATATGTCGACGATTGTGCATAAAACATAAGTGAAAAGGCGAAACCTGCACGTTGGCAAAGAGATTCGTATCGGTACATACTCGGACGCCTTTTGTGAGTGCGTACGCTGTCGACCATATTTCTCAGTGTTTCTTACCTGGTGCGCTTGCACACAGACCACAAAGCTTTTGGGTACAGCAATGGTAACGTCTCGAATGTAGTTTTTTTTTGTATTGACCTATTATTGTGTCGAAAAAGTACGACTAATCAAGCTTCACCGGACTTGCGGGAGCGGAAGACTCTACCCAAAAAAAGTCATATACTAACACGTCTAGGGGCGGACGTCTAGGGGCGGCTCGAGGGCGGGAGCCTCGGACCGCGGCCTAGCGCGTTGATACTGAAAAACATCTTGAAGGAGACGACGCCTGAGGGGCTCCGTCTCCGATTATCAATTTTGATTTTTTTTATGGCCGCGCCCCGCCGGCGGGTACGGGCGTTGTTACCTGGTCTCGAATGTAGGTGTTGGTGGCGTAGTGGCTGAAGCTATTGCTTGAAATTTTTCTTTGAACCTTTTGCCACGAAGACAAACATCGTGAGGCAATCTTCACCTGCGAAGAAACTAAAATATTTATTCGCTAAGTTTAGAATATCTATTTAAATTATTATTATCTTCTAAACTTGTGTGGATAAGTGGAAGATAACGTAAATTTTCTAAGATCATAATTTCCCCATGATATCCACCTACTCGTTTCTTGATTATTTTTTTAATCAACAGTCTAATCTACTTTGAATAATATTTCTAAGCGTAGCCTTAATAAGGTTTGATAGTCCATGTCTCTTACTGTGTGCAGTGTGGGTAGTTGAAAAATGACATCTTGATTGTTGTGTTATTCTACTCATGAGAATGTCGGGCTTCGTCGCGTGCAGCCATTGTGGGCCTGGGGGCTCGGACCCAACAAATTGAACGATTGTTAGCCCGTTGCGGGGAACTGGCCATCGTGACTCGTCACGGAATTATTGTATTTACTGGGATATCGTATTTTGTCCGCGAACGGTACTTCGCGAACGATCTGTTTGTTTCAGTTGTTTTGAAGTGTTAAGCTTTATTTTTACTCTGTCCTGGACCCTAGTACTTGCTGTATGTTTAAAAGATGCAACGCCTGTGGAGTTTCTTCGGCGAGCTCTTCTCCACAGAAGACAGCCAAGTTTTTGAACTCGCAGAAAAGATAATTTAAATGACTTAACTAAGTGATGTAACATCCAAAATTTAAAAATAAATTCTTTGAACTCTTTCTTCTTTGATGCTTATTGTGTCACATGAACGGGTTCTAGTTTTAAACATAGACGTAAACATTATTTATTTGACATAACACAATACAACACAACAAACAATAAGAATCTAATCTATCTATCTCTATCTGGGTCGTTCGGCAACTCGTCCCAAAACAAACTCGTCCCATTCGTAGTTCCAGTCGAGAAAGTTCGTTTTCCCAATGGGACGAGTTTGTTTTGGGACGAGTTGCCGAACGACCCATCTATCTATCTATTTACCTCTTTATCTCTATGCACACACAATACGTTGTTTTTCATGAAACGCGAAAAAAAAAACTTGAAACGTGCTACATTACATCACGTCATGTTCCTTTTTTAATCCTTGTTGCTAAAATCGTTACTGTATAATTTGTTTCATTTAAGTTTTTCAATATGGCGGTGTTTTTTAGGTTACTTACTAACATGAGGCCAATCTTCAATAGTTTCAAGTACCAATCTGGGTTGTTTAGATCGCGCTACGTTTCTACTATGGTAGACACGACAAAAGCTCCTTAAAAGCTCTCATTGTACAATTTTGTTAGACTATCTTTTCGTATGTTAGGAATTCACTAATGAAATTAACATTCTGACTTCAACTTATAGTCGTCGTAGCGGCACCAACATTCCGCCCAACCAGTATAACACTTACTTACAGACAGTTAATAATAATTACCCACGGCTATAACTTATCAGCTCCGTGGTGAGGCTCAGGTGTCTATACATCATGAATACGAGTAACAAAGCCGGCTGCTGTGAGTTATTAGATGTTTTACTGTTTAAACGGCAAATGGCATCTGAATCTAGTCGCCGTGGAAGGTTATATGGTTTTCTTGGATGCGTTCCGAGATGCACTCCTTAGTTTGTTGATCACTTACTACGTTTTGCATCGATAGTTTTTTTATTTGATACGCGCACGTTGCATCGATGTGCGACGGCGCGGAAGGATCTACCTCAAAGCACAGAATACCAAATAGTAGTCCCTCAAAGTAATAGTTATATACCAACTAGGGACTGCTTGTAACATATCCTAAAGTTATAGTATCCTAAAGTTAAAAATAAATTATTTGTCTGCTGTAAATTTTACAGTAGACAAATTTTATTTTTAACTTTAGGATATTTTTCAAGAAAATTAAAAATACGGTAAAAATGAATTTAAAGAAAAAAAAATCAAGTAACTTCATTATGCTATGCTAAAAGAACGATTCGGAGCACAGCACATGTATACAAATAACAAGCTTTGATAGCGCCACGCGTGGTGTGAAGCAATAATGAATGTGATACAACCACTGCCTACCTCATTTATCACGGCCTCTATGAATAAAATATCTCGCCTTTGGGCCGTCTAGTCGTGCTGGGACGCTTAGCTCACAGCAGCGATCACAATCTCCTACGTAATGGTACTTCTATATTCACAGCTCTAGTCTTTGTAGTTGTAAAACGTTTAGTAGTGTAAAATTAACTAAATTCGTTTTATATCTTCGATGTAGTTACTTAGTGGAGGACTTTTACACCTGTTTGCCCTAACATTGTTTTAGGCTTTTCGTAGTTAAGAAAGACCTAAGCTAACTAAAGCTTAAAAAAGGAATTGGTTTTCACTAACAGTCTAATTGGGCTCATAAAGGTAGGCAGAAACTAAGCAGTTTAAAAATAGTCTGAAAGTTACTAGCAAACAAAATTTTCACTAAACTTCACACGGGTGTTAATGTTATATATGTATGTACCTTTGAAAAATGAAAAACTAGAGTCACATAATATTATAATAGGACAACGCAGAGTGCTCCAGTAAAGTTTTATTAGGACACTAATAAAATATGGAATAAGGCCTAAAAAGAAAAATATCTACTGTATATTTATAAGGTACATATTGTTTTAAATAATTACATAGGGGTATTCTTATGTATTCTGTGGTAGGGGGTGGGTGGTAGGGGTTTTTGTATCAAAACTGAATTATACTTTATTACTTATAGAATTTTGCACGTAAAAATATAATGTGATTCTTCCTTTCTTTATATTCTTAAATGAGTTCGTAGGTTTTACGGTTTCTAGTTGGACCTTACAATCTTCAGACATATAAAGATATTATGTTGAAACTTATAAATGTAATTAAATAAGTACGAGAACCTAAATTAATAATAATAAGTTATAGAATTGTTCTTAAGTAGTTTTACTAGAACACTCCACAATAGAGCGATTACGGTTCTCTCGAGACACTAGCTTTGCTTTATGTTAGGTATTGGTCACTTGGGGATCATATTGCGCTACAATTTGCCAAATCCGTGCAGCAATTACGAGGTGTCCACACGTCAATTTCGCGCTAGATTCAAAACGTTTGGCTTTCATTCGGGCTGATGAGACTCGCTTTGAGCTCAATGTGTGGTCTCCCCTTAATTACCGGACAAAGCAGCACTGTAAACGTTTTGGTTGAAAGAACAGGGCAGACAGAAGTTACGGAAGTCCCAATTTGGCTCCGAATTGGCTACGTATTTCTATTCTGTTTCGGACCACAAATTGTCGCTGTGCGAAACAAAACGCAATCGAACTCTGTCGAAAATCTAAACGTTCAATGAAACTATTTTAGCTCTTTCTATTTTATTGGTATCTTTTAAGTCTTCGATATAGTTTTGTACTTACTAGTTTTCTTAACTACTGCTTCGTTCTCATTTTAATTTTTTTTCCTGTGGTAATGAGGCATATTAACGTTGAAAAAGTTTATAAAAACCTTGTCCTTACAATCACGAAAGAACAAAAAAACATCAACCAAAAAAGCACCCAGACTTGCCGTTCTAAAGAGATAGGGGGGATAAGTGAACATGCATTTCTTCCGTATTTCTTTTATATTATACTAGCGACCCGCCCCGGCTCCGCACGGGAAAATGGTTATTGTGGGTTATCCTTCAGTATATTATGCATGTATTATACATATAAACCTTCCTCTTGAATCACTCTATCTATTAAAAAAAACCGCATCAAAATCCGTTGCGTAGTTTTAAAGATTTAAGCGTACAAAGGGAGGGACATAGGGACATAGGGACGGAGAAAGCGACTTTATTTTATACTATGTAGTGATGCATATTACAGAATACACCCAATAGAACATATAAATATACTTACTTATTGTATACAAAGATATATTTTCAGATTAAGTTCAACCAAAATTCCAATCACTTGTATCAAAAGTTGTAAACTTTGATATTGTCTGAGAAACTCCGCAATATCTTGCTGTGTTATTATCGGCGTGCAATATGTACGGCTTCCTTGGACTTATCACCTAAGTACATCTCCGCATAAAGTTGTCCCCCTCTTCACTTGTAACTGCATTGCCAGTGGAAATATTCAAAACTGGTACCAAACATGCTAGCAGCCAAAACTTTAATTTATTGTATACTAAATAAGAAATGTATTGTTTGTTTGTATGTGTTGATAAAATACAATACACACACCACCACAATATTACTACACCACCACTACCACCACACTACCAACATCGACTCGACTTTTACGTACTTTTTAGGTTAGAAATTACTATTACGGTCCTTGGTTTCGGAAAAAAATACAAATATAGACCTTAAAATTATGACTTATTACTGTTGACTATTTATCTGAAAAATATAATGCCAAGCGTTGGAAGTCAGTTTTAGATTTTAGTTATTGTTATTATTCTATTTTAAAATTATCATTTTAATGACAACCACAGTTTTCGGTGTCGAATGTAGACATTACAACCATCTTGGATTATACAATCTACTACTTCTATTACAGTTTAAAACAGACAACATGTTAGGGCCTCATTGAAAGGTACACTGAAAAAAAGTTTGGTTACCAGTAACACATACTTTAGGGACTTGCGAACTTTTGTAAACGTGTTACAAAACGGTTTTGCTACGTGTAATCGAACTTAGTATAAATAACAAAACCGTTTAATAACATTTTAACAAATAGTTCCAAAGTTCCTAAAGTTGTGTTACTAGTAACCAAACTTTTTTTCAGTGAGACATTGCCATTCATCATCAGATGATACATACAGGGTTATAATTTCGTCGCGGGTTGAAAAGGGATAACTCGCATCCCGTATAATCCTCCGGAGCTATCCTGCCCAGATCTCCACATAACTCGCGTCTGGACAGGCAGCGTTGTCAGACAACCGCGTCTGTAAGGACATCAATCGCGGTGGCTGGGGGCGTGGATGAATAAGCAATGAGCGAACCAACGACTCTATTAACTCCATTGTTCGTTTCTATACGTATTGGAATACTTACGCGGTGTATAGTTGTGAGTGTGCTACAGTTGACGCTAAGATAACTCGAAGCTGTTCCTAGCGATAACGTGCAAGTTCATCTTTCCGGTAGGACATTATATGGTACTGTCCATGGTCCAAGAAAACAAGGTCTAACAAGAAGACCACGTGACTGACACAAGCCTACGTCATTTCTACGTCATTTTGCCTATTCATCCTGGTCGAATGCGTGTAATAGACAAGGATGAACAGCGCAGAATGACGTAGCTTTGTGTCAGTCACGTGGTCTAACGGTTAGACCTTGTTTTCTTAGAACATGGTACAGTTAGAAGATCAGCGCTGTTCAGTGATCATCTGCCACTAACAGCATTACGTTGATGCAGCGTACTTTCACTGACTTGATATAAACTATTGTTGTGGTATCCACTTTGATTTTTTTAAATGCTATCGTCATTGTAGTAAATAAATAATTTATCTATCTATCTATCTATCTATATGAGCTGATAACTCCTTCTTACCAAGAGATTTAAACCTAATGGAAATAGAAGTCTCTCTTAGACCTTTGTCGACTAGGTAGATATCACAATCAACATTTGAATTTAATCGTCATTTCAGCCAAGGGATGTTCGTCATTGTGCGTCCACAGCTAGACAAAGGTATTCCCTAAAGCTTTCTACAACGACCCGACCTTCGCTGCCCGCATCTAGCCTGTTCCCATGGCCCTCCTTAGATCGTCGATGCACGTTATAGAGGGTTTGCCTCTCAGAATAACGAATCGAAGCGCGACTTTCCAACCTCTCTGGTTTGCCTTGTTTGTCTTTGGTTAGGACGTAGACGCTTTTGACGTTTAGGCACTACTTCTTCATTTGTCTTCTAGATATTACCAAATACAATACAATACAATATACTTTATTGATTATACACAAAGAGGCAGTATACAGAAAAAAAAGCAGAACAAAACAGAAGAGTCAAAAGGCGTCCTTATTGCTAATTTAGCAATTTCTACCAGGCAACCTTTAGGCATGGAAATAGCGTAGATAAAAGTGATGCGGGTTGATGGTCTAAACAGAGTAAACAAACAATAGTAAAAAAAGTAGTTAACAGGTATTAAAAACTACAAATGATTTAAAATTGACGTAAATTAAATCTCACCAAAAACATACCTGTTAATAAGGGGGCCAAGTTCCTATCGGCTAATTGTTCGCCTAAAAAAGGATTGAAATCCAATCCAATGCCAAGTTTAGATGCACTTTAAAATCGATCATAATCGTCGTCATCAACAGCCTGATCCACTGGTAAACATTTGCCATTTCCAAGACTCGCCACCACATTCTAAATTTGAACTTGGCAGGTTAAATTAATTTATTAAATAGGTTAATTTAATTATTATATAAATAATAAATAAATTTAATTATTATATAAATTATACAAATTAATCAAGTATTACGCACGAAAACCTGCCAAGTTCAAATTTAGAATGTGGTGGCGAGTCTTGGAAATGGCAAATGTTTACCAGTGGATCAGGCTGTTGATGACGACGATTATGATCGATTTTAAAGTGCATCTAAACTTGGCATTGGATTGGATTTCAATCCTTTTTTAGGCGAACAATTAGCCGATAGGAACTTGGCCCCCTTATTAACAGGTATGTTTTTGGTGAGATTTGAATACTTTTTTTGAAGAAATCGTACTTATTTTTTTTCTTTTTGTCCCACGCCTTCGTCCATTGTTAACCACAGAATAAATATATTTAATCATCCGGACACTCCATGCAGCAAATTTATTTTGACAACCTAGTTACTTCTTTTTGAAAAACAAATGCAAGTCAGGGTTATCACGAGATTAAATTAAAAAAAAAAACTTCTATGATACTGCGTAGCGTACATAGATTTTTGTCATAAAATCTTCTTATTAAACCTTTCTAAATAATGACAAACGTCGCTAGACTTGACGTAAGTGAAATGACGTAAAATTTAGTGACAGCGTTGTCGCGATCGCGAATTTGTTTGCATGAAACAACTTTGGAGTAGCGGGCAATATTATTTTTAATCTCTAATTTTTGTTTTGTTTTAGTCGTATCTTTATGTCAAGTGTTTACGTATTGAATAGTTGATAGTTAATTAAATGACATTCAGTACATCGGTCAAATTTATATTATAATATAAAATAAAATAGGTACAGTAGGCAGCACATGCGGCTGGACATTCGCACCACGATTTTCGCTCCTACTACTACAGGATAAAGACGCTCCCAAGGTCATTATGTCCAGCCGCGTGTGCTGGGTACACGATGCATTTTAAACTTTGTCAACAATTAAGATAATATACATAATACAGAAGCCTTATTGCATCGTACTTAGCCAATCTTCATTCCCAATGTTTACAGTGTTCAGAGCTCGACTGGTCGTTTTTTTTTTGATACAAGCGCACATTATTAGTCTTTCTACAACGTTCTCTTTCGATAAATTAAGAATAATAAAAATTGCACGATGTGACAAGGTTATCACGTCTTATAATAAGCGCTACAGTGTATTATTATGAATACATGACAATATATTTTATACCCCCCCCTGCCCTCCCCCCCTCTCCTCATCGTATTCTCATTGTACCACTGGTTTAGAAATATTTTTATTATAAATTCTATATTCGATTAAGCCAACTTTCATAAGGCTAGGACAATTGGAAGTGGCTTAAACATTTTGATTACCGGTCAGTCAGTGCCTAAATTAGCTATTTTCACAGGGTTATATTTCAGAAGCTACTGAAGCTATATCTATGAAATTTGGCATACTGCTTTAGTACTAGTATATAATTACGTAGGTCAAATTTTATCTCTGTACTTGCAATAGGCACTGAGCTACAGGGGGGTCAAAAGTGGGTTGAAACGGTTCGTGTAAATAGTGCACGGCATGCGCGCGGCTTGTTGCTGGAACTTGGCCTGCGCACTCCCGTGCGCTTGGATACTTCAAATATAATACATATATTACACAAAAAGCTATGAATATAGAATTAAAATAAACTAATACATACTACCATTACGATTCAAGAGAGTGAACCTTGTTACCTTAGCAGCTGTTGGTGCATATCATGATATTATAGCATCTTGAATGTCTGTGACGTCCCTTAATCAGCCTCTATTCATGATACTTACAGCACTTATGCGATATAGTTGACTTGCGCAAGCGGCTTGTATTGTTCGCTGAGCTTTCACTGCTATGACGTCATACGCCCTGAATACTGCACGTTAGAAGTGATGTCGTACTATTTGCATTTGTTGAACTTTAAGTAGGGTTATTAGAGGTTCTGTGCTAAATTTATTGATTGGCATGCGAGATTTTCCACGAATTATATTGGTACTAAGATTTTCTTAAGTTCTTGTATTATTCTTTAATTTTAATCTTGAGATATATTTACTGTACTCGTAGTATGAAACAAAATCTATATGCTCATAAAATAATACTAGAGTTCGTTCGTTCGTCCGTCGGAATGAAATATTTTCCAGCTTTAAATATTTAACAAAGATATTCCCAATAGGTATTCCATTTTATGTGAAAATATAGTATTGTCCAAAGTGCTCGTATATTTTGGCAAAAACATTGGTTCGGGCCACCGATAGTCACGGTACAACGGGCACTGGCACGCATCGCTTCGGTGCCTGCCTGTGGCACACGTTTAGCCAGAAACAACGTACTGTACAACCAGAAAAAAACTTACAAATTTAGGCAATACCTTTCCTAAAAAATGTTTCCTGTGTAAGTCTCATAAATTGGTTAGATTCGCAACTTTATCGTGGAGTGACTCTGACTACATGATGATAATACGTAACGATACTAAATATAACATGAAGGAAAAATCATGAAATATAAGCTTTCCTCAAACCCAAATAGCAATTATATCTTAGAAAAGAAACATATCAAAAATCTGTCAGACTTCATACTCGAATTTGGCAACGATGAGATATCAAATTGTAAACTGAACTTAATCAGTATTGCGTTCACCATAGGTATATGAAGAAATACGGTTAAAAAACTTTGCTACAATCAAATTTACTTAGGTACTATGTAATTGGTTGTTGTATAAAGAACCAAGCACGCCATTGCAATCGAAAAAACATATTAAGTAGGTACTGCTTTAATGTATTTTGTAAAATTAACTTTAAAGCGATCCATACGCGAACTTCAAACAGCAGAAATACTTTCCAACTATGTAAAAGCCACGACCAAAAATTCTAACCTCAAACTTAAACCGTTTAGCGTTATTCACAAGGATTTGTGCACAAGATGTCGCCGGTTGTGTACAAGTGCGCTACGTTAATATAACCGCAATACGCCACTATTAGACGCGGCCGAGTCCACACAGGGAATGCTAAAGCCGTGGCTAAAGCTCTTGAAATGCGCAATAAGGCGACGTATGCACCGCATACAAACGTCCTCAACCAAAGGGGCAGAACTGCTCAAATTGGGCGTTCTACGTGGTTTTACTCAAATCTAGAAGAACAAAAAGACTGTCGTTATTGTAGTAAGCTTACTAGATTTTAGAAAGCTAACGAGTACAACATACATTTTTGTATACGATTATGAGCCAGGTAAGTAAATAACTGAAACTTATTTAACAACTAAAGTGAATTCTAATAAAATTGAGCGAGAAGTGAAAATACATTGCTTGTATTGATGAGGATGATGATGATCCTTCTGACCGTTTTCCATAATTAATAATAATATGTGGCACATCTCACACACGGCCATCTGACCCCAAACAAGGCAGGGCCTGTACTATGGGTGTCAGACAGCTGATATACATAAATACAATAAATACATATAAATATACAACATCCAGACACAGGGCAAACACAAGTGCTCATCACACGAATGTTTGCCCTGGGCAGGATTCGAACCCGCGACCCTATGCTCAGTAGGCAGACGTACTACCAACTAGGCTACGGGGCCATCATCCACGTATGATCATTAGATAGCATGCAAGTTAAGACAATAAAATGCTTAGTAATATTTATAATAGTGTCACGAACTTGCCATAAAGTTCGAGAGATCGCTACTCAAATTCGATATAAGTACATCTATACAACTATAAAAGATGGGAAATTCCAATTGCATCCACAGAGGGATCACGGTGCAAACGAAGATGGACTTTCTGTCAACGCCGCAAGGCACAAAATCACCTAAGCAAGCCACTTGTTTACTCGAATTTAGTGACCTCGCGCGCCCATTGTTCTGTGACAAGTATTGTCTGAGAACAAAGGAAATGTTCTAGTAATTTCCCGATTACGTGATTACAATGGGATTACTCCAGAAATCGAGCATCGCGTAAACAACCCATTGTTTCGTGGGGGTATATAAACGCCCGAGACGACGGCCAACGCCAGTTCATTTCTGAGCTACGGAAGCGATCTCAACAAGCGATCTACAAGCGATCAGTGGAAGAAACCTGCGACTAAAGCGATACCTACGGACTACGAGTGACCCTGTGATTTGGCTACAACGTGATTGGAGTGACCAGTTGAAGACATCTGCGAACTCAGCGTGACCAACGGACTACGAGCGACTCTGCGATTTGGCTACAGCTGTGATTGGACCTGCGACCTGTTTATCGTCGAATAAATTCTCAAATCAAGTTATTCGGCTTTTCTTACAAATCCCGAACCCCACGTCCGTAACATTTGGTGTCAGAAGTGGGATTTGGAAATGCCAGTGACTCCGAGGGAGAATACTGACGGCGTCAGAACAAGGGCGCAGCTAGCTGCGGAAACCATGATTACAGCCCGTGAAGACATGCCCACCGGACCAGGAACCCCGCCTGCTGGACCAGAAGCCTTGCCCACCGAACCAGAAGCCCAACCAACAGGACAACTAGCCCCGCCTACTGTTACCGCCCATCGAGCGACACCTCCGGTTACCAGCCGCGTCCAGGAATCCCGAGCATCAACGTTTGACCTCAGCCGTCTTATGAAAATGATGGAGGAAATGAGCCTCAAACAAGACATCATGCAAAAGAGGCAAGAGGAAATGCGCGAGGACCTGAGCCTGAAACAAGACATCATGCAAAAGAGGCAAGAGGAAATGCGCGAGGACCTGAGCCTGAAACAAGACATCATGCAAGAGGAGCAAAAGGAAATGCGCAAGGACCTGAGCCGGAAACAAGAAGAAATGCGGAGGGACCTGAGCCACAAACAGGAGGAAATGCTGCTTGCCATTTCATCAGTTTCGGCCACTGTAAAAAAATTAGAAGAGAGCGTCGACCAAGTAGAAGAAAGAGTTGGAAATTTGGAAACCGACGTAGATGGCGTAAAAACTGACTTAGCCGGGCTTAAGAAGAAGGTGCTGAATCTGCAAACAGCAGGATCCGCCGCATCGAGTGAACACGCCTGCACCAGCCACGCGCCAAGGATAAAAGTACCGTCGTACGACGGCACCACATCCTGGACCGCCTATCGGCAGCAATTCCAGACCGTTGCTGCTGCAAATGGATGGACAGAGGAGCAGAGCCTGACAGCTCTCACCGTTGCTCTTCGAGGTTCAGCCCTTTCTGTTTTGGAGGCGCTACCAGGCTCGGGTAGCACATTTAAAGAACTTATGGAGGCACTCGAAGCTCGCTATGGAGAGCGTCATTTGGAACACGTCTTCCGCGCCCAACTACGTGATCGGATTCAACGCCCTAGAGAAGGACTTCAGCAGTGGGCTTTGGAAATAGAAAAGCTCGTGCGCAAGGCCTACCCGTCTGCTGATGCGAAGATGGTGGACTCCAACACCCTTCAGGCATTCGTCGATGGAATTCGTGACATGGAGATTAGGGCTGCAGTGGGACTTCGCCATCATGTCTCCCTGAAAGAAGCCCTAGCGCACGCGTTGGAAATTGAAGCCCTGCGCCGTGACGTACGCCCAACTCACAAAGTGCGGGAAGTAATAGAGGAAGTACAGGAGATTAAGACGTCGTTCCCGCCCAAGAAGAAAACAACCGGGCCCATGTGTTATAAGTGTGGAGAAAGGGGCCATCTGCAGTTCACCTGTCCGAAAAAGGAGACTCAGACAGCAAAGCTTGCCGAGAAAATAAGTAAGCTGGAAGAACGCCTTGATGAAGTGACCAAAAATCAGGAGACCCCATCTCCTGCTGAGAATCAGGGAAACGAGTAACAGCCAGAACTAAGGGGCGGGTACTGGCTGGAGCGGAAGGAGCCCCAACAACGATCGTCTCCCAGGTGTGCAACGGAAACAGTTTAATGATACATGGCTCAGTGAACGGAACAAACTGCAAGATGACATTGGATACAGGAGCTTCCAGGACAATAATCAAGCCAAAATTAGTAGAATCCGCAATCAGGCGCAGAAACAACATCAACTGCCGACTTCTTTCCGCTTCCGGCCAGCAGATACCCGTCCTAGGAGAAATTTCGGTCACAATTCAAGTAGGTGAAACATCCTACTCTCACAACGCTATCGTGGCCGATATCATGGATGACTGCATACTGGGGCTAGACTTCATGAAAAGATACGACTGCAGAATCGACGTCACCAACGGAATTTTGAAATGTGGCAATGAAGAGATTTTTATCCTGGGAGGACCCGTGGGAAAAGTGACATGCTTGAAGAAGATCTGCATACCAGGACGCGCGCAAGCAGAAGTACCAGTGAAGCTACCACGTGCTAAGAAAAATAGATGCGTGCTGATAGAGGATACCCGAGAAAAATCGACACAGAAGATTCTGGCGGCCAGGACACTTGTCAAAGGAAACACCACTGCGGTAGTCAGAGTTGTTAATTTAGAAGATCACGAGATACAATTAAAGGAGGGCGACGTCATAGGTAAATGCGAAGAAGCTGTCTGGGTAAGGAAGTGCCAATCATCTCTGAGTACGGCGAAAACCAAGGAAAGTTCTATAATCGCGGAACTTCTCGAAGGAAGCAAACAAAACCTAAGCTATTCTCAAAGCATGAAAGCTAAACACCTGCTTCAGCGGTTTGCAGACGTGTTTTCGTCTCAAGAAGGAGATTTGGGGAGAACATCTTTAGTGCAACACAAGATAGACACCGGAAACGAAGGACCTATTCGACAGCGAGCAAGGCGAATACCGATAGCAAAGGAGCAAGAAGTTCAAAACATGTTGGAAGACATGAAGAAAAATAAGATTATCGAACCATCTGCGAGTCCATGGTGCTCTCCTGTCGTCCTAGTTAAGAAGAAAGATGGCAGTACAAGGTTCTGCGTGGACTATCGGCGACTCAACGATGTGACTAAGAAGGACAGTTATCCACTACCGCGCATTGACGACACCCTGGATACCCTGAGTGGCAAGACATGGTTCTCGACCTTGGATTTGAAGTCTGGGTACTGGCAAGTGGAGATACATCCGAAGGATAAAGAGAAGACGGCATTCTCTACAGGGAAAGGTTTATGGCAGTTTAACGTAATGCCATTCGGATTGTGCAACGCGCCAGCCACTTTCGAGCGACTCATGGAGTGTGTACTGGCAGGATTAGTGGGAGAAGCCTGCCTCGTATATTTGGACGACGTCATCATTATGGGTCAAGACTTCGAGGATCATCTGCTTAACCTAGAGAAAGTCCTGAGGAAGATTCGTGGAGCCAACCTGAAGTTAAATCCGAAGAAATGCACTTTATTTAGAAACAAAGTGAACTACCTCGGCCACGTGATCACCAGTGAAGGGATACAGACTGATCCAGCTAAAATAGAAGCCGTACAGAATTGGCCAACTCCTAAAGATAAAACAGAAGTACGTGCATTCTTGGGTCTATGCTCATACTACAGGCGCTTCGTTAAAGGATTCTCCGAGATAGCCAAGCCGTTACACCGCCTGACTGAAGACAAGCGAGCATTCTGCTGGGACGAGGCCTGCGAGGATTCCTTCCAAAGATTGAGAAAATGCCTATGTGAGACACCAATCTTGGGATACCCACAAGCGAATGGGCAGTTTATCGTCGATACGGATGCAAGCAACACAGCGATTGGTGGAGTACTGTCTCAAAAGCAAGGGGACAAGGAAGTTGTGATTGCCTACTTCAGCAAGTCGCTATCGAAGCCTGAAAGGAACTACTGTGTGACGAGAAGAGAGCTCTTGGCTGTGGTTAAGACTCTTCATCACTTCAGCAAATACATCATCGGCAGGAAGTTCACGCTTCGTACCGACCACGCCGCTTTAAAATGGCTGCTTCAGTTTAAAAATCCCGAAGGTCAAGTTGCAAGATGGATCGAACAGCTTCAAGAATATGACTTCATCACTGAACATCGCAGCGGGAAGACTCATGGAAATGCTGATGCCCTCTCAAGGAGACCATGTCCAGAGGAATGCAAGCACTGCGTCAAGCAGGAGTCTAAGGAAGAAATTGTGCAACTTACTAGGACAAGCCCTCCGAGATCCTGGGAAGATGAGTCAATGAGAGAAGCCCAGGAAGACGACGAGGATATACGACTTATAGTCGCATGGAAGCAACGTGGCGAGGAAAAACCAAAGTGGTACGAAGTTGCGCCTACGAGTACCATCACCAAAGCATATTGGGCACAGTGGGACAGTTTTGTCCTGCAGAACGGGATACTTTACCGTAAATGGGAAAAACCCAACAGTAGAGAGTTTCATCTGCAGCTGGTCGTGCCAAGAGAACGGATCAAGGATGTTCTTCGTGAAGTACACGATGGCGTATCAGGCGGTCACCTGGGTGTCAAAAGAACTTTGACGAAGTTACGGGAAAGATTTTACTGGCTAAACTGTCGAGCGGATGTGCAGGATTGGTGCCGAAAATGTACCACTTGTGCTGCAGTAAAAGGTCCATCAACCAGGAGCCGAGGACACCTTCAACTTTACAACGTTGGTGCACCATGGGAGCGAATAGCAGTAGACGTTGCCGGACCATTCCCCGTGACGGAGTCGGGAAACAAATACTTTATGGTGGTTATGGATTACTTTACCAAATGGCCAGAAGTATTTGCTATACCCAACCAAGAAGCTACGACCGTAGCCTCCAAATTAGTGGAAGAAGTCATATGCCGATATGGTGTACCACTAGAAATCCATTCGGACCAGGGCCGGAACTTCGAGTCGAACGTGTTCCAAGAAGTCTGCAAAATACTGGGCATGCACAAGACGAGGACTACCCCGTATCACCCACAGTCCGACGGCATGGTGGAGAGGTTTAACCAAACACTGGAGAGACATTTGGCGAAATTAGTAGACAACCACCAGAGAGACTGGGACAAATACATCCCACTTTTCCTTCTCGCCTATAGAACCTCGGAACATGAGAGCACGAAGGCCACCCCGGCATATGTGAACTTCGGACGTGAGCTAAGATTACCGGTTGATCTTCTAACAGGAGGAACACCAGAGGACCCCATCACCTTACAGGATTATGTGTCTGAATTGCGAGACAAAATGAGGGAGATTTATGCGATGGTACGAGAAAACGGTCTACAATCGAGCGAAAACATGAAGACTAGATATGACCGACGAGCAAATACCAGTGGATTTGAGGAAGGAACACTAGTCTGGCTCCATAACCCAACACGCCGAAAAGGAAAGTCACCCAAACTACAGACGAGATGGGAAGGACCATTCAAGGTAGTTACGCGAATCAATGACGTAACGTATCGGATACAACGGCATCCGAGAGGAGCACTAAAAGTGGTCCACGTCGACCGCTTGGCGCGTTACCATGGCAGTAATGAAGAAGCTCGGGACGAGCATCTCTAAGAGGAGGGCAGTGTCACGAACTTGCCATAAAGTTCGAGAGATCGCTACTCAAATTCGATATAAGTACATCTATACAACTATAAAAGATGGGAAATTCCAATTGCATCCACAGAGGGATCACGGTGCAAACGAAGATGGACTTTCTGTCAACGCCGCAAGGCACAAAATCACCTAAGCAAGCCACTTGTTTACTCGAATTTAGTGACCTCGCGCGCCCATTGTTCTGTGACAAGTATTGTCTGAGAACAAAGGAAATGTTCTAGTAATTTCCCGATTACGTGATTACAATGGGATTACTCCAGAAATCGAGCATCGCGTAAACAACCCATTGTTTCGTGGGGGTATATAAACGCCCGAGACGACGGCCAACGCCAGTTCATTTCTGAGCTACGGAAGCGATCTCAACAAGCGATCTACAAGCGATCAGTGGAAGAAACCTGCGACTAAAGCGATACCTACGGACTACGAGTGACCCTGTGATTTGGCTACAACGTGATTGGAGTGACCAGTTGAAGACATCTGCGAACTCAGCGTGACCAACGGACTACGAGCGACTCTGCGATTTGGCTACAGCTGTGATTGGACCTGCGACCTGTTTATCGTCGAATAAATTCTCAAATCAAGTTATTCGGCTTTTCTTACAAATCCCGAACCCCACGTCCGTAACAATAGGTTCAAAAATAAATATTTAAAATTACGCATCTCTTAAATTTGTAATAGACATAATATGTATTATCTTTTGTTTAGACTACGGCCGATTTATGAAAGTTCCAACCCTTATTTCGAGAGTTTGTGTACCTTTGTGCTACATTCAAACTCAAACAGATTTTAACTACTAATCCACTAACGTTCCCTTTAATTGGTTTAGAGTTACCGCAGACCTTAATAAGATGGGAAATCAGAGTATTAGCATAACAGTAAATTCAATTATGGAACAAAGAGGATTACAACTTTTACATTCAAAGGGAAGTTAAAGCCCCCGAACTACCGTCGAATAATCAAATTTTCAAATTTGGAATGAGTGTGATTAAGTTTAAATTAAATCTGTATTCAACCGCGGTCGTCCCGAAAATTTATTCTAAACTAACATTAGGAGAGGTGGGCGTGTTTCGGAATACAATCATGCCATCAAGATTTGTAATGAATGATATTATTATCGTCACATTGCACCTATTAAAGGAACCAAATGGATATCACAGGTTTAAGTTGAAGAAATATATATCAGATATTCTTGTATAGATTATAATGAAACGAAGTAGAAACCTAAAACATTTGACTACAGTGTTTACCACCCTTCTTGATGCCAAGTACACAACAAAAATTATATTTCAATGTTCTTCGTTAGAAAAGCGCTTCCTCGAGCAGTTTAGTAAATATGTAAAAAATGGCGATACGACTATAAAAGCTTATTAAGATCATCTTGACAATTATCTCTTTTGCTCCAGATTCTTTAACACAAACCATGTTTTATTTCCACTAGCATCTCAATTGCAATGCGTTATGATCAATTTTTCTCGGAAGATTCCAGAATTAAACATTTTATGGAAACGCAAACACGAAGTACACTATAACAATGAAATTGAACTCCAATGAGAACAGATGATAATACACTGTGAACACAAACCGATATTTTAGCCAGTATGACGGCTGGGCCTGCAAATGCACTCAGATAATAGCCAATTGTTGGTAATAAAACTACTGGAGTACACGATGCAAATTATGTTACTGCATTGCATTGCAGTGGTCGCCACGGGGCCAATATTATTGCGAACGAAGTGGCAATTATCAAAAACAAGTTATCTTAAGTCGTAACGGCTACTAAGATTGTCACGCGGTTGAACTCGACATTTTAAGTTCATTTAATTATCTATCAGCATTACATTAAAGCCGCGATTAGACTACACAATTTGTAGGACACTTTTTCAGTTAGGATCCTTAGTAAGGACAAGTGTAATTGCAGTTAGTGTCCTAATTATCGGAGCCTTACTGCAATTACACTTAATCCAATTTGTAGAACGCCAATTTGTCGGTGGCTAACAATTGTGTAGTCTAATCGCGGCTTAAAAAGTATCTTGAGGTCTTACAATACTATACAAATATATTTTTGACACAGAAAAACAACATACAGGTCTTACTTTATAAAAATAAAGTCTTGGAGGCGTGCTTTTGTTTAAGATTTCATTGAAGATTGTGGACTTCTGTTTCTAGCATTTATTTTTGTTTTAAAATTTGCGTTTACCCCGCGGTTTCATTCTCGGTTTTAAATATTTTATGTTAAAAAAAAAACATTTTTATTCTGTTTCTCATTTCTCACCTTTGAAAGAAAATCCATAGAAGGTTGCTCTTTGAAATTTGTTAGATTTGACGTCGAAAAAAGGTTTTTAATATCTTACGTCGAATAAATTCTTTTGACTTTGACTTTGCATATACCTTACTTAATAACTTCTTACAAAGCTACGTCCATTATATTATATTTTGCAAAAACATGGCTAGTTGTTATAATGAAAGTTGATCTTTATTGTATATAAAGAAAATTTTTCCGTCTTGCTTTATGAGTAAAAAGCAAGACGAAAAACTTATACTTCTGCCCTAAAGCGAATCTGCCTTAACGCGAATCTGTCCAAACGCGAACGAGGGTAGGAAAATACCCTTACTAAAACTAGACCACAATCTAACAAGTAGTTTCTACCCACTGGACTGTCCGTGAGCTCATTTGGGAAATAAACGTCTCCCACAAATTGAGATTATCTCGACAGAGTTGACAGAGTCAGATATCCGCTATTTACCAGTACAATCCTTGTTTACCAGCAATTTACCAGACAGTTGTAGAATAAATAAGTCCTGAAGGTTGTTCCATTTGCAAATCGGTGGAGTTTTATCGGCGAACTCGTGTAATTAATGGACTGAATAATTGAGATTTGCAAATTGCAACAGTCGGTAAAGCAGTCGGTGTATTAACTATTATTGTTGTTGTCTGAACCCATTTCAGTTTCGCTTACTTTGCAAACTTTACCTATAGCACTACCTTTGCTGTACTATGCCTATAGCTATACCTTTACCTATTGGTGCGCGAATTATTTATTCCTTGTGACAAATCATTATTCAAAATTAAATTACCAATCAATGGTTTGTTGTGAAAACAACTTTCTATTTTACAAACCACACGAAGAAGAATCGTTAGAACGATTTTCATGTTTTAGAAAAAGGAAACAGTATTAAACGTTGTTGTTGTTATATGAAATTTGCTGCAAAATTGAACTGTAAATTTTGGATGGTAGCTTACAAAAAATATCGTACACAGAGTTATATTCTGCAAGTGGATGTACATAAAGAACGGCCCATGATTGCCTGTGAACCTCCGGTCGATATGGTCCGTCGGGTTTGGTGGCACGAGGCACGAGTACTCTCGTTAGCTTGACGCATGCCCTTCCGGACGCTTGTCAATTAGACGCGCTATACCAAGCCCCATCCAGCCATCGCACCACATAAATCCTACCCCGACGTCTACCACAGCAAAACAGTGTCGCACGGACTTATCACGATGGGCCACTTCTTCGACTTTAAGTTGACAAAGCAATATTTTTCAAAGAGTTATGTTCCGGAAAATTTGTTGTTCGAAACTTTGAAGTTAGTTGGACGTAATCCGAGCTGGATGATCTTATCAATTCGTGTAAACGGCTAGACGTAAATCCAATTAGATGTCTTTATTTTGCAACGTGTGTTGAATGTCTTGTGACTGGAAATGGTAGAGTTCAGTTGGTTCACGTGTTGTAACCAGGCTTGAATTGTACCAATTATAATATAAATGCACATGTCATTTACTCAATGTTTAAACGTTTCTGGTATATCTAATCTGATTAAGGTTTGTTTATGGGGTTTTGAAAGCGGTTCTCTTTATGTTACAATGATTTGCGTGTAACGATTTCTGATTTATTTATTCTATATATTTGTACATGTCTTTATATATTTTGTGAAATATAACGCACTGTGTTTCTCTTTTTCGTCTTGTCTTTGTTTTCTGGCATCGAATATTCGAACGGTGTTAACTATTTTTGATAAAGTGTTTATTGTTTTAAGATTTATTCTAAAATATATTTTTAAGTGTTCTGATTTATTACATTGAAATCTACAGCAACATTCGAATTAATTAAATCACAAGCAATTACAAATCCGCTCATTTCCTCATGATTGTGGTCTAAAACAATAGACAAACAATAGGTTGTAAATGCTAAGATATGTACGAATAGTTAAAGAACCCTAAAATCGGGAATATATTTTTTTTATAACGACTTGGAGGTCTGTTTTGAAATCCAATCCTTAATAAAGAAGTATTAGGTTCCAAGTTGAAAACCCCAACTATCTCCTCAATAAGGCAAACGTTATCAGAGGCTGGACAAAGAAATACTAGAACATTGTTTCCGTTAGCTTTTCCTCTGAAGACGCTTTATTAAAAACTCCCTCCACATTTCGGTCCCGAGATTTCTCATTATTAACTGTCGATTCTTCCTCTTTTGTCGAAGTATTGTTTACTTTGGAAAATGTATTGTACCTACTGTGAAACTGTTGTTCTAGAGATAGTTATTGTGTTGTGTTTCATGTGATGTACAAGAGAAATAATTGAACATTGTTTACTGTAATACACATCATTGATCAAATGCTAGATCCTTAGTAGTTATTTATTACAGTCTGAAATGGGTAGGTAAGTATTTTTCTATAATAATGTTTTTAAATATACTAACTTTAGAAAAAAAATTGTGAATCATATTCTAAAAACAGAAGACAGCCAAATTTATGAATTCGCCAGATGTATAATATACAAAAGTTAATAAATTATTTCTATAAATCTCTATCTAAGGAACTGTTTAATTTATTACGTCTACTGCTGTTTTGAAAAATATTCCACCAAGCTCATTCAATTCATACAATGACTTTCGCGAATTGGAACCAATTAAACCCTAGTTAATATGCCAAAAGCTTTGTTTCTGTATGTGAACAATGATTGATCACATAATTGTTTGAAGCGAGAGCAATATATGCATGGGTATGCCAGCTGGTGTGATCGGCCACGGTGAACAAATTGGATCGGACTGCGTTCCACGGCCAAATCGTTTTATGCGACTCTATAATCTGTAAAGTCTTCTATTTTATGTTTGACGTAAGTGGTACTTCATCATCATCATCATCATATCACCTAAAAGACGTCCACTGCTGGGCAAAGTCCTGCCACAAGTGCGCTGCCCTCATCCAGCGGTTTCCCACGACCCTCACCAAATCCTCAGTACACCTAGTGGGGAGCCTGCCCACGTGATGTTCGTTTGTGTAGGGGCTTTATGTATAGTCATGTGAAAATACAAATTGTGTATTCATGGGTTTAATGTTATATAATTCAGCTAAATTTTAGACCAGCGGGACTGCGTTTTTGAACTTCATAAATATTAAAGTTATTTTTTTTTTACGACAGGCTTCTGGACCATTTTTCCAACATCAATATTTTTTTTGTGTCATTTTATGTACTTGCTCAGCGAGATATTTAGGTATTTACCTTTATGATCCATATCGATCGAAAAAAATATTAAATACGAAAATTATACTTTTACTGTTATTAATAAGTAGTATTCTAACTATATACTTATTTTGTGTCATCTCTCTCCACTGCAATACTGTTATTTAACGAATATATGAGACATCGCTCTAATTGCTCTGAAAAAATATTAAAATCGGTGATTATAAGTCTGATGCATATAAGATCATTGGAGGGCTTATCCAAAATAATTTGTGTCAAATTTGTACACGGAATTAGGAACTATTTAATTTTTTTCCTTTAGCACCCCACAACAGTCACAAAAGAAAATTTAAGTTATTAGAGTTTGTGCCTACATTATTATAACATCATTATGAAACAATTTACAAAAATTGTGCCGTTTTCATCCACGGACGTGAATTATTTCTTCCGGATGGGCGTCCGCGGGGAACGATTCGATGCGGGGAGGGGGAGCACGCGCGCCGGCGCGGCCGGCGGTGCGTGCGGGTTGCGCGGGCGATCTGTTTGTTTACTTTCTCGTAATGCATCTTATAATTAACTAGCGACCCGCCCCGGCTCCGCACGGGAAAATGGTTATTGTGGGTTATCCTTCAATATATTATGCATGTATTATACATTATAAACCTTCCTCTTGAATCACTCTATCTATTGAAAAAAAAGCCGCAGCAAAATCCGTTGCGTAGTTTTAAAGATTTAAGCATACATAGGGATATAGGGACATAGGGAAAGAGAAAGCGACTTTTTGTTTTATACTATGTATGTAGTGATTCGGTCATTATCAGCGGGCCTGATTTTAGATTCTGCAAAATAATGTGCCAATTTATTTTCCGAAAATCGTTCTCCTAATACTCTGTCACTGTCCGCGACCCAGAATTACATATTCTACCACGAATATATTCAAAATGAACAACATTTCGTCTAGCAGTTACATAATTAGATTTAGATTAGTGTATTATCATTCCTTCTTATTCAAAATATATCATTTATTTATCAGGTTTATTTATTAAAAAAATATTAAAAAAATATATATATTATGTTTGTCCTTTCATTACACCTAATTTCTGTCACCGGTTAAAAACTTGTGAATACCACACTAGCTAAGTGACTTATTGCCATCCTTATCGCATCTTCGGCTTTCGTCAGCTGTGCCGCGACAGTCAACGGAAGCAGTAGTGTCCATACATTTAGGAGCTATTCACGTAAATACCTAATTTCGGTTCGCGTGGATCACTACTTCTCGATTTTCCGTTTGCATACTTAATTTTATTATAGCACTCTTATAATTTTAGCCAGTCCAATAATATAGTGCAGAAATACGTCGCTAATCTCATATCCAAATCATTATTCACCATTACTTAGCTTCTTCTTTTAAATTAAAAAATACCCTCGTGTTCCTACCTTTGGTCACTCATTTCCGTCACGTTTTAGCGTGACAGAAATTATTAAATACCTAAAAGCTTTTGTTAGTTACAATATTCTTCTTCAATTTACAATTTGAATTTTATTACATTATCTTCACCATCATCATCAGCCCATATCAGTTCACTTCTGGACATTTCTGGCTTTTCCTAATGCACGCCACTGCGCACGATCCTCGGCTTTTCTTATCCAGTTACTGCCAGCCACTTTATGTATATCGTCGCTTCACCTAGCTGTAGGGCGCCTTATACTACAATTGCCGCTACGCGGTCTCCAATCTAATATCCGCCTGCTCCACCTGTTGTCAGTTCTGCGATAAACATGCCCAGCCCATTGCCACTTCAGCTTGCTGATTCCATGAGGTAACTTTACTTCTCTGCCGAATCACTTCGTTGCGGATTCAATCTCTCAAAGAAACACCGATCATAACTCTCTCCATAGCTCGCTAAGCAACTTTGAGCTAATGGATCAGACGAATCGTACGAAAGTGTTGACGTTTCGGCTCTGTAAGTCATTTCTGGTAGGATGCACTGAATATAAATCTTTTTTTTTAAATTGACTTATGCTTGAGTCGAAAAAGTACGACGGATCAAGCGTCACCGGACTTGCGGGGGAGCGGAAGACACTACCCCAAAAAAAGTCATATACCAACGCGTCTAGGGGCTTCGGACCACGGCCGGCGGAACCGCGTAGTAGGGTGCGGGAAATAGCCCGTACACTTGACAACATAGGGATTGGGATGGGAAGGGCCTTCATCAAAATAGCGTTTGGATGCTTCCTTCATGAAGCCACAACGGAAGGGAGTTCGGAATCGACATGAAGGTTGATGTTACGAACGAACCAAGGACAACCAGTGGCCCGGCGGAGGAACCAGTTTTGAATAACTTGAAGCTTATTGAGATCCGTGGGCGCAGAGTGCGCAAAGACTACGCTGGCGTAAGTCATGATAGGACGGATGCACGCTAAGTTAAGTCTAAGCTTATTTCTAAGCGACATTTTACTGCGTTGCCCAATCATGGGGTGCAAGAGGCCGATAGCAGAGGCGGCACGATTGCGAACAGACTGGATGTGAGAGCCAAAGCGAAGGGCAGAGTCAAGGATAACTCCCAAGTACTTCACCTGTCTCTCCCAGGGAACTGGTTGATCGAGGAGAGTAACTGGGGGGAGCGTAGAAAAGTTTGCCTAGGAACTTCTCCCACCGATCATTCCGTGCAAGGGCTAAGCGCGTATGGCGGCATTTCGCGCTGTTCTCAAAGCACGTACATCTGGCGGCAGGTCAAATCGGCCGTCGGGTCGGATAGGAACCTGTCGTGAGCAATTGCTCACTGCCATGAATATAAATCTTCGTGTTCTGGCTCTGTCGCATTGGCAACGAAAAGATGTTAGGCAGTTTTCAGCAGAAAAGTTGTTTTTACCTAGCTGCAGTACCTGCCCTAAGTATAAGTACTCTGAAACCACTTCAAGAGTGACCCCATTTATTGCAACCGGCTCCAGGCCCACAGGCTTATATTGACTCCGTTTTTTTCCAGTCCAGAGTGGTAAAAATATCCTCTAAGGCGTTTTTGAACAATTTTGGTTATTATATCCCTTTGTCGCATCGCACTCCTCGATGCAGGCGAATCATGTTTAGTCTTCTGGTTCTGTACTTGGACGGTCGAAGTCGTGGCATTGTAAAGACATTTAACCACCTCAATATATGTCACCATAATGCCAATCCACCTGACAGCGCTGCAAGGACTCAAAGACAGACCAGGTTTCCACAGAGTCGAAGGCTTTTTCGTAGTTCACAAATACTAAACACAAGGGCTGATTGCACTCTTCTGTATCAACTGCCGCACTGTGTGTATGTGGTCTAAGAAAGAAAGAAAGAAAGAAATATTTTTTTATTCGAAGTAAGATTTTACAAATCATTTTTCGACGTCGAGGCGGGTTCACAATTTGGCTGTCTTCTGTGGAGAAGAACCCGCCGGAAGAAACTCCACAGGCGTTGCATCTTTTCAAACTATTTTACAAAAAATATTATTTTATACAATTTGATTCATATAACAAAGAGTGCAAACGAAGTATGCAACTAGAGGAAGGCAACCAGTCAAAGTAGAAAAACTAAATTATGTAACCAAAAAACAACCGGCAATCGACTAGAGTAGACCAGTCCCCCCAAGCAGCACCACGTTCACGGGTTTGAAACCGTATTCGCTGCGAAACCCAGTCTGAGCCTCTGTGAAATCATGTTTGCTATGATCCTAGAGAACAGCTTATAAACATGACTCAGAATCGAGATCGGTTAATGTCCTTTAGCAAGGTTTTGTCCCCTTTTTTGAAGATCAAAATGACAATGGTTCTGTGATAGGCCTCGGGCGGGAGTCGGGAGTTCTTCCAGAGAAGAGCTTTTGGAGCTCTTAGAGTACAGGGACTCCCCCAGCTTTAAGAAGCTCTGTTGTGATTTGTGATGGTGTACTCACCTGGAGCTTTTCCATTTCTAATCTGTCTAAAGGCCAACATGATCTCGTCCAAGCTGATTTTGGACAAGTCCTCAGTAAAATGCCGTGTTAGGATAGCCCTAGGGTATCCCTCTTGCGAATTGGGCTGCGATGCGTGTGAACTATACAGGCTGGAGTAGACGTGCTCAATCTCCACAAGAATCTCAGGCCCAGAAGCAGTACTGTCGATGTGGTATTTTTTTCAACATGGCTTCTACTGAGTTCTTGTACAAACACTTTCGACCCTCGATTCTGCTCAGTTGCTTTTTCAATCAAGAGCGTATTGTGATTTCGGAGGTCACGTTGTATACGCATATCGCACATAAAAATTTCGCCAAAAATATCATAAAAAAAACAAAAGGCAGTTTAGGTATATTGCTAGTTAAACGTAAAAACATAATTCATAATAAAACAATTTTTATTTTTTCAAGCTGTTTTCTAATGTCTGTCACCTGAATCAAATTTCCGTCACGCCCGAAAATTCATGACTCAATAACTTCAAAACTAAATAGATAAATACAGTGCGAAATGTACGAATGTGTTCAGTAGAACGCGTTGCTTATGTTTTATTACTATTATCAAGAATTAAATGAAAAATTAAAAGCGTGATGGAAATCACCCGAAGAACACCGGATCGTGAGAATGACCGAATTAAAAATGAAAGTTCAACGTTATCAAACATGTTATTATGTTATACATGTAAGATACCCTATATTTTTAGCGCGCGGAGTAACAGACAAAGCCCTGTACTGTGCGCCGTGTGCGCGGACCTCGTGCCGTACAATGACACCCCCCACCGCACCTCACACCGCGCGCTTCCTCCAGTACGCAAATGTAGTTTCTTATGTTTTATATCATTTCCTATGGACGAAAATGACACAAATTTCAGTTTTAGGCGTGTTATGATTTATGAAAATTAATATAGTCAACTCTAATGATTTTAACATATTTTTTAATCTTATTTTACGTGGGAACGCAAAATATTTTAACATTTCAAAATCGCGTGGTCTAATTTGACACAAATTTATAAGATAGGGTATTTTAAGTGACCGTAAACTGGTTTTACTTAATTTTGTTACTTGTAATTTTTTTTCGCAATGTTATTGACCTTTTACCTTTTAGATGTGTAACGCAGGTTGCAGTGCACGAAAATGACACAAACTCGACTGACATACTATCCATGCTATTTTTAGGTCGATACAGTAATATTTTCAAACATAAATTTTATTTTAGTTGGTTTAAATGCGAAATAAAAAATTCTCCTATGTTTCTTCGAATAACTCAAATTGCAAGTACAGAAAGTGACACAAATCACCACAGAAGCTTTATAATTACACACTGAATACATGTGCAAAAAATAAACGACTTTAATATTTTTGAAGTTTTGGTATTGAAATATTGCTAGTCCTACTGGACTATTTGTTCGACGCTTGTACCTAGAAGCATATAATATGAAAACTCGCCTTTGAAAACTATTACAAAAGTTAAGGTTAGTCAGCACTGAACCCTTACCTTATAGATTATTTTATTCTTTCTGTCTGTATTGACATTTATTCTTTTGCGATCCGGTCGAGAAATGGTGAAATTACACAGACTATTTTTACAAAGAAATTATTATAGAATGTATTTTATGTGCGTGTGCTTTTATATCGTCCAGACCAAACCTTATTAATTTGTTGTAGACAGTTAATGGCTCGAAATTAATTCCTTAGCTGATTTTCACAAAAAAGAGATTGTAAGTGGAGTGTAGGTAGTTTATTATTGTTAATGAAAAGCAATATGGGTAATTTAGTTAAGAATAAACGGCTGCTCGGATCGGTCACGTTTTATTTATTCCTGTGCTTCCTGCAGATATTACAGTAGCGCAGACGGGTTATTTACTTATCTACACTCACTATACGTTATATTGAGCTAATCATGTCTGTGGGGAAGTTATCGGAGTTTAAATTAAATGGAAAAATATATATTGTGCGTGTACCCTTCAGTTGTACAACAAATCTCTTTCATATCGTCCAGCCCGCTCGTGCTGAAACGGCCCAGATGTCAGCTGCGAGCGCAAAATGAAACACGTTAGCGCTTCGGCTGACGGCAGTTCCTTTTTTGTCGCGCCGCCTGTGGAACGCCATTTATCAACTTTTTATGGAAAACCTTGTTTTAATTTATGCTTACACTAACTTCCGAGCTCGCTGCTATCTCCGACCTCATTTGCGACCGCAGCTTTGTTGCTGTTTACTCTCAACAGTCGCAGTACAACATGCTGTTCTGTATTTAAAAACTAACTTGCTCTATTTAGTTTCGTTGAGTTACGACGCTAGCTTTTTAGTCAGACTGTTGATTTCGCAACGGTTGTTGCTATTAACTAAATTACGTTCTTTATTTTCTAGTCACTGGATTTATTTACTGTTACATAAGCTGAACGAAAATATCTTTGGTCAGAGGAGGTATTTCCATAACCACGATTGTCTTTGGTTGTATTTTGTATTATATATAGGTAGCTTTAGTCGCCTTGTACAAGATCTCCAGAAAAAGTTAGATCCGAAATTTAAGCTTTCTAAGTACACGATTCAATGTGTCTCATTACCTAAAAAATAAGGTGGATGAATTCAACATGGAAAAGGTAGCGGTAGCTTTATACTCGTATTTCTCAAATATATTTGTTGATAATGATTATAATTCACGTACAGAACACATTCTTTATACGCAGGTGACTAATTTCTGGTCGGCAGCAGTCGGACAAGGCATATATTATGCGGCACATTTTAAAGCTCAACCAATGCAATTACATCTGATGCTTGTCTCAACGCACATCTGATAAGAAAACGGAAAAAACGACTTGTGAATTTACTTTAATTAAATGCTGAATTTTTTGCTTCATACCTGGGATCTTGGAGATAAAATCGCACTTGGGAAAAAAAGGCTGATTAATCTTACTTCAAACACTAATTAGAAGTCATTTGAATATGTTGGTGGAGGGTTGTTTAAAATGTTGGTAGCTGGACTTTATCTCGAGTTATCGCAAAGAAACTACGCTTTGAGGAGGCGAAGTGGAAATGAGAGCAGGTGCCAGGGGTCGGAGTTTTCTGTAGTTTTACCCGCAGATCTAATTTGCCGACCTCTGCAAGCAAACCACTCCGCGACTGACGCTTGTTAACTATTTACTTTTGCCGAGAGTGTGACCGCTACACTATTTAACTTACTAAATTGCGTTTTAGCTTTGATTAAAATGAGTGCTTTGTGTTGAAAAATTCTTGTCACGTATTATTTAGATAAAGTGCTTTGAAAGCGGCTTGTCTCTCATTACTTTATATTCTTTGATTCTAGTGCACAAAACTGCATAGTCGCGTCGCTTAAAATTATGTTACATATTTTACGCAAATTTCGTAAATTGTTTTTAATCGTTATTTCCAGTCATGACATTGTTAATTTATTAAAATATAGTACCTATCTAACTAAAATTTTCCGAATTAAATAAATCTATAGAAAAAAGCAACTTCAAAAATTTAATTTGCGAAGTCTACGTTTATTTTTTCCAACAACAGTATTTATTTTGAACACGCTGTGCTTATTTAAATATAGTTAAAAACCATAAAAATCCCAATGATTTACTTTCAAATAAATGATGTACGAATGTATTCGCCACAAAAGAATAATATATAACCGACTTAACTAAGTGATATAAATGTATCCTAAAGTAAAAAATAAATACTTTGAACTTATTGTTTTAAACCAATATTCCTACAATAAGCAGCTGTCGTCTAGAAAAAGGAACTTTGATTATGTAGACGTCCAGTTCATTAAAATAACTCAGTCAGGAGTTAAAGTAGGAACGGGAGCAGGTGGTGTAAAGGATGGAGTTGCCAGAACTTCAGGCCACAGGCCCGAGTTGGGTTCGCGCGACAAATTTCCTTTTATTAACTTTTGCCGCGGTCGAGTTTTCCGTGTGACCAGTGCACTTTTTAAGTGGCTAAGTTTTATGTCTATGTTGCGCTGAAGTTTTTGGTTTTTAATTGAGATTTGATGGTATTTCAGCGTAGTGTTTTTAGATTTATTTGTGTAATTTGTGGAGTAGGTAAATAACCAGGACATAATATAAATAATAAAGTCACTAAGTTAATTAAAATGAAATAATCTCACGTGTGTGCTTATTGTAGGTGTGCGTGTAATTTAGACAAGGACTCTGCTACTGAGATATCTCTCATTATTGTTTGTGGTTTGGTTGTAACACCTGATTGATTACTTATTTTATTTTTTTTAACTTTCGTTTAATTTCGTTAACAGTAAATAATGTTCCCTCCGAGGAGCTCGAGCCTACCCAGAATTAGGGAGAATAGGCCTTAGTTGACCAAGCTTGCTCAGTGCGCGTTGGTTTGTTTAACTTAATCAATTTATTTGTTCTTAATACAGATTTTAAGTGCGTATTAAACAGTTTTCTGTCGTCTTTCTCTTTTTTACATTTTTCAAGCACCTTTGAAATATTTTTAGGCATAATTAAGCATAAATTTCAAGAAATTATAGTAAAATTTAACCCTAATAAAGCAGAAGCCAGTTCTTTAGGTACTTGAATCCCAAGTGATCAAGAATTCCGTAGCCACAAAGTAAGTGAAACAGTTACTAAGGCTACAAGCCCAGTCCGTCTGGCCAGTCCGAAGTGACTTGTAACATTGTACCTTCTGTGAGTGGATCTGTAAAATTAAGGATTAAAACGTCAGGTTCGGCAAATGCAGCGTCATTCTGCCGTGTTCCTAAAAGCGAGCACTTAGCCGACGTAATTCCAGTAAAAGGTTTCCAGGCCGCATCGTCCATTCTCTTCTTAATGTTTATTTAAGCGAAAAAGTTGGGTCCTCATTAAACGGATTGGCGGTTAATGATACGCGGGCTTTGGGTTATTCTAGGGATTATGCAGTGAATTCTGTTCGCTGGGTGGTTTCTAGATTGAGAGTTCAGACCTCGTATCTTAGCAAAATCATCGTAGAAAGACTTGAATCTATGTTTTTGCTAGTTGTAACACTATACTAAAATTATACAATTTTCATAATAGTAAAACGAGAATCTGAAATTGTAACAAATAACCCCAGACTATGTATGTAGGTTTTGACATGGCATATAAGAGTAAAATGTTTTATTTTTACTACAGTCAAGTTCAAGATTCCCTTAAAAGAACGACCTGCTATTTCCAAACTGGTTAAGTATTTTTTACGCAAAATTGTGTTTTAAATTTAAAGAGCTTTAGTAACGATCTTCCTGCGGATAATGTCGCACGTTATTTAAACATCTTATCGATACCTTTATTAACCCGTTCTGCAAGATGAGGTGTTAACCATCGGACGGTTCGACACTTCAAGCGAATATTATACGATTTTCAATTTTGGTAGAGGCCGATTTGTTGTTTTGTGTCATCGGTTCTGTATGCTTTTGTATAATATCACCAGCTACCTGATGATACCTATTATTATGACAGTTTAAACTTAAAAACTGGAGTATACTTAATGCTTATTTCCCTCTGCTTTAGTGTATTTCGTGATACATATTTTGAAATTTAATATAATTCGTCAAACTAAATATTGAATATCATATAAGTATTCTAGAGCCCTTTTATTTTCTGATGACCTCATCTCCAGATGATTTTCGCTTACCTCTTAATTTAGTTCATTATTCTCATGGGTACTGAAATACCTAATTTAATGGTTCACCTACTATTGATATACTATAAGTATTACCCGTGGTACTACTATGTACACCAAATATGAATGTCTATGGAAATATTTAGTCCTCTCCCTTTCTCAGACAGTCCATTGAAAGTCGTGAAACAAGTAAACAATTCCTTCGTTTCAAACAACACACGTGGAATTCTAAAACTTCTAAAACATCTTGCAGTTATTTCGTTCCATGCCAACCTTTCCAGTGTCCCACTGATGTCACTGCACTGATTATTGATCTTTATCGTCAATCTTATCAATATTCATGCGACTGTAAAGATCTTGATGGTCTCGAATCGCCGATTCGACCGTATGTTATTCTTTTATTGATGACATTCTCGACATTTTATGTGGTTTTGTTCATTGATTAGCTGTGTGGATGGAATAGGTTTAGGTATGTTTTCTTATAAAATAATAGAAACGGTTTACGTAAAAAAAATATTTTTAAATTATATGTCTCGAAGAAAATATTTTTGATACTTTGAAATAACTGTTTTGGTTTCCTTTAGCACAGGCACAGAATATCAAATAGTAGTCTATTACAGGTAGATAGTATAGATAGGTAGAGAAGTATATAATAGTAATACCCGTAATGTTGTCTTTATATGCAATGTTTTTTGCAAATAATCACTATTATATCGACAACAGTCAAGCAGACCAATAAATGTGTATTATTTTTAACTGGAAGTCCAAAAAAAGTAAAAATTAATATCTACTCTATGCAGTTCTTAGTAAAAGTAAATGTTGTCATATTATTATTATGACCGATCGCCAAATACTTTGTTTTGATATTTGAATGTGATTTAGTATTTTTTATTCATTTTATAAGATAATAATGGCCATGAAAATAAGTTGTAGATTTCATTTAATTTCTTTAGTTTCTAATGTGAAAGTCACTTATAATTTAATATTTTTTTCACGCTTTTTATGAATAAAGCTGATTAATAAATAACTTGTACTTAAATCTGTGCAATCTTCTTGAAATGTTTATTGCACGTGATTTCAACTTTATAATCACTTTATAATAACTTTAACTAATAATACCGCTATATTCTTCTACCAAGCAATGGCACTACATCGTTTTATATCTCTCAGTTATAGCTCAGTGATTAAATGAAATTTCATTTCTCTAAATGATTTCCTCATCATCTACGTCGCCGCTTGGTTTCCGTATCCAATGAATGCAGTCACAGTCCCCCAGGGCTGTCGCGGTTGATATTTTTATACCAGCCCTCGATAATGAGGGCCTAGGGCTGGTCCTCTTTTAGAAATAATAATAATGAGATGACCTGAATGCTAAAAGATCCGTTCGCGGTTCGGGCGTCGTGATTTTCTGTAAACAAAAAAGTTGGTCGCGTTTCGGGCGTTTTCAATAATGCAATAAAAAATGCCATTATCGTTTGGGCGCGGTTCGGGCGTCGTAATATTTTTATTAATTTCATTAGTCGCGTTTCGTGCGCCTTCAATTTCGAGCCATAGAGTTAGATACTTTTAAATAGATCATTATAAAAATGTATTCCATGTTCCAAGTATTATTATTTTAAATTCCACGAGACGTATTCTCATAGAAAATCGCCTGTTTGCGCCCATTGTTTAATGTGCTTAACCATTAAAGCGGAACGTTTTCACCTATTGTATCGCTTATCTCTAGCCACCCGCTTTAACCAATAACGTTCAGACAAGACATTAAAGAAAAGGCTCAACGAAAACAAGAGTTCTATGAATCAAATGTTGTATTAGGTAAATATGAATACTATGGCAAAAAATACAGAAAATCCCTGTCGAATAATAGAATATGGTCAGATTATCAACTACTTTTTACAAAATGGGATAAAATAAAAAAATATACATATTATGTATTTTTAAATCACAGAAGGTGGTTTGAAATACAACAATTAATAATATTTTTTTCTTTTCATAAGAAAAGATAATATCTAAAATATTCTACGATTTATCTCAAATAATTTTCTACAAATTTAAAAATATCTTATTTAAATACACAACAAATATTATGCAATCAGCCTTTTCTATTGGATTTTTTTTTTATTGAAATATGTACTAAGAAACCAATTTTTAAATCACAGAAGGTAGTTTGACTTAACAACAATTAATAATAATCTTTTTTTTTCTTCTCTTATAAAATAAAGAAAAGAAAATATCTAAAATATTCTACAATTCGTCTCAAATAATTAGGCTTATTTTAATCGTAGAATATTTTAGATATTATGTTTTCTCATGAGAAGAAATAATTATTATTTATTGTTGTATCGCAAACTACCTTCTGTGATTTAAAAATACATAATATGTATATTTTTTTATTTTATCCCATTTTGTAAAAAGTAGTTGATAATCTGACCATATTCTATTATTGTAATATATTATTCGACAGGGATTTTCTGTATTTTTTGCCATAGTATTCATATTTACCTAATACAACATTTGATTCATAGAACTCTTGTTTTCGTTGAGCCTTTTCTTTAATGTCTTGTCTGAACGTTATTGGTTAAAGCGGGTGGCTAGAGATAAGCGATACAATAGGTGAAAACGTTCCGCTTTAATGGTTAAGCACATTAAACAATGGGCGCAAACAGGCGATTTTCTATGCGAATACGTCTCGTGGAATTTAAAATAATAATACTTGGAACATGGAATACATTTTTATAATGATCTATTTAAAAGTATCTAACTCTATGGCTCGAAATTGAAGGCGCACGAAACGCGACTAATGAAATTAATAAAAATATTACGACGCCCGAACCGCGCCCAAACGATAATGGCATTTTCGTTTGCATTATTGAAAACGCCCGAAACGCGACCAACTTTTTTATTTACAGAAAATCACGACGCCCGAACCGCGAACGGATCTGCTAAAATTACTACCATTGTTTGCTATTAAATAGACATTGTGCTTCTACCGTGTTATAATACCTATATGCCTTACTAGTAGTCCGCCCGCGGCTACGCCCGCGTTGTTTTTTGACTTTCCCGTGCACGCACAGTTTCCCGTAGGAATTAGATATTTTCCCGCGGTAAAAACTAAGAGGTTGACCTGGCATATAAGGTACCACCATGCATAACTTCATTCAAATCGGTCTAACAGTTTCGGAGATTAGCCCGTACAAACAGAGAAACAAAATATTTGAAAAATTTCTGCATAATATGTTCTATATCACTTTTTACATCCCCCTGACTCCGTTCTTAGCTCTTTTTTTCTACGTTCAGATTTTCGACCTCTACAGTTTTATTATATAGATTATATAGAGTGGTAGACACCTGTTAAGTGCACAGTTATTGTTTACAATTTAACTACTAATATAATTCAGGGTCTGGATGTCTGGATACACATATACATAGAAATAGACACATAGGCGCATAGACTTTGGTTTCAGCATATTTTTTCTGCTTATAGCCTCTGAGTCGCTCATATTACCGACTTAAACCAAGAGATACTTAAATACTGATCAATCGAAGCAAAAATTATATACTCATTTTTGTATTTCAAAGTTGATAATAAAAATAATTTCAATAAAAAAAAACACTAAGTTAACTATTAAGATTAAAAATGGGATATTTACCGTGGTATTTGTTTTGTGTGAGTGCCCGATATTAATCCCGTTTTTAATCTTAATAGTTATGAAAACAACCGTGAAAGTTTTAAAAAGTATAACACTAAGTTAATCTATTTCCCGCTATTAAAAACTCCGCCCATTTAATCTCTCTTCGTCTTGTTGATTTGTACAAAGCGGAATTTATTTTTAAGTCTTTTCCACTTTAAACCATTTCTGCGTCTAAATCTAAAAGAGATATAAGTACAAAAAAGAAAGAAGGATTATCCAAAGGGGTTTTTCCACTGCATTCGCCGGTTTCCTCGGCCGGTGCGCCTCAGGCCCGCGGTTTTGCATTTTCACACCTCAGATAATGAGGTCTTCGGGCACGTACGCTCTGAATTGTGTGACCGCTTTGCAACGGGTTAAATACCCCATTGTTCCCGTCCCTAGTGCTGTGTTAGGAAAGAGCTAGTTCAGGACTTAGGTGCTTTTGTACGCTACTCTCATTTCAATATGAATACTTGTTAAATTGCTGATGTGAATACGTCGGATTTTTAAATGCGTTGGAAAAAATTTTACCCCCCCCCCCCGCCCCTAAAAAGAAGGGTGTTATAAGTTTGACGTGTGTGTCTGTCTGTCTGTGGCATCGTAGCTCTTACTAAACCGATGAGCCGATTTTGATCTATTTTTTTTTGTTTTCATGGTGTTACAATCGAGAGTGTATAGTTGTATACAAAATATCTTCAGCCATTTGAAGACTATCAGCTCTTTTTTAGTTGTCGAAAGGATCAAGTAACGGTTTTGTGGGGGGGGGGGGTTAATGTTACTCGTATTTTAATTATGGGTATGACGTAGGTAGGTAGTGCTAGTTATAATATAATCTAATGCAGTTACGAGTATATGTTAGAAATGCACTATCAAAAGAGTTCTTTTTTGTTTGAATATCAGTTTTACTTTTTATTTTTTGTATACAAGCTCTGTAAAATACAACTAATGCTTTTAGGTATATTTCGGTACGTGAGTAAAGAATGCAAGATGGTTATAGTAATACTGTTGTAGGGTAATACTGCGTCAGTAAATATGAAAACCGGTAGAGAGCAAGTCGCACTTACTAAAGATTCCTTACCTTTCTATTAGAGTACCCTTACATTAAAATTTTGGGTAAAAAAAAACTAACCAATCGCTATATCTTTGTCTCCAACGTTACGAAGTTTAAAGCAACATTTTTACAATGCAGTTTGGGATTCCAAGTACAATATCTAACTTTATACTCTTGTATCGTAAACGCGCCATCACTTTGTGGTATAGTCAGCAACATAGGTTAATGAACAGATTTTTTAAAATTAATATACTACATCCTACCTTTACCACCCTTTACACCTAAATGAGACAATGTTTAGTATTTTTATACTGCATAGTTTTCGTGCCCCTCTCCTTAAACTATTTAGGTATGGTACTAAACTCGTTTTTGTAAACCTGTATGGTCATTGCCTGTACCTGCTGACTGTACAATCTGGTCTGAAATTATGTTCCAATAAAAGTGGTACCGACATGTCCGGATATGTTTGGGGTTCTTTATTGTCCTGGTCGTGTGGCACCTTTTATTTTATACGATGTGTTTATAAATGTTTTTTTTAACGCATGGCGATGTAGGCTGACTCAAAATAAGTCTTGGAAGTGGATAGGGAAATTACTGCTAATACTGAGGATACTAAAGTATCAAATTCATTTGCTACTGTTAAATTGATTTTCCTTCTATCAACAAAAACTGACTTAGTGTTCATAACTTTGGAACGTTTTAAATAAGGCTTTTGGTTTTAAAGTTCAAAGTTCAAAATGTGTTCTTTCGAAGTAAGATTTTACAAATCACTTTTCGACCTCGAGGAATTGACAAAGGGTAGAATAGGTTAAGTTACAGACTTTGTTTTTTTTATCACTAGTAAGTAAGTACTTAACATAGTAACATAAAAAGACTCGCCAAAAAAACTTCTTCCTTCATTGCACCGTCCTGCTTTCTAAATTCTAATACACTAAGGCAGGTTGTGAGCAGGGTCATACAAAATTCAAGTTCGGACTCTCAGTTGGCAACACCACCTAAGAGTCTACAACGTGTAAGCCATTTGTAGTTGTTTATCTAGCAGATAAGTGTGTGCGGCGTCTGCCCCTCTCTGCACTCATTAGTTCAGATAGCGGCTCTCTGACTCCACTTTTAATTGAGTACAAGACTGCAGGACTCTTTTAACGACGCCATTGTTTTCGTATTGAGTCATCCGCCTTGATTTATCTGAAGTAATATGAATTGAAGAGCATCGGTGGCCTAGTGGCTAGGGCCGTTGACTTCCATTCAGAAGTTCGCGGGTTCAAACCTCGGCACGTACCAATGTGTTTTCGATTTTCGAATTCATATGTACGTTTATTCGACGCTCTTACGGTGAAGGAAAACATCGTGAGGAAACCTGCACACACCTGCGAAGTAATTCAAGGGTTGTGTGTGGAGTTGACCAACCCGCATTGGGCCAGCGTGGTCGACTAAGGCCTATTCACCCTGGTTTCAGGGTAGGCTCGAGCCCCTCGGTGGGGACATGTATGAGCTGTTAATGATGATGATGATGAATATTAATTGATCTTTCTCGAGTCCTGAATTCGAAGCTGGGGGAATCACGGAATTTCTCTCTCTGGGACTTTTTATACGTTGCTACAAATAAATAAAATATTATAATTTTTGTTTAAATATCAAAATAAAAACGATCGAAATAGTACTATGATACCTAAACTGATAATTTCGTATCTTAGACATAAACGAAAGACAAATCCAGTGTTGTAGTATTAAAATAAATCCTCATGTGAACGCACGATAACTGTACAAAAAGTTTGATCCCGAATATTTTAAATACTATTTTTATATTCAGTAGAGTAATCAGCTCACTTCTCTACTTTCCAGCGAAGGATCAAAGGGCCTTTTTCACTCAACCCACTAAAAAAACCGATAGCTTTGACGGCCATCCTCAGCCAAATCGTCTTAAGGAGCACTTCAGAAATCTCCATCCTCATAACGCATGCCCGGGCTGAACTCCTTCGTCTGGTAAAATGGTAATACCTTTGGAGGGAAATGCGGCTTTCCGAGGGCACAAAGAGTCGCAGCCTTTCGGCTGGCGAAGCACTTATTCTGGAATAAGTTGGCTATTGCAAGTGACGTTTGTCGTTTTTGAATTTGCGTTTGTGAAATTGCCCCTTTTTGCGGAGTTGCGATTACTTATTGAAATCTAGCTCCTTTTTCATACGATAAAAAATATGGTTACAATATTTGGTTTTTGTGTGTAATTGTTAAAATTGCACATCATACTAATATTGTAAAGAGGAATGATTTGTATTTTTGTGTGTGTGTGTGTCTGTAATGAATAAACTCAAAAATTATTTTACCATTAGAGAGCTATATTCATCCTGAGTAACTAGGCTTCCATTCCCACGGGAAAAACTGTTAACGCGGACGGAGCCGCAGCGAACAGCTAGTTATTCATTATGTATGTCTACGTAGACTTCTCAAAGAAATATGTGTAAGACGTTTATTTGTCCCATTTGGTTTAAGTATTCTTCAATAGCTAGAATAAAACTTTAATTGAATTCGGTCGGTAATAGATTTTAAATCCTAATAAAACTACTTCTAACCAAAATATGCCTTTGCTAATACTATCTTTGAAAAACCAGTACATAACATAATACAGGGTAGGTATTTGTGTAGAATCGGCTCTATTGTATATTCGAGCCGCGTCTACACGGTCTCCACCGCAGCCACCCTTTGAAATAATGCGCTTACGTACCCTTATCTCACTGATACCACTCTTAAGTGTATTCTACATAACGCCCTTTCGACTTTCGGGAACAACTAGGTAGTATTCATTATTTTGTTTATTAATAGCATCTTATTTGTTTAATATTAAAATTATAATACGATTTAAAATTAACTTATGAAAGGTTTTTTTTTCATCATTTCAGCCAGTAGACGTCCACTGCTGGATAAAGACCTCCCCCAAAGATCTCCACAACGATCGGTCCCACGCTACCCGCATTCAGCTATTTTTTTACTTTGATGAAATTCACAACACCTTTAAGTTTCTGGCGAGTTCAAAAAAATATGCTGTCTTTTTAGTGTAACTACGCTCTCTTTTGTGAAAACCAACTCAACGCAAGTAAATATATTTAAAAAGCGCGTATTACCTACCTAAAAATTGCTTAGATTTTATCATTTTCTAGTTTAATTTCGGAAACTCAAATGCTCGACATCATCATCGTTATGATATTTCAAAAGACTTTCACAACAGCGGCAATTCTTACATAATATTTCTACTCAAATATTTCTAAGCTCTAATGTATCTCATACGCTCATTGAAAAGGCATAATTGAATATAGTCAATCACATAGAACTTCAAAGCCAAAATAGATAATAAACACTTAAGAATTGGCGATCCACAATGGGAAGACGTGGAGGCCGGATAACCATTATCATTGGTTATTGCAAGAGAATGTGACATAAGTGTCAGTCTCGTGACGGCTAAGATAAGACTCAATCGTGTGATCTTTGACACGGAAAAGCTCTTTTGCAGCGCTGTCTTATTTTTCAAATATTGTATCATCGATTTTTTATTTATTCTTGGAGCAGAAAAGCGCTGCTCCACGAATTGCGGAGAAAGTATAATTTGCAAAGATAAAATGACAATTTTGATACAGAATTTTGTAAAGATGCTTATCGGTTTAAATTCTGTGTAGATGGACTGCTTTACGTACATACGCAATTAAATTTTTAATTGAATAACACAAAATAATTTGTCTCAAAATCATTCAGATTTTAAAGGCCTCACATTGATACAGCTAATGTCCAATGAGTTGACAATATCTACCATTCCTTAGACGATAGGTGATATAGGTGATGGATGTTAACCACTTACTGTCACGAGATTCTCTCGAAAGCCTGTTTGCGGGTCGCATTCAGCTCGAAACCCGTAGCTTTGTGACCCCTTGCTCTATTCAATCGGACTATAGGGCATTGTTGCGAGAGCAGCGTCAATCACATCTTATGCAACATAGAAAGCTGCGCGTGCAGTTCGAAATGTCACATCTGTGACAATATTAGATATCTTGATCGTAATAACACCTTCGCGTGAATTTAATTGTTATAATTCGAAAGGTCGTTCGAGGTGATTCAGTACGTCTTATCATGCCATCATTATCGTTAAGTGTTTCGTGTATTCTCGCTGCGATGCTTACATTGCAACTGGTTGGTGGGTTTCACTTACTGTAAATTACCAGGGCCATGTAATTATCATATTTCATCCTACGGCTGCAATATACCCTGCTGACAGTTTTCAAATAGTTAAGGCTACTGCAGAATTTGTATACGCATTAGACTAATTTCCATTTACCTTTACATCTCTTAAAGTTACATATTTGTTTGTATTATAGCTAGTAGTGCAAGTTGTTACGCTTAACATAGATAATATTTCAGTCCAGATGGTTCGTATTTTAAGTGATATTTATTTTAGATCATACATTTATCCTTCAAAGAAAAGTACAGAAAATCGTGTTGTTTATTTGTTCAGTTTCCTAACATGTGACATTTAGCTGTCTATGTTCATGAATAAGACAAGCCCGCTGTCTGACTATTTATGATGTTATTATTAGATGTTCTTTGAAAAGGTCGTCAGTCATCACTTCGCTCAGTAGGCATAATATCCAGTTGTAAATATTCATAGTCTGAGATTGCCGGCGTAGGCAGTTCCAGGGCGCGGCGGGGACAAGCATTAGGAACAATAACATTAGCATAGCAGGGCGGTCCTAACTGTCAACCAGAAACTCACCAGACATCCACATTTACCCTTCTACACAATGAGTCAGCCCGATTTCAGCATACATCGCACTCCTAAACAAAGGCTAAGAGAAAACCAAAGAAATAACACAGCAATGGAAAATGATAATGGTTCGTTGTGTTCTAAGTGTGGAACAGGTTTGAAACAACCAATCTGTGCTGCTAATGCATGCGAAATAGTTTCATTATTCATCTTGTGTTCCTTTAATTAATTCGTTGAATAAGAATCGAGGGGTTGACTAGTTGGTTTTTACATTTAAAATTTGTATCGTTAGGTTGTGTTTAATGTGCGTGCATGGCGATAAGCGAAGCGGAGTGCAAAAAAAACAAAATTCTTGCATATTATTTACAATTTGTTGTAACATTGTCTTTGTCCTTAAGTCTAATATATTATACAGATCTCGCTAGCAGGCTTAGCTTACGTCTGAATACGCCTTAGCGCTGTTCTTTGATATCCTTCGAAGTGTAATAAATATGCTAAATTTTCCCGATAACATAGTAAATTATGCCGCTTAATAAGATTTTACCACCGAATAATTTACAACACAATTCATTTTACAACACAGGTATTCAAACGTTGATTGAGGGAACTCGGCAATATAAAAGTTGGAGACGTTGTTTTATCGGCGTGAGAAATAGCCGTCCACGCGATAAAAACTATAAAAACACAGTAAAAGTGACCTGTTTTAAATTAAGTTGTAAAACCTTGTACCCTTGTCCTCTTTGTCTGGTCCATTCGAGTCTCGTCCTTACGGGAGAGGGGCATAAATCTGGACTACATAGCGTAGGGTCGTAAGGTTCTGGACGTTGGTCAATGGTGTTGCCAAGAATAGTGGATAAATTGTTCGAGTTATTTGTATAGCGACGATACTCAAATCACACATTGGTTTATGATATTTTTTATTAAGTATGTACTAGTTTTCTGTCTCGCGCCTCCGCCCGCGTTAACATTTTTACCCTTGGAATGAGGAATATTTCTGCGGTATAAGGTAGCCTGCCTGCCCAGCCTATGTTATTTCCCAAGTTCTATTCTATATTTTTAATAAGTTTCATTAAAATCTGTTCAGTAGTTTCGGAGCCTATTCAATGAAAACAATCAAATCTTTCCTCTTTACAATAGATGAAAATTTTCAAATACTACACTTTATTGGTGCTCTAAGAGTTTCAACGTTTTTTAAATGCTTATTTTTCGCAATCTACTTGTCAAGCTTCACGCAAGCAGAAGTAGCATTCTTTAGAATATCGCCCGTTCAAAGAAATAGTCAAGAGGTCAAGAGCAAACCCATTACAATGGTGGGTAAATATTAAAGTAATGTGCATCGTTATGTGGCAACACCATTTGGACTCATGATCACAAGCCATGAAACGGACATTTCTAGTCCTGGCATGTATATGGTTATTAGCCAGCAAACTTGTAAATTTTCCTTCAAAACTACATCGGAGATCTTTATCGCGCTGCCTCCGGGCGATAACGCTGCGCCTACGACGCGTCAGCCTATAATAAGAACCCTATTATTGTCACCACTCTTGTATTTATGCCCTCCTAGTAACTATTCAAATTCTTTAAAGGATACAAGTATTGAAAATCGGAAAATGTCTCAGCTGCTATTCCAAGTTTTGTTTGTATTGACCTAGGCAAGCAATACATATTTTTTATGCGCTCTTCAATAGTTTGTCTTACAAAAGCAAATTTTGCTATTATTTTTACGTTTTATTATTTGCAATTTTATAAGCTTCCATATTATCCGTATTGCATACGCGAGGTATAGTTTAGTTTCAAATTTTGCTATTAAGGTAGCTATTTGGGTAGGCAAGAAACGTATGATTTGTGAACTAAATTTATACCACAAAGTAAAATAACAGCTAAAATTAATAACATCAAAGTGATCTGAGACCGTTGGCGGTTCAATTAATTGTGAAATTGAAGATAAAATTGTATTGGAACCCTTGAGTATGGTATTATGTATTATTTCCAATCTTGTAGAAACAACACCACTCACTCTGGCAACGAGTAAAAATTACAAAATTCGTGCACAATTTCGTAAACATCGCTAAATGCGAATAAAACTTCTTGTCAGTTTGAGTATGTATACCTTCAAAGCATTATGTCCTTTTCTATCACACTAAAGTTACAATAGAGATTAAGTTTTTTATCTCTTTCTGTGTGTTTCCCATTTACGGGTGATTTAATGTCGTTGTTTGCATATAACAAGGCTTGCCTATTCCCATTGCCTTATTTATTCGAGGTCAATCGAATGCTAATCGACTTTTCGCGTTGCTCACAGATACCTGACAGTTAACAAGATTGTAGATAAAACAGTTGATTAATATCTTGAGAATTACGACAAATTCGTGTAACCATATTCCGGTTTATAGATTTCTAACTAGTAATTATTCTGTAAAATTATACAGAGCAGTCGTCAAGATTGTCAATTGGTTAATAAGTATCTTGATCGACATCTACTTGGAATTGTCTGTAATTTGTTACCATCTGGTAACCTAATAATTATAGCTCTAAAGTTTAAATCGGCCTAAACGGTTGTGCTCAAAATTACTTCGATGGGCTAGCTGTAAAATAATTGTAGGTACCATAATGGAAAACATTTTTCTCAGCTACGAAATCAGTACTATTTACAAAAAATAAAAAGAGTAAGTAAGTGAGTCAGTAATTTTTTTCGAAGTGTTTCTTGCTTACTATGTCTTATTTCTAAATGTTTACGTTATAATCCTCGGGCCCACTCGTTGCAGTCGTCGAGTTACACAGGTGAACGTAGACTAAGTAATATGCGAAGAAATGGGCCTCGCTTACACCCAAAGGTGGCCAAAAATGGTCAGTAGATTCTGAAAATTGCCATTAGAATCCAGTGCAGTAATCGCCATGCGACTTGACGACGAGGCCTCCGCCGCCCTTTCTCTGATTTGTGATGATGATGATCATCTGTATGCGTAGAAAGAGATCCTTGCCAATGTACCTACAAAAAGATTTGGACTTATCCAATTCAAGCTGTAACCCTAGTTGTTATTGTAACCCTTAGACAATTTTTAGCCTAAGAAACTCGAGATTTCAGCAACTGTGTTACCATTTACTTAAGTTACAAGCGGCAGTTGGTAATTGTTTGAGTAGGCAGCTGCAATAATAACGATAACTGCGGAACGTAACTCATTACCGGATCACAAATATTTATTTGCACATAATGAAAATTTATACGTCCTCCCATTTCCATAAAGCACGGAGGCTGTAACTTGAGCCTTACTGCCGCCGCGATGTGTTGCCAACTTTGTTTTGTAAAAGTTACCTGTGTTTTCCTGTATATAATAATTGTCCTTAAACAATTTTATTTTCAACGCACGCTTATTAGTTTTTTTTTCTTTTTTTGTTATTGCATGGGGCTTTTGACAACAAATTAAAAAGTTAAAGTTTTTTTACATTTTTTGTCGACCACTGTATTTTTTAACTAAATTTTCTGTACTGTATTTTTTTTAAAACATCGCACATATTGCTTTGCTGATCTCGCTCCTAAATGAGACTTTATTTTACTTAACTAAGTTATGTAAAATGTCCAAGAGTTAAAATTAAATAATTTTAATTTTCTTGGTATACCACACAACCACAACCAACCTTCACTTGGATGAAACTTGAAGCAGTTTCTAATTATTTCATTATCTAAACGAAACATTTTAAATTGTCCGATTATTAAAACAATAGGACTGGCAACACCGCAATTGTCATACACTCGGTTAAAATCTCGGGATCTATGTAATTGTAAAGTATTTGCATATTATCAGTTGAACAAATTTGAACGAATGCGAAGGATTCTCAGCGGAGTGGCTGCGGTAACGAGATGAGACTTATTATGTACTTGTAATAACTCAGGTGCGTATCCGGTGTGTGTTTTGCATAATGGCATTGCTTGTAGGGTTGCTAGAGTAAAAAAAACTACATGAAGTCAAATTCTCTGCAGTTATTTTTCAGTTTTAAATCGATACCAGACAATTTCAGAATGTTCTTCAATACACTGTAAAATACGACCATGCTTCGTTAAAGAATCAAAACATTAGATGTAACCATAAATATGTAGTTGTCTACGGGTCCCTCTTTGCGCAGGAAGTATCTACTGCATTTATGTAGTCGATTTATGTTTCAGAAATCTTGACACTATAATAACCTTAAAAAAGAGTCTAATTTGAAGTATTCATAAAAAAATTCCACAGACTAACAAAGCATCGATATTATTGGTAACCCTAATCGCGCATGCGTGCTGCGGCCTTCGCTCCGGGCATGCCGACTGTAAGATGGCTTCTAGTCCAGGGATCAGCTTGCGGCCATACTGTGCATGCGTCTAATTGGATCTGGAAAAGAACAAGATAATGTTAACCTTCCTTGATGTTATTGCATGTTACATCTCGGTTCTGTTACGTGTTCATTATGGGAAAATTGTTTGGCGGTACAATGTTGTAAGTCAGACTTAAAACAAAAAAATATGCTTTCCCGATGCAGTAGACCTCCTCTCACATAAAACATCTGGGTTTTTGCTATTATAAATCTACGTTAGAGTATTCTTTTTGCAAATGTTTATTTCGAATATCTTCAAAGCAATAACATGATCAAAATTCTAATTGTAAACAGATTCTTCAACATCCAAATCTGCATTCCATCGAGAGAGGTAAATGATAAATTAAAAACATTTGCCTACAAAAAGCAATGCTTCAACAAATTTTTATTTTGAACCTCTGCTCAAATCCCCCAAAAATTTTCATCCAACTTTTCATTCCACAGAGTGATGTCACTCACGTCACTCGTATTTTAACTTTCCGAGTGCTGCACAGCGGCATACATTGTACAAAGACCATGCATTACGGTCACCTGACCTGCGCAAGATACCTTCCCAACCGCCGAATTATTAATGACCCTAATATATCTCGTGAGTGCAGCGACGGCGACACGAAACTTGCCTGACGTGGGATTTATAAAGGTTGCTGCATGCAATATGCCAAAGCCGAGTATGCTTTGCTTACCTGTTATACAACGCTGCTTGAAAAAAGACAGGTAATTTAGGGTAGGGTAAGGATGGTAAAACTGATTTTTGTTGGGAACATCGAAGGAAAAAGAAACAACGGGCGATCTTGTTAACCAACAAATGTACCGATCAAATGAAAGACTCGAATCGTTTTTCCCCAAGTTTTCTATATGGTAGTATGAGACGCTCTAGACAGGAAGCGGTGGAGGCAGATCATCCGCTCCAAATTCAACCCACACTCTCCTTAGACATGAAGGACTAACCGGGCTACCGTGAGACCGAGGGTTAGGGTTGCTTGCTTATCGTGTTGATTTGGAAGTCAACCTACTTAACAAACCCTGATGTCAGAATAATTGGGTCATCTTGCTTCCGACTTAGCTCGTATACTGACTACATTCTAGGTTGTAATTGGAACCAATGACTATAAAGTGCCTTTCATGGGTTAGGTTTTAAGTTAGATATTCAGAGGTGTTGGTTTTCCATTTTGTTATATCTATTAGATTTCAGTGAGCCAGACCTTTCAAACCTTAGTCAATTCCGTTGATGCTGATTTCTGAACTGTAAGAGCGTTAACTAGAAAAATGCTCTCTTGTCAATCTTCCTACATTGTTAATTGAAAAATCCGAATCACAGTCAAAAACCATCAGCTATTGGATCCATAATTCGAATAAGACATATTTTGCAGAATGCTCTCCATTGAATACTATTGTTTTTATACTATGTAACATAACACAAAAAGTATCCCACAACGTAAATAAGTCTGTAAACCGTCGTCCCCGCAGATATCTTCGCAGCGATCGACCGTCGTCGTGTGCAAGCGCCGATGCTCGGACTAATGTCGTTTAATTAACTCGTATTCATTATCGCGGGAACACGGCTAGGCGCGTGCGCCGGTATGCAGGTGGCAACGATCGCGGAAACATGGGACCACCTCTGGAAGCGAAATATATACAATTTCACGTACGAAGCTTGAAAGACTCGAAAGAGAAAATTGTCATCGTGCGTTACTTTTGTGTCTTGTCACGTTTACTTCTCAAGAGTTGGGGTTTGAAGCTGGTTATACAGGTGAACGTTGCTGTGCTGCCGTTTCCCTGGGTTTCGTATTTTTAGTTTCTTATTTCCTAGTATTAACAAGAAGAGTTGGGTTTATCTAGTCAGATGTAAGCTAGGTACGAGCTATCTATCTACCTACTCGTCTCCGATTATGAATCTTAAACTACTTCGTAACCTAAACATAATACTCTGTTCGGCACATACAATGTTATAGGACGGAAAATATGTCAAATCGGGAGATAATTTTGTCATATGTCACATTTTGACGCCTCTCCAAACACTTATGTACTGGCCTCGTTGGTGAATTAGGTTAATAATTTCACCATTTCAGCCTGTAAATGTCCACTGCTGGACAAAGGTCTCCCCCAAATATCTCCACAACGATCGGTCCTGCGCAGTCCACAGTAAATTAACTTGTAATAATTAAATAACTCGCTAAACTCGGTCTATCGGTAGTTTATCGGCGCTTCCATTAGTTAAACCACAGTTATTATTAACTTAGCTCGCGATTCGCGGGTACTTCGAGATTAACGCGCCATGTCAACATTCTGCCTGTTTAGTTGGTTTATTGGATTTAGTGTGTTATGAAAAGTCCATTAAAGGTTTATTAAGAAATAGAGAAAATAAACTTAATCCTCTACGAATCACACTACACTACGGAAATCTACTCTTTATTTCTTTGACATCGTCACTACATAGTATAAAACAAAGTCGCTTTCTCTGTCCCTATGTCCCTATATCCCTATGTATACTTAAATCTTTAAAACTACGCAACGGATATTGATGCTTTTTTTTTAATAGATAAAGTGATTCAAGAGGAAGGTTTATATGTATAATACATGCATAATATACTTAAGGATAACCCACAATAACCATTTTCTCGTGCGGAGCCGGGCGGGTCGCTATATAGTTGTCAATAAATTGATTACGTGAAAATGAAAAATTAACAATTGAAAAAACGGATTTTTTCCTTTGGTTCTTTTTTGTTGAGTGGTCACGTTTAGTTTTGTATTGAATTCAATTATAACGCAAAGACATTTTCATTTATGTCGCTTTTACCTGCGTGTATGAAAGGTAAAATTTAAAGTCATCAATATAACACCAAATAAATCGAAATTATACTGTTGTGTAGATAAAAAAGGCGATGAAAGTTATTGAAACTTAATAGAAAGAGTTATCGATTACGTGACACTATCAACAAGAAAATAGTTTATTTAATAAATTCGGTATGCCCCTCATTGAAATATCTATCAAGCAAGATGAAAGGCTCTAGAGATATCAAATCCAAAACAACGAAGTGTGGCTCTACAACATTTTTTTCATGTGATTTTAGTTGTAGATCCATGCTCTACATCCAACACGGTCTTACAATTAAGTCTCAATTTGTCGGCCTCGTAGCCTAGTTGGTAGTACGTACGTACGTTGGTAGGCAGACGCCTACGAAGCACAAGGTTGCGGGTTCGAATCCCGCGCAGGGCAAACATTCGTGTGATGAGCACTTGTGTTTGCCTTATGTCTGGATATTGTATATTTATATATGTATGCTATCTGACACCCATAGTACAGGCTCTGCCTAGTTTGGTGTCAAATGGCCGTGTGTGAGATGTCTCACATATTTATTTATTTTTATTATTTAATTATTAAATTTTCTTTGTTATTTCCAGTTTCCTGTTATTTTCTTCACAAATTGTCTCAAGAAATTTTATCTGACAGAAAATATTTTCATGTATCGTCTTGTATTATAATCATTAGACGATATACTGAATCAGATATGATATTACTTGCAAGAATCGCAGGTGCTCGTTTTGATAAGCGCCGCGAATGCTAATGTCCTTAAATAAAATTTTATCATAGCGATGCGCGCTATCTATCTGGAGTCTCGGTACTATAGGGTTCCTCCCATTTTCCACGAAACATTTTGTATTTGAGTGTGTAAATAGAATAAAAACAAGAGAATAAATGAGTCTATTTCGATCCTTCAGGCACTTAAAGCTTTTCTAATCCATCCATCTGTCTGTAGTTAGATAAAACTGATGAACGAATGAGATATTTTTTATTGTACAATTTGTACACAAACACAGGTACATGATCACATAGGGAACATCAATTGGCGACTTTATTGCTTGGGTAGCAGTTCTTCCAGGCAAACAGTTTGATAGAAACTGGATACATGGATGAAAATGATGTATAAGCAGATATTTACTAAAATGTATAATTTGAAAGAAATTTGTTAAATTTAAATTCCCATTTGAGTTATCACACGATTTTACCTAATCAAGCTAGCTACTATTGCACTGTAAGCTGTATTATTAAAGTCCAAAGAGATGTACGATTTAAACTGCGAATGAACTGGTAATACTCCAACGCGTCTTGTATTGCTGAGCAGAAATTGTGGGCATTCGGAGCGGCCCCGGGCATTAGAGCGTTTGCTCACTATACACGTTATTCGTTTCTTATACGATTCGTGTTCGTTTCCAATCAGGTTTGGCCAGTGAAGTTTAAATAAGCAAACGGTACGTGTACGATACGTAAATTCTTACATCGGGCTAGTTTTTTGCCGGATCACATCGAGTCGAAGTAGCTACCATTAAAATTTTACGTGCAATACACTCGATTCGTATTTGGTTTCTCGGATGGATTCTGAGGTGTGAGGAGTAGAATAGAAATCTTCGCTACCAATGAAATTTGGTGGTGCAGTACCGTCTCGAATACGAATGAAAAACAAATCAGTGCGTGCAAACGATGGACATGAATTTCCTGACCGTCTTTTTTACGGGTCGAACTAGAATCGAATAAGGGTAATAGAGCAAACGCCCTTACGCCTTGCAGATACTGAGAGAATCTACTGCGGACTCAGTATCGCATTAGGAGTTAGCTGCCTTTGTAGCGGCGCAATGAACATTCCCGTACATTTCCCTGTTATGAAAGCTTTTTATGTACAATATCGTTGGATAAGTGAAAATGAGAATTAGTAGGGTTGCTGTATATGAAAGCGCAATGATTCCGTCGAAGACATTCGCGGTGTGGCGTAAATTCTGTAACTGTGTTAAAATTTTAGAAATCTGGTCAATCTGAAAGCTCAGTAGCCTGGATTGGGTTGAATAGTTTTTTTTCGACAAAGCTATTAAGGGAATTTCAAAATTGACTTTTTCTTCTTGTATATAAATGTTTACCATGTATTTTCTGGCTTTGAATCGAAGTACACCATTTTTCTTGTATTATTTTTGCTATTTCTCTCTTCCTACAAAGAGGCCCTTAGTTCTGTATTAGTGCGCTATTTTAAGTAGTGTGATGTGAAGGGTCTTCGTATGAGCTTTGAATGCGTCATCATTGACAGCTCATACATGTCCCCACTGAGGGGCTCGAGCCTACCCTGAATTCAGGGTGAATAGGCCTTAGTCGACCACGCTGACCCACTAAGGGTTGGTCAACTTCACACACAACCCTTGAATTACTTCACACGTGTGTGTAAGTTTCCTCACGCTGTATTTCTTCACCGTATAAAAGGGTCAAATAAACGTACATATGAATTCTAATATAGAAAACACATTGCGCAGTGGTACGTGCCGAGGTTCGAACCCGCAAACTTTCGAATGGGAATCAACGGCCCGAGCAACTTAGACCGAATCAATAAGGATTCCTAAAATCTAAAATTTATATCAGGGATAGATTCAGTACATAACACAAAAAAAAAAAAATTATAACCCCCTCCACAAAACAGTTACTTGATCCTTTCAACAACTAGTAAAGAACTGATAATTTTCAAATGGCTGAAGATATTTTCTTGGATCATAGCTAAGAACACTCTCGATTGTTACACCTTGCAAACAAAATAAACTAGATCAAAATCGGCGCATCCTTTTAGGAGCTACGATACCACAGCCAGACAGACACACACGTCAACCTCTTTTTCGTCGGGGGTTAAAAAGGACTTTTTCCGTGGACTCATTTCATCACCGTCGCTTTAAACCATCACTTATCACCGAAACCCCCCACACACATGACATTTGTCGGCTCCTACATGATCTCATTGACATTCCTATAGGTGTCGAACGTCTCTCAGTTAGTGATATTGTAATGATCTATTGTTTAAGGTAAGTGGGCGGGGCGCTGTTCGCTGTTGCAACCTGCGCAGGAGATGCGTCGCGCGATACACTTTCGACGTGATGAAGCAATGGGGAGTGAGTTATGCGATTATTAACGTTTTGAACGCGTCGTTCTCAAAGTTTAAAGTAGGCTGAATTCTCAATCAAGGAATACAGAGTAAATGTTTTATTGAATTTTTAAACTGATAGCCAACTATTTGACGGCCACGTAGCCTAGTTGGTAGTACATCAGCCTTCGAAGCACAAGGTCGCGGGTTTGAATCCCGCCCAGCCCCTGTAACATGCGCGATCCACGCGTGACAGACATAATTTTGTCGTGCGTATTCTCTAATCCTATTGGAGGATATTTCAATATGGCGGGTTTCTCGTGCGACAAACTTTTGTCATAGCACTGCATGTTACGGGGGCTAGGCAAACATTCGTGTGATGAGCACTTGTGTTTGCCTTTTGTCTGGATGTTGTATATTTATATAATTATGTATGTATATCAGCTGTCTGACACCTGTCCCATAGTACAGGCTCTGCCTAGTTTGGGGTCGGATGGCCGTGTGTGAGATGTCCCACATTTTAGTGTCGAGGTCTCGAGTTTAGATCTTGTTATATACCTACTTTTTGTACATAATTTAAGTCAAAAATGCCTCTTTAAAATACTTGTAAAATAATGTGTGTGGGGCAAGAGTGATCCTTTCAAAAAGTTGCTCTGATTCCTTTGCAAAACTGGGAGGATTTTGACAAGAATTGTAAAAGCTGGCTGCTATCGACATCTTACACCAAATAGCTTGCGTTTGGGTTTTAACCTTCCCCACAAACCCTGGTGTCAGAACCAAATAGCTGTACTGTTAAGACAACGAACTTAATCGTTCAGAAATAATAAGTTGAGACGCACTGTTCTGATCGATACTGGTAAGTACTATGTTTATTTGCCCTTTAAAGGTTAGTAAATATCCTCCGAGTTGCTGAAAACATGCCTTTAGAGCACGACTTAAATACACATAACCATTTAACACACATTTTACAATCTGGTTCACATTCACATTTTAAAGATGTCTGGGAACTATTGCTTGCTAGCAACGATATTGCCTCTAAAACATGGTACAACTATAAAGCAAATGAATTGGTTGATTTGGTAAATAACAGAAAGGGGATGAAACTTCGAAATTGACCCCTAACTTATGTTCCTTGAAAGCTAGCTGTTTAATTCGTTAATGTTATTTTTGAAAAGTCGTTTTTATAAGGTGTAAGTCTTAGCATATACTGAAAGGAAATATTATTCTTAGTCAAGGGGTCTGTTTAACATTCCCAAACACTATTTGCCAGAATCAAAAAATAAAAATGGACTTCTCCAAATAATTCTTATCCTATTTTGTATAGGACTATCGAATTTTAATTTTTAGTTTTCAGAAAAGCTTCTTTTTTATGAAAGTTGAAAAACCATTGACTCAACATATCCCTTTAGTATTTGCCAATCCGTCACTTCTTTAGGTACGTACTTAAAATGGTCACAGATTTGAAAAATGGCGGTTGTACGGTGACTTTGTGGTCGGAGAGTCCAGCAAGCGATGCGTAAAGATGGCACCGCCTCAGGACTTGGGGCAGATCGTCCGCACTTGAATTATGTAAGCTCGTGCCATGATATGATAAGGGCGATCGCCGCTCTCATTGTGCTCCCATAATCTGGCGTATCGCGAAGACTCGTGTTGGAATGCGAGTTTATTTTAATATTTAATAACTCCCGGGCGGGCGCAGATACCGTCTGCTCCCCGGCTATTCTGCGCTCGTTTTCACCCGACTTCAGAAGGAGGGTTGTGTTTTTCGAATGTATGCATAATTATTTGACACGCACTGTATTTAAACGGCTTGACGGGTTTTAACTTAAGACATGTCGTTAGATCCGTCTTAATAGATAAAATATTATATAAAATGCAGATGACACTCAAATATACTATTCCTTTGATAGCAAACATACAAAAGAAGCTATAGTCAGCATAAATAAAGATCTACAAAATGTATACGCTTGGTCACAAAATAATTCACTTCATCTGAATCCGAGTAAATCACAAATGATTGTTTTGGGAACTAAGTCTCAGGTTGCCGCAGTAGTAAAATGTGACGATAAAATTAAAATAAATGATGTTGAGGTTAAGCGAGTTACAGCTGCGCGAAATCTGGGGCTGGTCTTAGATGAAGAGCAAAAGTATATTGAACATGTAAATGTAAAAATTAGAAACGCATTTTTCAAGTTGAAAACTTTATATAAAATCAGGTCATATATAAAAGAAGAACTGCGGCTGCTTCTAGCAGACCTTCTTGTACTCTCTCCTTTTAATTACTGTAGCACCGTATTTGGGCCTAGAATTAACTCAAATCTTGAAAGAGCTATACAAAGAGTACAGAATGCATGCATTCGGTTTTCTTTTAATGTAGCTAGGAGAGAATATATAACCCCACACCTAAATAAGAAGGGTTTACTTAACATGTCTTCTAGAATGCAGCTTCATTACGCCTGTACATTGCAAAGAGTGGTTTGGAGTAAGAAGCCGGAATATCTGTTTGAAAAAATTATTTGGATTAAGGACATTAGTCTTAAAAAACTCCGTTCCACTTCACAAAATCTTGTCAGGATCCCAGCGAGCAAATCCGCACGTTACAGGGGAAGTTTCAAGTTTAATGCAGCTAAAATCTGGAATGATCTACCTCCTCCTATGAAAAATAAAATGAGTGTTAACGTATTTAAGAAAAAGTTCAAATCAGCTTTATTAAAAAAACAGCAAGCTGCAGAAAACTTGAAACACCCTTACTGGAAAATACTAAGCCTAAGGAATTTTTTTGGTTAAATAACTCTTTTACACAAGTCGAATATGTGCACGTTCGCAACACACCTCACACATTAGGTACATGTAAGTAAATACAATACATCCACATACGCACACACGCACGCATACACACACACACACACACATAAACACTCACACACGCCCACACACACTCACACACGCCCACGTACACACACACACACACACACACACGCTAACACTAAAGAGTACCTATTGATAAAGAAGCGGTTTCTACCGACGTAAGGATATAATAATTTATTTGCAAAGAAAAATATCACTCAGATGTTCGCCATATTTTTTATTTCTCTCTAATTTTTTACATGTCAAAAGACAATATCAATAAAAACCATGCAGTTTTTAACATCCTCTACACTGTAAGAGAAATTACAAAAAATATAATAAATTTTTAATGTACCCAAGTGATATTGAACATTTTAAATAATGTATCTGGAAGGAATCCTAATCTCCCGTCCAGACCGTGACCTAGGAATGCTCGGACTGGGAATATCCTCTTTCCGTACTTTTAAACTAAAAATTCGTTGACACGGCCTCAACTTAAAACCAGAAGCGGTGCGAACTTTGATTTTCTTTCTAACAACACCATCTCTCCCTTCAGACAAAGATAAACTATTAGAAGCACAGAACATTGACGTGTCAATGACGTTACGAGTAACACGACGTGCAATCACTCTACCTTGTAACGTCCAACCGAGTTTAGTATGGACAGCTACTAAAGAATCATTTAAATTTACTATGTTACCCGACAAAATCAACCCTGAAAAATCGGCCCCTATAAGTAAACCTATGTCTGTGTCATCGGTATCTGTCGGTGTGATATTGTGTACTCTAAGTGTATGTGTAAGATCGAAATCAGTATAACTTGGGACATTGTTACAAATGCATGACTGCCCTAAAGCAGAGATTTTAAAGTTAAACTTTTTATCTACACTCTCTACGTTAACATTATACAGTTTATACTGTTTAGAAGTAAGTTCGACTCCTCCGAATAAAGCGTGTGTCAGCGTTTCTTCGCCCACAGGTGGTATACTTAGCTTCGCCGCCACGTCCTCTCTTATGTATGAGCGTTGAGCCCCGTTGTCGAGAAGCGCTCGTACTGTGGCCTTCTTGTTTCCATGGATGATATTCACAGCTACAGTTTGAAGCAACGTAGTGGTATTGCATTTTAGCGAAGACGACAAGTTAATTGACGCACCCGGATTTGCTTCTGAAGATGTTAAATTATTTGTCGTTTTAGAACTGTCCTTCTTTTCTTCCCGATCATTACCGGTGCACAAAACAACAGAGTGTCTACGACCACAAACTAGGCACTTTATGAAAGCTTTACAGTACTTGGCATGATGGCCTCGCTTCAAGCAGATCACGCAAACTTTTTTCTTTTTTAAATGTTCACGCCTCTCGTCTATAGTCATCTTTTGGACTTTGAAACAGTCTAAACTTGAGTGGTTATCTTTTTCACACCATACACATGTTTGCTTAGCTTTTATGCTAGTCAAAAGACATCCAGCCGTAGGTTCGCTTGTATCAAAATCGTCTCTACGTGAGCATGAAGCAACATTCTCTTTCGACGAACCAGAGGTTTCCTTGAACGTTTTCCTGGCGATCGAGATTCTTTGCTCGCTATCCACTTCTTTCCTCAGGAAATCCAACAACTTGACGAGCTCATCGGAGACATCTCTACTGTTAGACTTGTTACGTTCCCATACTCGCAGTATTTCTTGAGGCAATGCAGATTCTACCATAGGAAGCAAGAAAGCAGCAAACTTATCTTTTGTGACGCCCAGAGACTCTAAAGCTCGTAGCTGTGCACTCAATTTGTCGTAGAGCTCAGTGATAGATCTGTCTGACTTTACTAAAACAAGCGATAGTAACTCGCGAACATATACTTGAATTAATAGTTCATCTCGAGCGTACCTGGATTTCAGCTGAGCCAAACAGTCTTTGTATGAGTTTGGTGGGAAACTCTCCACTAAGGTTTTGACGTCAGTATTATCCTCCATAGACTGGCACAAGTATTGATATTTGTCTATATCGTCTAAAGAGTCGTCGTTGTCAATTTTTCTGAACTGGCCCCAAAAAGTCAACCAATTTTTTATATCGCCGTTGAAAGTGGCAAATTTCAACTTGGGTAACTTATAGTTCAATTTTGATGGGGTGCCAGTCACTACTTTTGATGATGGCACTGATGTCGAAGCTAACTTTATCCTGGTGTCGAGGTACACAAACCTTCCTCTATAATTGGTAGCATCCTCGACTTCCTTTTCGTAGACTTCTTCACTAAAATCTGTGGCCGTGATGGAATCTTTTATAAAGCGATCCAAGTCCTGAAGCGTTTTAATCGTTTCTTCCAGTTTTCTATATTGGATTTGGAAAGTCGCCCCCGAAATATCTCCACCACGGTTCAAAAACGATTCTATTTCATTGGCATTTTTTGTGAACAATCGCCTTTGCACTGATCTTTCCTTTTTCTTACCGTCGGCTAATATTTCTTCTTCATTTTTGCTTGCGGTCGCCATAATATTGATAAAGAAGCGGTTCTACCGACGTAAGGATATATATTTTAATTGCAAAGAAAAATATCACTCAGATGTTCGCCATATTTTTTATTTCTCTCTAATTTTTTACATGTCAAAAGACAATATCAATAAAAACCATGCAGTTTTTAACAGTACCCTTGCAGCCCATGAACCTTTATTATTATTATTTTTCATTTCATTTTTTTTTTAATTGTTTTTAATGCCTTATTAATGGCGATGGACGGTTCTTTTTTCTTTTTATTTTGTTTGTTTCGATTAATTTAATAAGTAGCCCTCATACTATGTCTTCCGCACAACACCATAGGAAGAGGAAATGTCTGAAAACCAGCGTTGGGTGAACCTCTGTGGGCCATTCAACATGAGCTGAGACATTTCCTTTTGCCTAAATTACTAATTGTTACCTACTTAATTTGTTATTTTTTATAAAAAAAATTATATTTGTAAAAATTTCGGAATTGTAACATAAGTAATGTAAATCTGTTTAAGTAATTTAGGCAATAAACTTGATTTGATTTGATTTGATTTGATTTGATTTGATTTGATATAGAGTGGATCTCTCCCTTAATAGCTGTGCTTGGTGAAGTACTACCTATTCGCCAATGTTCCCTCTGCTCGTTATTTGACCACCTGCTACGACCCAACCTGTACTTTATCTTCTTCTCTATTGTGTTAAATGCTTTTCTTGATATACTTTACAAGAGAATCATGTCGTATTAAATCATATTTGCTATTCGGTTCTCTATAGTTTCCATGGTCAGTATCTCCTTATCAACTACTTCTAGCACTCTTTCATTCGACACCATCACCATCCTGCTTATTCCCTTCATCCTTCGCTAACACCCTTTCCAAGGTATCTAGTTTATCTTTGAGTATCTCCATCATATTTATAAAAATCTAAATGGCGTTTATTTCAGCACACGATTAAGAGATTTGCTTTTTTTATTCTAAACCCACCGAATGGTTTATCAAAATAAAGGCTTTTGATTTAAGCAAGGCTCATGAATATGATCAAATGTAAATTAAAAGTGGAAATTGAAAGAAAAAAAGGAAGTTCACGCAGTCGGGTCTTGTTTTTTGCAATAAATCGATAGTTATTCCTCCGTTATCATGCTGCTTTTGTGTCACGCTTTCGGTCTTATTCGTTTTGGTTAATCACGGCGCCGATCAGCCGCTCGGTAGTGCTCGCGAATCGGCCCGATGCTCCCTTAAGGAATTTTATCTTGTCCCCAGTGATTTACTTAATCCCAGTTTAAAATAAAGGTAAAGCAAGATGTTAAGGAACGTTTTTTAAATGAACCGCGTATTAGGTTTGCGGCTGTTCTTGCGATTTTATATTAGATTCTTACTTCACAAAAGCAAAATTATACAATTAATATAAGCGTAAGTACACAAGGGCGAGCTTATCTCTAAATAGAGTTATAATATAGTGGTAAATAATATTGTAGTTCGATTACATTTTTTTGTTTACACACGTCTCCACCGAGTGGCTTGAATCTTAACGAGGGTGAACAAGCCATACCTAGTCGATATTTATTCACTTGAACATTTTTTAGATTTTTTTGGTTGTTAACTGCGCCAAATATTGGTAAGCTCAATCGAGAGTAAATATTAGAAATAAAGAATAAAAATGTACGTTAGTGTAGCTCTACTCCAGTCCGATTTAGTCTACGAGTACTTACAGTTTACACTTTTGAATTTCAATGGTGGTAGTTAAGGTATCTTCAGTAATATTTTCCTTGCGTAAGAGCGTCGAATAGTCACGTTACAGGTTATTTTTAACTTTCAAACAAATTAGTACTTGGTCAGGATCAAATCCAAGCTTTCAGAATAAAAAGCAGGCTAGCCATTACGCTACAAACGTTCTAGTAAGAAGGATAGACTTAGTAAAGTACCAAGCAAGTGAAATTGTTCTCACTGCACATAAGTAACCCATTGTTCATCGGAAAATAAATTGTTAAACATAATTACCGAGCATCACGAGTGCGGGCGAGCTTATAGGAGGGCCCCATCAGTTTCTTTGAGCTGTTAAATTTGACGCCTCCCAACATAAATCGCTGGAAGGAGTCGGCGCGCGCACGTGACGTGCAAATAAAAATACTAATTCAAGTGGGAATTTATCGTCTAATTGTTTCGAATTTATGAGTTCGCCGGCACATTGTTGCGAGGCGATAGTTGAAGCCACATAAAGAAGCGTAACGACCGCTGTTCGACTACCCGCGCTTATACAATCTTATAGCAGTGTTGTAGCGAAGCGATACTATTGCATTTGAAATCTGACATTCAAATCTAGTCGATAGTTCGATAATACCCTTTCCAAAAAGTCCAATCATAAAAATGACCAATACTAAATAAACTTGGGCTTGTAGCTAGCTCCTTGGCCGATTTCGGTTCCGGTACCAGCTCCAAGTTTGGCGCTCGTATGCTTGTATGTGACTTATAAAGCCTATTTAGTGTGAGAAGGAGTACATCATTTTGATAGTTTAAGCATGTGAAGTAAAATCTAGATTTGGTGTCGTCAGGATGTCAAGGGGTTGAAGGAGAACAGAGAGGGATGACGGTTACTCCACCGACAAGAGCGCTTGAAAAGATTGTGTCGGGGTTCAGGGGAGTTTCGATAGCACTATCGACTTATCAACAATTTTTTAGGTCGCGAAGCACCAAGATAATATCGATAGCTTAGTGCTGTCGCTACAACACTGTCTTATACTCGCGTACACAACATCGTGACTTGCCTTGTTTACTCTGCAATTTTTTCTTAGCGCTCAAGTTACTCTTTATAGTTCAGATACTTAACTTTCTGGGTTTCGCTTCTCGTTCCAAGATTTAAACCCTAAAACATCGAATGCGCTTTATAAACAGCAACTTACAAACATTTTATGGCGCCGTTAAGTTTAAGTGCTGTATAAGGTTGCTTGCATTTACCTAAGCGGTTTGAAAAATCTATTGAATTACTAATAATGACCCCGATTATTGCAACAATGCAATGTTAAAATTATTATTGTTTTTGTCGAGAACAGCGTAAGGAATATTAAAAGGCCTATTTTTGAAAGTTCGTCTACGGTTTAAGTTTTCTTATCAGTGCGAAGAATATCAAAGAAAATATCTCTCTTCTAGAAATTATTATATTATTGGTTCGTGGAGATTTAAGACTCTAGCATGCTCAAGCAATTTTAGTCCTACCCAGAAACAATACCTAGATTTCCTGAAACTGCCAGCGAACAAGTTAAATGATCTAAGTCTATTAACTTAGAGCATTTCAAAATCAAAAGTTCTATAAATCTAATATCATTCAATGTTGTCTCTGACATGAAAAAAAAATAAAAGTAATAATAACACAGCCCTATTCTTAGGTCAGAGTTCGCAGTCGAAATCGCGGCCATTTTGTTCCTCTGTATATCCAGTGAAGCTCAAATTGCGTACTAATTCATATACGCCGAGCAACTTTTCACTTTACGTTCGCGAAGGATGTATTTATGCATACGAGCTAGGGATTGCAATCCGGTATCATTTTCAATCCGGCCGGATTTTACCGGATTGGCGCGAATCCGTCCGGATCCGGCCGGATCCGACCGGATTCGTGTCAACATTGAATCTTTCTAATTATTATATATTTTCTATAATTAAAAGCAGGTTAATGGTAGGTAACGTATTGTGATTCAAAATAATAATAATAAATACGAGTAGTAGCATAAAACACTACGTGCATATAGGTATAACAGTTACATATTATACGAATTGAATAACTTTTTAAATCATTATTTAGTCTTCAATCAACCACAGAAATTCTGATAAAGTAATCGAAAGACCCTCTAGTAGTATATTAATTATTTATATGTGAGTAACAACATAGTTATTTATAATCTAGCAGACTCAATAAAAAGCATTTTGTAGTTAGTTTTGTTCATAACAAATAAAAATAAGAATGTTCAATGCAAAAATTTGTATTAAATTCATTTCTGTGTCTGAAAAACTTCTTTCTTATGGAATTATAAAGATAACCAGCAGCGGCCAAAAAAGCACTTTTCGTCTCAAAGTAAAGTCAAAGTCAAAGTACTGACTGATTTTTAACTTTAGGATATTTACATCAATTAGTTGAATGTTCTAACATGTTTAATTCTGGCGAGTTCAAAAAATTGGCTGTCTTCTGTGGAGAAGAACTCGCCGGAAGAAACTTCACAGGCGTCGTCGCAGCATCTTTTCAAAATATTTAATTAAAATTGTATATTATTACTTTATTTAAAATAATCAATAAAAATGAAGACTTAACAACACTTGCTAGCCTAATCATCATTATGCATTTATAGATTAGCTACAAGTATTGCTTTACTTCTTAGGTAATCCGAAGTGTGGAGTATGCAGTTAGATTTGGTATAGACACATCGCTCGTATTGCGTGCAAATGACTTAAAAATTTGCTTATTTCGAGTATTTTTCTACTATACCGGATCCGGTACCGGATCCGATTCAGACCCACCGGATCCGGTAGGCCCAAAAACACGCCGGATCCGCCGGATTACCGGATCCGCCGGACCGGATTGCAATCCCTAATACGAGCGGACCGGCCCGCTGCCAGCTAGGCTAGAACCCATTATCAGTCAACGTTGATGAACTACCCGCTCTATGAAAACTCTTCAGCCTTGAGCGAAATTAATAATTGAACACGGTGAAATAGTGCCCGCATGATGAAGTATGCGGTACTGAGATTCGCAGGCCGCATTCTGTGCGTGATTTTGAAACAGTAATTAGAATTTTCTAGTGGGTATTTTTAAGTAAAAACTTCTTTAGCGGCGTTGATGGGTGAAAACTGTGGAACTCGCGTCGCGTGGCCATCGTGGCGTTAGAACCACGTGGCCCACGTGGCGTCAGGACACGAAGCCCACGTTGCGTCAGGCCACGAAGCCCATGTTGCGTCAGGACACGAAACCCACGTGGCCTGATCGAAAATTCGTAAGACGGATGGAGAGTAGTGTTAGAGTCAAAGTCAAAGTCAAAATAACAATGTTAATATTCAAGTTTTCACTTCTGCCGGCACTCCCGGAGTGCAGCCCGTCGTTTTTTTTAAGGCACTGGTTATTTTGAAGGCCAGTTTCAAATATTAAATATCACTAAAACAAATGATTGGCATTAGTCGTCGTATCTTAGTGGCCAGGATCATCGCTCTTCATCGTCGCCGCTTCACTGTGTTTTCAAAAATAGAACATATTCGTACTTATGTCTATGGGAAACATACCGAGGTAACCTTTACATAATTCCAAAACAATATAAACTTGAAGAGGTTGATAATAGAATTATTATTATCTTTCATTACTACTGCTATAAAACAGCCAATAACTGTACATTGATGGACTAAAGTTTCCTCGAAAATCCCGTAATTACTTTACGTAGTAAAGTAGTAATAGCTGATGATTTAAACGATATTTTATAGCATTCAATTCGACATACACATTTAAGAACTCTCCAACATTTGCCAAGCTGTTTTGTGATCGCAGTTTTTGTTCATTACTAGTGTGTACGCATTTGTCAATTTCTTAGCTTATGTACATTTATTTAGTAGTCCCTTACGACACCCACATGTACTGTACGTTGGTCTAATTCTTATCTCGGAACCACATCGCTTCATCCTTTGCGGTGAGGTTGAATTCTTAGTATTCGTTTAATCTAGCTTAGGCAATAATTCAGTGCGGTCTAGTCATCTAAGTTTAATGTGATTGCGGTCACGATGCTAGGTTATAACCACTACTATAACTGGGTCAGCCAAGTGAACTGATTTAAGTACTGTTTTTGTAGTACAAGAACGCTGATATAAGTTCTATTCGGTTTTTGGAACCAAGTGTGATAGGTACTCATTTCGTAAAATAAGTCAGTTCTTTATTTAGATCCTAATATATTATTTAAGTTTATATCTACGGTTGCCTTAATACAATATCCAAATTGAAATTGAGTTATAAGATCAGTTAGTGTAAAACCGATCTAATTCAAATACGTAAAATATATCATCGCTTGCTGTTGTGTAGCAGCAGGCTATACATAATACTCGTACATACAATGCTAGTAAGTTTTCAGCCCTATAGAATTACTAGAAGCGAACTCAGCTTTTCTCGTTGTTTTTATTATTTATTCGTTTATACCTACAATACCGAGAACATGCGAATGTTTCTACTAAGTGTTCGAAAAGTAGGCAAACGCGGAAAGTTGACAAACGTCGCCGAGATCGGCTGGACATGTTGACCTTGTGAGCGCCCGTATTGCTTAGCGGTAGGGATGATTTCGTAGTGCGAATGTCAAACCGCATGTGCTGGCTTCTGTATTCTTAGATCAAATTGAAATAAAAAACCGATGTAAAATAAACAAATGACAATCAATTCCGCACAAGACTGTCAGTGTACAGAGTTAAAAAGTCTTCAGCTCTAGAAGCGTCGTCAGCTTTTCTCATGGCCCTTATTATTTATTCGGGTGTACTTTTTGCCCTTATTTACGTGCGGCCGAACGTGAGGCTGATAGACGTAACAGATAAAAGGCGTGGCCGCGGCGCTACCCCCGCAATTTCGGTGCTTTTTGAAACGATGCCAACGATTTATTCCCTGTCTACTCCTGCCTCTTCACCGTCGATACGGAAGGAAACACTCCGGGCTGATATTTTAACCGGGCACGCGAGGCGACAAACAGTTGTCAGCTTTTTATGTCTAGCACTCCGCCTGCTGGATGGGAGCAGCGCAGGACCGATCGTTGTGGAGATCTTTGGGGGAGGCCTTTGTCCAAAAGTAGACGTCTACAGGGTGAAATGATGATGATGATGATGATAATTCTGCTTTGTGCTACGTCCCAGTAGTTTTACTATACCTATTTGTTTTATGGTTGCCAGTTTTATTCTGGACTTTTACAAGACAAGATGTACCTATAACACTAAAAGAGTGGTCGATGAACGCCCTTATTACTAAAAAAATAGACTGCTAAATTCATGAACCTTTCTTTCTCGGTGTGCCGTAATCGAGTAGGTAATATGAATATTTTTCAGATAAGATAGTAATTCCTAATCCAAAGCTTTCCAAAAGCCTGACGTTCTTCTTTAATTTTATCTTTTAATTTTCATAAAAATTTGCTTATCAGGCTGCCTGAAAACGAGGTCGGTTGCGTTTCCAAAAAAGGAGGATATTTACTATCGGCCCGAAATTGATTAAACGTGAAGAATTTAATGTGCCGCAGCGCTCCCGACGTCGATTGGGAAACAGGCGCGGGAGAGGCTTTATTCAGTATTTATGGAAGGAAAATATTTGGAGAATCTTCTTTATTGGCCGCGGCCGATCGCTTGTCAATTTCATCGTTGATTACTCTATGATATTGCATTTGTCTTTAGCATAAGTTAGAAACATTGCGGCAGCGCGGGGCTATCGCTCATTCCATACAAAACGTCAAATCTCGCGCACGCACACATTCACGTGACACTTAGGCTAGCTCAAGAAAAATGAAGCAGTACAGAGGGCACTGCCACTTTTTTTTAGGCGAGAGTAGATCAGGAGTATGATCTACATTAGGTGGGATAGTGCCATAGTAGAAAGACTGTTAAGTAAGTTATCTTCATACTAACGCACCGAGCGCGGCTTATATGTGTGCGTCATAGTATCTATGCGTCGCCGCACGCACACTCAAACAAAATCTCGACCCGTTTCTCAGTGCGCCAGTCGAGATTTGGTTTGAGTGTGCGTGCGGCGACGCATAGATACTATGACGCACACATATAAGCCGCGCTCGGTGCGTTAGTATGAAGATAACTTACTTATCAGTCTTTCTACTATGATAGTGCTTAACAGAAACACAGTAGAAGCTACTTTTACAAACGTTTTAACTCTGAAACTGTGGAAGAGATTGTGATTTTGAAGGTTGACATGACGAAAAAAAAATCCCTTGTGAAATATCAATAACCTATTACCTAGTCCAGGAGGATACGTATTGATTGTAGCATTATTGTTCTCATGATTCTTTGTGAACTTCCTTTTACGACGAAAATAGTTTATACCTGTAAAAAATTTTGAGTCTTTACAAATCCCTACATCAGCTGCCTAAAAATGTATAATTTTAGTAAAAAATAAAAATAAAATTAATAGTTGTCAAATATTCTCTCATCATCATTTATAAGCTTCATCCGATAGCGTGTCAATTCCGTCGTTGTTTAATCCGTGTGATCAAAAGTGTAACGAATCGCGGCAAGGGATGTTATTACGCTGTGTCGCTTTTTGATTTTTGTGCTTTACGTCACATTGACTCTGTAACGATTGACAAAAATCCTATCAAAACAGTTTTCAAGGTATACTTACCATGATTGATCTAAGGAACAGTTTAAGAGGCTCCCGTACGAATGATTAGGTTTTTTACTGCAGTGTTTATGCTTTTATGATGTAAAAAAAGTATAACATTGTTGAGGACATCAAAATTCCTTTAGTGGTTTTCGCGTCAGGGATTAACTAATATCCATCCATGCTCTGTCTTATGTCTGGAAAAACAAAAGAAATTGAGTAAATAAGTAGGTAACGATTGTTTACAGTCCAAACCCGTGGTTCACCCCATTTCTTACTTGGTTGCAATGTTTACCTATTTCTTTCTCGCCCAGTCCTTTATGGAAATACGAACAATGTCCTTTACCAAACTATTTCCTGAACCGCGTCAGCGAATATTAAAAATAACCTTGTACAGTGCTGTCTATACGCATTCCCTTTGCGACGGTTGATGAATGGTCTGTGGGGTGCGCGTGACATCCATTGTTAACGTTGCCAAGTCGCTTGGTGTCCGGCAATTTCTTTATTTTCCTGGTTATCCTTGCGGTCGCCCGGAAATGTCTTTATTTCATTATTTTACGGTCACCGAGCAGGAGAGTGACACGAATTATCATACAGAATTTCCTTGTTTGAAGTATTCGTGTCATTTCTCAATCAAAAGCCTGATTATGGTTTTGAGATTTCGTTATTAGCTCATTATCTATATCTATACTATATTATAAAGAGAAAAGATTTGACTGATTGATTGTTTGTTTGCATATTGAATAGGCTCCAAAACTACTGAACCGATGTTGATAAAACTTGGTACAGAGATAGAATAGACCTTGAAAAAGGACATAGACTACCTTTTACCGCGGAAAAATCCCCCATACCGGGAAAAACTGTTTAAGCGTGTGGAGTCGATGAGCGTAAAGCTAGTGTCTTCAGCTAGTGGGTTCAGGTTTGCCATTAGTGACTTTGTGATCTGTAGAGCTCGTGAGGAAGTGAACAAAAAAAATACATTATAGAACCTTCCAGATGGACACACGAAAGCATTTCGCGCTCGATATCTCACACTTTAAATTCTTTACAGGCTTTCTCATGGTGTTTTCCTTCACAGTATGTCGTTATGCGTCGGCAGGATTTAAACAACATACGAAATAAATGAATAATATCTACATATATCTGAATTTGGAAACAAATGAGCAGGTTTCACTTAAATATGTAAATTATAAAGGTTGTACAGGTTGATATTGCTAAAGCGGCCGTCAATAGCCCTTGATCTTGGTTCAGTTCGATCATGAAAATATATTACTCCATCCAGACGATCACTATCGCGAAAGCTCCTTAATCGGTTTTCTTTTATATGAAAATCGACTTTTAGATTTATTACGTGATTCTAGTTACGTTCAAGTTGCTCAGAACGTGATATACGTTTGGATCGGTTCAAAATAGCGCGCTAAACAAAAATTCAGTAGCGTCGCTCCATATTTCAGTGGGAGAGGCTCTTTCGCATGGGGTTATTCTGTAAAACGTTTTTAACCCCCATCGAAAAAGAGGGGTGTTATATGTTTGTTTGTCTGTCTGTCTATCTGTGGCATCGTAGCTCCTAAACGGATGCGCCGATTTTGATCTAGTTTTTTTTGTTTGCAAGGTGTCACAATCGAAAGTGTTCTTAGCTATGATCTTAGGAAATATCTTCAGCCATTTGAAGATTATCAGCTCTTTTCTAGGTTGTTGAAAGGATCAAGAAAATGTATAGTGTCGAGGGTAATTATTTTTTTAAATATAATGTTATACCTACTTTGGGATTGACTCAAGTGTTAATATTTTCAGTGTAGTTTGCAGATTTTAGTCTTGGTATTCCTAGAGGTTGATATAAGAGGTGCGAGATGAGAAGCATAGTGTGAAAAGAATGTGCTATCGAGTAAAGATCTCTACAAAACAATACAATTCAATTTCATTATACTTTAGTGACACCCAGGAAAATTAAAACAGAAATATAAATACATTAAATCTACATACACATACATATAGTAAAAAAATGTAACAGTAACATTAATTTCTTGTGCATTATAGTTTTGTTTATTAATCACTTTATATATGTTTACTTTCGACGCGTTGCAGAATTAGCCTACGATCGCTAAAATTATTGGCTATGAAAGAAAATTGCTTAGGAAAAGTGCGGTTGCGTTGATTTCTTATTTCGTATTCATTGTGCGTTGGAACAGATCGCACACCACACTCTCACGGTTTGAAGGCAGCATAAGCCAGAAATAAATGCCTTCCTTTTTATATCAGCGTATTTTTCCCGAGTTGTGCTTTACGACACGGTCTCTATTCTACGCGGAAAATAACACAATTTACAAAGGAGCGATACAATTCGTTCTTTAAATTTTTAAGGTTAATTACGGTTGTCGTTACTTTTTTAACAGATACGGTTGGTATGGCAGTGCGCCTGTATGGACCGGAGAGCCAAGGAAATGTAGGTTCGAGTACCTACCTACCCGAGTCACATGTTTTTTTATTTTAGCTTTGTTTAAATATAGTAGTCGCTGGTAGGCTCTTTACACAGACCGATGTAGGCGCAATGGAAGTAACACTTATTCCTACAATGTAGTACATGTGACCTGATGTCCACTTTCTCTAGCACGACTATGCTTGAAAAGGAAACAATGACGTCATACAGTAAATTCTGTCTCTTGAAGTAAATCTGGAGTTTACGTAGCCGCAGCCAGTAAATGTGTCGCGACGGTCCAAGACAACTATGAGCTATAAAAGCTGTTTTATCGCTACTAAAACAACAATTTTATACTAGTATTACAACTACTACAGATTCTAAGATAAATCTCGTAATATTTGTGTAAAAGTAAAATGAATGTTGTAGTTAGATTCATTTGAATTATTACTCTCAGAAAGTCGTTTGAGGTGGTACGGGTGTATCATGCGCAGAGTTCAAGATAACGTTGTAAGAAAAGCGCTAGAACTCCCGGACAACAAAAGAAGACCTGGAAGACCCCCTTACACCTGGTGGGCCAGTGAAATGAAATGAAATGAAATCATTTATTTTTAACTTTTGGACATTTTTGATCACTTATAGTCAAATAAAGTTACATAATTTAGTGGCGAGTTCAGCAAAGCAAAATGTGCCGTCTTTTGTGGAGAAGAGCTCGCCGAAGAAACTCCACAAGCGTCGCATCTTTTAAAAATGTTTTTTTTTTTATATGTAATGTTATAGGTACAACATATTTTAATAAATTAAATTATATTAATAGCCGACTCAAGCCACCTCATTCCCATGGACATCTCTCTTCTAAATAATCAGATATCTTGTATTATACTTTTTTAATAAATTTTTGCTTAACTACAACTTCTCTAAGGGTAAGTTTTGTACAATAGTAGGAATCTTCAACAAGGAGGAACAGTCGTAATAATGAGTAGGAATCTTATTGTAACGGTTTAAAGAAGTTTAAAGAAGACCGTAAATAAAAATAACATACCCCAATCGAAAACCCAGGAAAAAACTTTCTAGCGCAGACGTGTTAGGAGAGCCTATTTGAAATAACAATGCGCAAAGAAGAAGAAGCAGAAGAAGTGAGATTCATGTGAAAACTTGAGTAAAATCAATGAGGATAAAAAGGTAATATACTATACCCGTACTAAGAATGTACGCTTAAAGCAAGACAAAAAGAATACGTTTCGAAAATGAAAATGAAATATGTTTTATTCGAAGTAAGATTTTACAAATCATTTTTCGACGTCGAGGCGGGTTCACAATTTGGCTGTCTTCTGTGGAGAAGAACCCGCCGGAAGAAACTCCACAGGCGTTGCATCTTTTCAAACTATTTTACAAAAAATATTATTTTATACAATTTGATTCATATAACAAAGAGTGCAAACGAAGTATGCAGACAGTTTCTTAATTTGATTCCATTATTTGTCTTTCTTACACTGTAAATTTTAACTTTATTTATCCGCAACATAGTGGTAGTACCCATGAAAAGTAACAACTTTCCCCAAGGAACATAGATTGAAATCTCAAAATTAAAATTCAACTTTTTATACAAAGTGGCCGCTCACGTGACTGAAGTTTGTATGAAAAGCTGAATTTTAATATTGAGATTTTAACTATGAGCTCGCTTGGTGTGTACTGAATTCCGTCCGGAAAAAACCTGACGTGTGCGCCCCGGCTAAACTAGACGGAATCCATTGCATTCTATATTACTTGTATGTCTTTATTTGTGTCAAGAATAGCCTAATTGAGTACCTCAAGCGGTTGCTATAATCTTCCAACAATTTTAAATACTTTTGTACTGGAACGTCCAAATAACACGTTATCTAGTAAAACTCTGTAAAACGTAGATCGTGCGCCGCGTGAGTGAGATGTAAGTATGTAACTGGTGGAGAGTTTAGGGATGTTTCTTCATGTGAGTAATCGTATTCGTATCCGCAATGCTGTTTTATATACATGTTTAAACTTTTACATTCACTGTGATTGCTTGCCAATTATTTGTGTACCTTTACTAATAGTACTACTATTATAAGTTCAGTCATATTTTGATTTTTTTTCTACTTATATTAAAATTTTATTTTCAATATTTTTCTCATTTGACTCCTGACTTTATGAAGTATTTTTTTAAATATTTAAATATTAAAAAATGCATTTTAATTATTTTGAATATGTTCTAGTCTAGTTCAGTATTTGTATACATTTGAGAGATTAATATAAAGGTGGTGTTAATCACACAGTATTTCAAAATAAACAAGTAAATCGTGATCTGCATTATTATTTGCCTTCAATAATTAAAATAATTTTCAATGCAGATAATAAAACGAAACCCTGACACTTCGTTCCTAAAATCTAATGATCTCAAAATGCACATCGCGAATTTCTGACCGTATTTATATTTATCTACGTAGCAAGACATCCCTAGTGGCAAATTATTATAATAACGAGACTTGTTTGCGCCCAAGATAAGGGCCCCCGGCGTGTACTGACTGACTGACGGACAATTTGTTTGTCATTCTACAGTTCGTTCCGCCACGAATATGGTTATGGTTAAAAAGCATGCTGTCAACGCCACGCGAAAGTCAACTACCGATTGGTTTTAGCTATATTCTTGATGGCAAATTGTTTTTATGTTTAGGCTAACCGTCACTGGTAACAGATTTTTCGCGAGTCAGTGTTTATTTATGATCAGCAATAAACAATTTAAACATATTTATTGTACTGTAAAATACCATCCTTCGATTAATAGGAGCATAAAAATGTCTGGTTTTCTTATATTGTCCACGCATAAACTTTCTTTTTTTATTTCAAACTAAACGGTCTGTCTTTGCTTTGATGCATCACTTTCTCTCTGGTGTCGGTCAGCAATCAGCATCAGGGTTGAATCTGGAGCGGATGATCTGCCTCCACCGGTTGCATGACAAGGCCGACCAAATCTATCGTAATAGCACAGTGAAATCTCTGCGCAAATGGCAATCACACATTTTCAAAAACAGTGCACGCAATAAATGCCCTCGATACAAAATTCGGCACCATTCGATTTGGCCGGCCATTCGTCTTCATGAGCAAGTTAATTTGGCGGGCGCGGCCGATAACGCTGCGACACGCATGCGCCGCGGTGCGTGTTCGTGCGCGTGCACATCGTAAATCTACGCCGGGCTGCGCGCAAATTCAGCAGTGTGTCACTGGACGCATTTGCGGTCCTTCTGCGACGAATCTTTGTGCTCAGCGTACGAATGTTTGCTCTGGATAAGCGTCAAGATACACCGGAAGAGAAGCGACGCGGCGAGCACTTTCATTGTGAAATAATTTTAAACTTTATTAGCATACTAAAAAGACTAGTATCGCTTGAAACGGACCGAGCTGCCGACGGACGCTTCCGGTGGGTTTTGAAGCTAAGATTCGAACCAAAAAAGGCAAAAAAAGAACTTGAATGGCGGCTGCCTCACAAGGTAGGCCGAGTTCTAGTGGGGGGAGCGGGAAGCTGCTGGATGTGGGCAGCGCGATACCGATTATCGTGGAGTTATTTGGGGGAGACCTTTGTCCAGCAGTGGACGTCTAAAATGATGTGATTCGAAACAGCGACCATGTCTTGCGAGGACAGGTGTACTATGAAGCTGTGGACTGAAAGTATTGTGCGCAGTCACTACTTACTCTAAAGAGTATTTTTTATTACCTTTTATGTGCTGCAAAATTAATGTATCCCATAACTCCTAGAGCATAAACCTCAAAGTTAGGAACGCCACGGCCTAGGATTTTTCCCAAAAGAATATAATATGATTATAGTGAAATAACTTTGATGTGCTCAACAACTAGTTTTAAAACAATAACCTAGTTTTCTCAGCATTTCTGACATAGATATTGTATTGTTTATTTGCTGTATCAAATTCTAGTTTCAGGAATAACAACGAGTGTAGAAACACAGTTTATTTGTTTTCTGACTTGAACGCTGTGGTTTGGTCTATAAAACAACATTCCAATATCAATACGAAATGTATTCGATGAATAGATTTTGTTCTGATTGTAGCTCTCTGTTGTATATTCAATTTTGTTTACGGTGTTGGAAACTGTATTTTTGCTGGGTATAATTGTTCAATTAAATCTTTGTGTTAAAATGTGTGATCTATATCGTGTTTCCTGAATCAAAAGTTTCAAAATTAAGCTCGCTCGAATATTAGCAATATCAGAGAGCTTTAGAGACACTGTCCTGGCGTTATAGAGAATGATCAGGAATTGATGATCATATCAGAATAAAATTGAACTGAATTGTTTTTTTACCTTGACTTAGAAGTTAAAATATCTCAATCATAACCAGATTACTAAATCATTCATTTGTGATATTACAATACAATACAAATTTTTAAAGAAATATCTGAGCCTAATTAGGTGTTTAAAGTTTTAAATATATTTTTGTTAAACTGCCTACGTAAGTGAAGTTTTCTAAAGACCTTAACCTTACCATAAAAACCTTAACATAAAAAAACGTTTGCAGAATATTGGCGATTAGCACAAAATTATACTACGAGTATGAATAAACAATTTTCATTACTTTACTCCTAGAACAAAATAACGTTGTTTTGATATCCTATTGTTCTCCTGCCAATCAAATAGCAAATTATATACAGACTGTAGGGTAATTTATTGCTTCATCATTCAATAAGTAGAGAGTGAGTGACTCACGGCTGTGTGAAACATTTAAATATCACGCTTCGGCAATTCATTACATCTGATATGTTAATTCAATTATTCTCTCAGATTTGGCGTAACGAGGCTGCCTTCGCGCATCATGTAGATTGTTTCGCCCACTCGGTCGCGTGTGGGCCGGACGGATGATTCTCAAAATTTTCACTTGCCTCCTTACAGTTGAAGTTGGTCATAGTTAAAGTTTGGCGGTATTTTTTAGCTTTAAGTAGTTTAAAAAAAAATTTGACGTGACAACGTCTTATAATTCGATGGAGCCGGCTGCACGCACGAAAAAACATGCGGCGTTACCGCGCGCCTGAGGCGTTCCATTTAAGGCTTGAAGTGCAAGCGAGAGCGCGGAACGAGTGACGTTCAACTATCGTCAGTAAACCGACTTTACAGACAACAGTTTATTTATTTATTTTATATTATATTATTTTTTATTATTTTATATATTTGTTTTGGTGTGTTTCCTACAATTTTGTAAATGCCTATGTAGTTGATGGGAACTGGTCAAAAGCGACACATTTGACCATAAACGTATTAAATTTTAGTCACTGTTTGATTAATACAGAATTTTGTGTAAAATATTTAATAAAGCGATAATAATTTCAAGAAAAAGCGTAATGCACCTAATGTCTCTCTATAAATATTGTAAGAATTCAATATTAATAAAAACAGTAAAGATTTTTTTCACATAGCCGGCAACGGCTCATTATAAAGAAGTTCATGTTATGACCATCATAAATCATGACCAAATGCTAACATGACCAAACTAAACGCGAACGTTTCATGCTATCCTCGGCTCACATTCGCCTTATCTCCTCCAACAAGCTCGTATCGAGTTCCATTCATCCGCTCAGCTCAAAGCGAAATTAAAATTAAAAACTTCAGGACTAATTTCACGAGCGTAGCCCCTCTAATTCAGGTTAATTATAGCCCAGGGCCGGCGCAGTATTTTTTCTTTAATTTAAAATTAACGTCGCCATGTGTAACGGTATTTTTAACCCTTCTGCTCTGGGGATCTTGTTTGGCTAATATTACGGGCGGATCCCGCCCAGCGCCCCGTATAAAAAAGCCTATCCCGGCAGTTAATTTCTGCAACGAGGTCGTATTTTTACAAAATGTCTGAACTTTATTAAAGCAAATATTAACGTGTGCGGCCCATTATTTTGCGTAGGGGCGCGTTGATATTTTATTTACTTTAAGCGCTGAGCGTAACATAGATTACAAACACGTGGAGATGGATTTCAGGCCTGTTTTGTTTGTATAAAACTTAATTATAATTTTGAAAACTCAGCTATCTACACATGAACTCTACCTAGACAATTTACTTTCATAATACTCTCCCTCTCTCTCTGTCTCTCTCTCTTAATATCAGCTGAAATACCCCAATTGCTTTTCCAAGCTTTCCATAACAGGTCTTACAATGCCCGCATTCGGCAACGTCCTGCTTTTCGCACCCAATAACAGTTGAATTATTTCATCTTTAGTCTAATGATGTTCTCATTAGGTGACTCTTAGAACCTGTTTGCTTTTGCTAGAAGCGAAAGAGAGATACAGTGCTCCTAATATTATAATAAACACATCGCGTAACCTTTATGCATAAATTAGTAAGCAATTGTGCTTATAAATCGGTTACAATAACTACCGATTTCATTTGTGCAATGAGTGATTTTTTTTGCATATTGTCACTCCCTCGTTTTTCTGCTCTGTGGTTCGTAATGAAGCTCAACTTGTTCCGAGATTCTGTCGGGTCAGTAATTAAACACATCTGCTACACGTGCAATTGTGTCTCCGTGTATGTTTCCATATTTTCACTAAAAGCTTTTAATATTTCCACTGGGATTTTTGTAAGCGTGTGCTTCTTTTGATTGTTAGCATCTGTTTGTCGGGTCCCTTGTCCTTTTTCGTCTATTTTGCATATTTCTGTGAATGTGAAGAGATTTGGAGTAAATTATTTTTGCAGCCAAAGTGTGTATGTTTGTTTTATCCCGTTGCTTTCATTCTAGAGGAAGAATTTGTTATGCTTGCACTTCACAATGATACATTGTACATTTGTGCATTTTGGGAGGCGTATAAATGTATGTAATCTTGAATCCGGATAGATTTCCCAATGGTACAAACTTGAGTTGAAATATGTATGGCAACACGCTACGTTCTGAGACGAAGATACAGTACTTGTACATATCTTTAATGTTTTGAAACTGAAAAGCCCGTATTTTTGCGATATTAGTCTTTTGGCCAGACGTCGACATCTATACCTAAGTTATTCAGTGCAATCTGTATCAGACAGTCAGTCAGTCTTTGTATAAAATAAAAGAAACTTGTTTGGGCTATGATGGAGCTTGAAATGTTATTTAGGTTACTAAAAATAAATAAAAAGCCTTTTGAGAAGATAGACACTAAATGATTCAAAGTAAAAACTCCGTTGATAAATGAATTCAAGTTTTTTTTAAGTGTTATTTATTTGTATATAACATATAAGTAAAAACATCTGTACAGTTTATTCAAATGGAGTTTTGACCATGATTTTGTATTTATGGTTCGAATATAAATAAAACTTTATATCCATTATTGGCAAGAGCGTATAATATCATAACGACGATGGATGATTATTATAGCTCTACCAAACCTATTCTTTAAAGTACCCACATACATAGCTATGTACATTTATATAATCTTCTGTAGTCAGGATTACCATTGAATTCGCTCACATTGTGGAATACTTCTGAACAAATACTTCGTTTTATGCAGTTTCCAGAATTGTGCAACTTATGTCAGATGAATACAGTATTAGTGTCTAATCATTAGTAAGCTTGTCGGTCGGCCTACTAGAGAAGTGTTAGTTCGCGGAATCATGGTAGAAAATGGAATTAAATTATATTCTAAGGATTTATGATATAAATTTCAATCTATTCAATTTTGAAATTTCAAAGACACAGTTGGAAAAACGTTCAAACTTTTAATAAATTCCAAATAATAAAAATTGCTGCTATAAATATCTTTACACTAAGTGTAATCAAATAAAAATACATAAATATTCTACACTGAATACGATGATACTTGTCTTAATTCAATATTATGAATTTATAACGATAAACAAACTTTGACCACAGATTATCTCAATTCGGAGTTTGTAGAATTTAGCCAGTAATTTGAATCTGACTTCTACTTGAGCCAACCCTAGATGAAACTTTGTTAATGCTTGTGGTTACCCTGACTGTCACAAGCTTCTAATACTCTGCAAGAACTTAAACTGGTTTGTGCGAGGTTTATGTTTTACTAGCTTATACAAATTTATCATTCACCTTTTCTGTAGTATCTTATTTTTTATGTCTTTTTACTATTCTGCTTTCTAATAAGAGAATACCAATAATATTCATTATGTTTTTTCATCTTACTAATATAATAAAGAGGAAAGATTTGTATTTTTGTGTGTGTGTATGTTTGTAATGAATAAACTCAAAAACTACTGAACTGATTTCAAAAATTCTTTCACCATTATAAAGCTACATTCATCCTGAGTAACATAGGCTATCTTTTACCGCGGAAAAATGACTCATTCCCACGGGAAAAACTGTTAACGCGGGCGGAGCCGCGACGGAAAGATAGTTTTGGTATAAAATCACCAATCTTTTAGCGTGAACTTTTACTCTCAGCTGCTTCGATGCTTTAATTAACTAAGATACGTGCAATTTAGCTTCAGAAAGGTTTTCTCAGTTATGGATATTTTGTTAAAGGTAATACTTACGTAAATTCCATCCAAAAGACCGCGATGGACACTAAAAATGATAAAGATAAAGATAATATAGATAAAGATAATAATAATAATGCATCGATCATACGATTCAGCAAATACTTTATTTGCACAGGGCACCGAACTAAACGTCAGGCTGACCTCAAGATAACATCACTCCCTTATCTCTTGATATTTAAACGTATTATTAATTTGCATATTTTCTCGACGAAAAACGAGTTATACCCAGTTATATCCCACCGGGCCTATCGCCTGAATAAATGGATGTACATTTAATTGCTCCCCGGTGTCATAACTCATGTGTTTCGTACATTTCTCGCGGCGTTTACAAGTGACTGGGGTATGTGGGATATTCGCATTCTCCTTATTATGCCGCCGTTTCGTATCTAAGATTTCTATTAGAAGTTCTTGGAAATCACAAACAATTGTTTTGCATTGGATGTCTTCATCATACATTTTTCTTTGTTATATTTCGAATATATAAACTTTCAAAGCGGGTCTTTAGGCTATTTTTGTTTCGACGTTAGAGAGGCTTCCAGCAAAAATAGACCAACGACTTTCGGCTGAATTTGTGAACAATTGATATTTTCGTATTATGTAGATGATCTTTCATTTTATAAAGGGACGTGTTTTAAACAGTTCCAGTTCCAAAGCAAGAGTGGGCAGGCTCATGGTTTGAATCAAGCTCACATAGCGGGCGAGAGGAGCGTAAAACTAAAGAGAGCAGACATTTTCTGAGCGAGCCTCACCCTAGGCCTCCTCTCCGTTTAGGTGCAGAATGTCCAAGTTGCAAAATGTCCAGTGGGTGCAAAATGTCCAGGTTGCAAAAGGTCTAGAATAGTCTAGATCGCAAAAGGTCCAGGTTGCAAAAGGTCCAGCTTGTAAAATAGTAATAATAAGACCATGAAATATAACTTATGCTACTAAAACGAAACAAAATTGATGATAACAGAAATTATTTATTAAAATGTCAAAAAATATTATCTATATTATATTATTACCATTTTACAAGCTGGACCTTTTGCAACCTGTACCTTTTGCGATCTGGAAATTTTGCACCCGCTGGACATTTTGCAACTTGGACATTCTGCACCTAAACGGAGAGGAGGCCTAGAGTGAGGCTCGCTCAGAAAATGTCTACTCTCTCTAGTTTTTAGGGAACACAGTAGCTTGCACTTAATGGGAATATTCCGTCCATACTAGCAAGTGGAGTAAGTTAAATGGGATATGTGCGCATGCGTCGTGCGTAGTTGCGGTGGTCCCCGATCGGTGACCAACCCGCGGGCCTACAACTTGTCTAATAACTGCAATTAACTACCGCCTTCCCGTTCGCTTTAAATAGGGACGAGAATTGCACATCAAACTCGATAAGTGGAGGGAAAATTGAAGCAAACAGACATGTTATCTTTATAGATAATGTAGGTTTATTAAAATATTTTTGTTCAGATTGAAGCGGTAATTTTTTAGTCTTGTCTTTCTATAAAACGCAGGTTTTGAAACTTGGATGGATGAAAATAAAATGAAAATTTACAGGCATCCAATATTTAGGTTGTTTAACTCAAAGTTCAAAAAGTTTTTATTCGAAGTAACATTTTACAAATTTCTTTTCGACGTCGAGGCGAGTTCACAATTTGGCTGTCTTCTGTGGAGAACAACTCGCCGAAAGAAACTCCACAAGCGTTGCAACTTTGAAGACATAAATTTGTTCTACATTAATAATATTTGTTAATTATAGACTAAAAATCATAATTCAATCAAGTTCAATAATGTGGAGGATAAGTAAGCGCGCTTAGTACTCGAAGACTTTTGTATTAACTACTTGACTAAAATCATCATTGCTTAAGTGATTGAGCCTCCTCGTCGAAAATACTAAATAAATATTAGAGTATTCATTTGCTTTACGATTTACGTCTTCCACATTTCTCCAATGAAATGCTACAATTCACTTAACCTTTTTATTATTCCGAAATGGAATAATTATTTTGGCAGATGGCGTAACGCGATGGGTGGCCGCGACTTCCGCTTAAGGCCTTATCAAAAGGGGTTATTTGGGCAGACCTCAACTTATTCATTTTAATGGCAACCTTAATTGAATTGTCAGTGAGAATTTCTGTTTTTACTCTGTTACTGTTTACGTTGAAAGGATAATTGTTGTAGTAATTATTCTTAATTAGTTGTTAACTCGACGCCAACGCAACTTAGTTTTTGTATATTTTACTTTATTCTTACGTTGTTTCTGACCAGACGGTAAATGTGTGAATATTTTTTTGTTTGATTAACATATTCTTTATTTGTTACCTTTAAGAGAGTGACTAGCTTTCCGCCGCGGCTCCGCCCGCGTTAACAGTTTTTTCCCGTGGGAATGAGGCATTTTCCCGCAGTAAAAGGTAGGCCTATGTTATTCAGTGTGAATGTAGCTTTCTAATGGTAAAAGAATTTTTGAAATCGGTGCAGTAGTTTTTGAGTTTATTCATTACAAACATGCACACACACACAGACACAAAAATACAAATCTTTCCTCTTTATAATATTAGTATGATGAGAGGAGCAGATTGATTAATTACAAACAAAATCTTCTACCAAACCGATTGATGAAACAGAGTTATAAGGCGAGAGTGGAAGGATGTGTTGGAACGGAAAGACCAAAGCGAATATTCCACAAGCAGTTCCGGGACGTTCTGACAAAACGTCAGGTGGTTACGTATTAAAACATCAAAACTTCATCGAGCAAATTTCAAAACAACAAAGAACAAATGATCAAATTTTAAAATATCAATGGTCATTTGACCAAAAGTTCAACTGACCAAAGTCTGGAATATCAACGTTTAAATTATCTATGACACTATAGGCCAAATCGTTCAAAGGTCAAAAGGATTTATTAATTATCAACTGGTTTCAACAGACAAACCAAAATTGCCTTATTACCTATATGTTACCGGCCAAACCCAATTTTGGGTCAAGCTAGTTTTGCCTAGGCTAAACTGGGTTTAGGTAAGGTTAGGTTTGTTTAGGTTAATGTGTAACCTAACACGAAGGGTATGGCGAGCGATTTGGGCTCGCTACGCTCGCCCACATCGCTTCTGCCATACCCTTCGAACCTATACTATCCGAAGTAGGGGTGCCCTGAACTCCCGTGCTCGCTTCGCTCGCACCCGCCTGGTGAACTAATTTAGCTTAGGCCCTAGGACATATGTAAACGTTATAATTGCAAACTATCTAATTTATTAGACTGTGGAAGGTAAACAAAACACTGAAGAATATCATTCGCGATAATAAAATTAGGAATGATTTGGCACTTTAAATTTTGATCTAGCAACTTTTGGTCAGTCGTCCATTTGATGACACATACATTTGGATTATAAAATTTTGCCCAAAGAATAAGTATTGCTATCCAAAGGGGTAATGCTGCCAGCCTTGTGGGAACAATGCCTCGTGGAGACGCGTTGGAAGACGTTTTTTATTTGTAATATGTATTTAAAAAAAAATGTTATGTTATTGGTTCCTATTGTAAAATTACCATAAATAAATAATAAATTTTGCTAAATAATACATTTGGTCATTTAAATTTTGTTATTTCATTTGTTGTTCTTTTAAAATTTGCTCGATGAAGTTTTGATTTTCTAATATGCAACCCGTCATGTTAGGACTACTCTGAATGTGGATTAAGCGCAAAAAGTATCGTAGTAACTGGAATGAAGTGGTCTCTGCCTAGCTCTCCGGGAAAGAGACGTGACATTATGTATGTATGTTTGTAAAATATTCAAATGACACTGTTATGCTGTCGACATTTTCACCGATATTACAAACATCACTCGTTCTAAAGGGTGGTTCACATCGCCTAGAATCAACTTGTCGTTGCGGTGCGAAGTATCCGATAGCGATCGCCGCTTGTTAGCCGCCATTATGAATGCAAATTTAACAATTATTACGTGCCGATCTTGTACCCTAGCCGATACATCCGCTAGGAACAGTCGTAGTACTTTTGTAACAGTAGGCCTACTATGTGAGTAACGACTGGCTCGAGAAGCTGTCAAACGCGACAAATATTGTTTTGTTAACAATAAAAAGTAAATATTAGCGTAAAAGTTATTTTTACACTTGAAGTTATGGTAAATTACACAATCAAAATGTCTCAAAAACCGTCATGAATTTAACTATGTCTAGTAACAATTCTAGAACATAAGGTCCAGGTCTTGTTTGCGTGTCTAATAAGTAGACTTTGCTTTTCATCCAGTCGTTGACAAAAATATTTTTTTGTACTATAGTTCGCTTACTGTTTAAAAGTAGTGGACCACTTTTCTTTCCTATAGGTATTTGCGTACTCTTTGCATGACTTTGTTTGTTATAAAAATATATTTTTTCTTTAACATATTATGTAGATAATACACAGATAATATCATAATAACAATATTGCGATTACTTATTTCTTTTGATAAATAAGTTACGCGGAATGAAGTGGGTTTGGGGAAATGGTCTTACTTCTCATGTAAGAGAAAATCACTTTGACTCTAGCAGCACTTACGTCAACAGTTTCAGTAGGCCTACTATGTAAGTAGCGACAGGCTCGAGAAGCTTTCAAGGCGACATAGTGACATTAAAGCCATAGCAGTTCTGTCAATATGTCGCGTTTGACAGCTTCTCGAGCCTGTCGCTACTTACATAGTAGGCCTACATAGAGCCATAGCAGTTCTGTCAATATGTCGCGTTTGACAGCTTCTCGAGCCTGTCGCTACTTACATAGTAGGCCTACATTAGAGCCATAGCAGTTCTGTCAATATGTCGCGTTTGACAGCTTCTCGAGCCTGTCGCTACTTACATAGTAGGTCTACAGATCTAAGTATTAACAGGTTCGCTGCGTGACGCTGCGGCGTGCCGCGGTTCGTTTGCGGGATGTCGCCGCAACGCTACTAATAGACCTTAATAAACTCCCGCCTCCCCACAACCTTGTTAGCGAGGCAAATTGACTTTCTTACATTATTTACGCTTGTTTCCTTGTAACCCATGGGCTGTTCTCTAAAACTACTAGGTACTCTATAATCCCCTTGGTATAATAGTGTATGTGTATATGCCAAAAACATGCTATAGTACGGCTTGTTAGCTAAAAAATATAAGGATATCGGTCCCATCTGGCAGAAAGTACGAAACTTGGCATGAATGTAGCTGTCATATAAGTGCTTCAATATCGATATGGAAACACTTCGATAAATTATTGTTTCCCCCCTTTCCCCCCCCTTTTATCTCCCTCATTCTGGTTTTTTGAATTTTATACTAAAACAGTACGTCTGAGGAGTTTACTTTTCAGAGATCAAATCATCGTCGATAAATTGCCTACAAAACGATACTACATTTTATAGTGCTAAGATTAATATATTTCTATATACAGCCATCAACGTTTTATGAAATTTTAAAAACAGGCACACTTTTTTCTTCCTTACTTCATTTATAGGAAAACGACAAGAGTGGTGATAAAATGGACTTAAGAAGTCAACTACCTTATACATTAAGCTAAAAAATGACATTTATTTCATAGTCGTAAAGGCATTACTTCTAGAGTTACAGCTCACCGCGTCTGACTCAAGTACTCTTTTTTTTACCTTTTTAGAATACATCTTTCTGTTAACTTTGTTTAGCGTAGATGAGATTCAACAAACAGACAAACAGAGAAACAAAAATATTTAAAAAAAATCTGGGTATGTACTATATCGCTTCTTACATCCCCTTGAATAGGTTTATAGCATTTTTTTTCTATGTACAGATTTTATAGATTTTTTTTTGTTTTTCTTTGCACGGGCTAATCTCCGAAACTATTCGACCGATTTGAATGAAATTTTGTATAGTGGTACCTTATATCCCCGGTCAACATCTTAGATACTTTTAATCCCAGAAAATTAAAATGTTCCCGTGGGATAGTTAAAAAACTTTAGTAACTCATACGGCGCAGTATATTCTACGGGCTTATCTCCGAAACTGTTAGACCGATTGAAACGAAATTTTGCATGGTGGTACCTTATATACTCGGTCAACATGTTGGATACTTTAAAAACACGGAAAAAAGTGGGATAGTTAAAAATTTATACGGAAATGTCGAAATACAACGCAAGCGTAGCCGCGGGCAGACGGCTAGTTTTACATGTAAATAGACTGTGGCCTGGATTAGTACATGGACTGTTTTATTTCTAATTGGAAAATCTGAATCTAATCTACGCTAAACAAAGTTAACAGAAAGATGTATTCTAAAAAGGTAAAAAAAAGAGTACTTGAGTCAGACGCGGTGAGCTGTAACTCTAGAAGTAATGCCTTTACGACTATGAAATAAATGTCATTTTTTAGCTTAATGTATAAGGTAGTTGACTTCTTTAGTCCATTTTATCACCACTCTTGTCGTTTTCCTATAAATGAAGTAAGGAAGAAAAAAGTGTGCCTGTTTTTAAAATTTCATAATACGTTGATGGCTGTATATAGAAATATATTAATCTTAGCACTATAAAATGTAGTATCATTTTGTAGGTAATTTATCGACAACTATTTGGTTCTTGAAAAGTAAACTCATCAGTCCTACCGTTTTTGTAGAAAATGAAAAAAACCAAAATGAGGGAAATAAAATGAGGGAAAAAGGGGGGGGGTAATCATTTCTCAGCGTGTTTCCATATCGACATTGAAGCACATATATAAAAGCTACATGTATGCTAAGTTTCATGCTTTCTGCCAGATGGGACCGTAATTCAGGTTAACAAGCCGTACTACTAAGCCTTATAACATCACTACTTATTATAAAACAAAGTCGCTTTCTCTGTCCCTATGGCCCCATCTATATCCCTTTGTATGCTTAAATCTTTAAAACTACGCAACGGATTTTGATGCGGTTTTTTTTAGTAGAAAGAGGGATTCAAGAGGAAGGTTTATATGTATAATACATACATAATATACTTAAGGATAACCCACAATAACCATTTTCCCGTGCGGAGCCGGGGCGGGTCGCTAGTACACCATAAAATTTAACTGGTTGTCTATCCGCAACATGGTGGTAGTACCCATGAAACTGAACTTTCCCTAAGAATCATAGGTAGAAATTATAAAAATAATTTTCAACTTTTTATACTATGAAAATTATTTTTTTTAATTTTGAGATGTCAATTCAACCTATGTTCCTTAGGGAAAGTTTTTCAGTTTCAAGGGTACTACCACTATGTTGCGGATATACAACCAGTTAAATTTCACTGTGTGTAGGTATTTATTTAGTAGTATTGGAAAGCTTATGTCATAGTCATCACACTTATTATTATGTGTGAGTGTGTATGTTTGTTACTTCTTCAAGCCTAAACGGCTGGAGCAATTTTAATAAAAATAAATTATGTAGTTAGCTGGATTAACACATACATAGGGTACCTTTTACTGCGGGAAAATACCTCATTCGACTATCTGTAATTCGTTGTTCCCATGGGATAATTTCTTAGTGCGGGCGACGTCGCGGGGCGGAAACCTAGTAAGTCATAAATATTTTTGTTCTGTTCTTTTCTTATGTCCGTTGTATAAGGGAGAGAATAGCGGCGCGCGTGCTCAGTTCAGGCTACCTTACACTTGATCTTGATCGTAGGTACTTCGTTGTCTATACTAATATTATAAAGAGGAAAGGTTTGATTGTTTGTTTTTTTGTTTGTTTGTTTGTTTGTTTGTTTGTTTGTTTGTTTGCATCGAATAGGCTCCGAAACTACTGAACCGATTTCAAAAATCTTTCACTGTTGGGAAGCTACATTCACCCTGAGTAACATAGGCTATATTTTATTTTCAAAAAATTAGGGATCCTTACTAAAACTTCAATAGTGTAACCCAAGGTGTGAAAAAAATACGTAAAATATTCCTAATAATTGAAAATACTCCGAAAGTTCTGAACCGATCTTGGTGAAACTTGGCACAAAGTTTGGATAGACCTGAGGAAAGAACATACGCTACAATTTACCGCGGGAAATTTTCTCATTCCCACGGGAAAAATTGTTAAAGCGGGCGGAGTTGGCACAAAGATAGAATAGACCTTGCGGAAGAACATAGACTAACTTTCACCGCGGGAAAATTCCTCATTCCCACGGGAAAAACTATTAACGCGTGCGGAGCCGCGGCGGGAAGCTAGTGCATAATATTGTCCTAAGTCCGTGCACGTCCGTTGAACCAAGTAATTGAAATTTGACATTGACTAGCTATCCTGCTTGAACGTAAGATAATTAATAAGTATATTTTGCTCTTCGTCTATCGGTGATGATGTACGTAGGCATGTTCTAGCATCACGTGACTTCAAAGAAGATGTTATTTCGTTAGACCATTATAATCTCCAGTCTAGACAAAGGGAAACTTATTATAAGACAGTAATAGGATTAGTTTCTAGTCATATTATGTTTTTAGAAGGATTAAATTCAAGTTTCTCGTCTTGGATCGATATGATGACCTACTTTTCGAACTTTCCAATTATCGTAAAAAGTCTTCGTATCATAAGCGTCGTCTCAACTTTTACTTCATAGTTCTATGCAGTTGTAAAGTTCCTGTCATGGTTTAAGAGCGTTAGACATTTTTTTTTCTTCAGCTGTCAAACTAAATAAAATATTTTTTGCGGCTTGTCCATTTGTAAAGAAGACTAAAAATAGCTGATTATTCAACGGTTTCAAGATTTTTCCGGTTTTAGGAGCCTTTTTCTGTAAATGGTGCTGAAAATTCGGTAGATTTTACGTAGATTTGAAATATTTGTTCGTTTTTAATAGCAAAAAACGGAACCCTTATAGATTCTGTCTGTCTGTCCGCCCGTATGTCATAGCCACATTATTCTCCGAAACTATAAGACCTATACTGTTGAAACTTGGGAAATAGATCTGTGAACCGCATTAAGATTTTCACACAAAAATAATAAAAAAAAACAAAAATTTTTGGGGGTTACACATAGAAGTTAAACTCAAAAATATACCTACGTAAGTAGTAAATCGGAACAACCCGTTCCGGATCCAAGTTTATAAAGCTCTTAATCTGACGTTATAGTTGCAGCGGGACTAAAAGCAGTAACAACTGCTTTCGCCTTTAAACAAACACTGGCTAAGTGTATTACCTACTAGAACCGACGCCACACATCGGAATGAGTTGAACTACCTACTCGGAGTAGGCGGCAAAGCTGAACTGGGTGGCTTCGGTCGGTCTAGCTAGACCAAATACAAAATATTTTATGTAATCGTAATAATAATTACAAAAAAAGCTTTTACAAGCCAAAATGTTTACATTGAGATACCGTAGGAGGTACATTTAAATAATGCTTATGGCTAGTTGTAGTTCCAACAAAAGGAAATAGCTGACATTTAAAAAAGGAAGTTCCTGTGTTCGAGATAGTAATATTATTTATCCGATAATGAACCAATTTCAAAAAAGGTCAAAATTATCAAATATGATTGTGTACATTTTAGTAAAAAGTCGCCTTAGTTTTAAATAAAAGACCACATGCAGAACTGAACACATCGGAATGTTTAATTTACCAAATAGGTGCTTAAAAAATTAGAATTACATCAAATTAAAATAAAACTAAAAAATTCGTTCGATTTTTAATATTGTATCTTGAATCTAGTTCGGTACATTAAAATAACATCTGGAGACGTTTTTATAGGTTATTGCACACTGGCATTATTGTACCAGTAATAGGAAAAGAAAAAATGTGTACAGATTAGCGGCATTTTACCTTTGATCTTAATTCAGTAACAACGGATTTGGTGTAGAAACATACTCATTACGAAAGTTTAGATAAGTTGCCAGGTATATTCAATTGTGTAGGCTTACCAAAGTCGTTCACGTTAAGTGGCTTCTTGCCGCGGAGATGGTTCTCTGATGGCTTCCTTCAGAGCTAGTTTGTCTTGTATCCTTCATTAAGTGGGTAATAGTATGAGCTTAAATTGACGACTAACTTCGGAGCCCTTATTACTTTATACGGTGCTTCGCTTTAAATTAATTATAGGCTGCTCACTTCACTTTGTATGATGCTCTTGTTACCGACGAATAGATATTGGTGTTCGTGACTATTCGTTTCAAAGGATTGAAGATAAAATAATCGCCGTATTCCCTGACTTAATCTTCTTCATCACTACATAGTATAAAACAAAGTCGCTTTCTCTGTCCCTATGTCCCTATGTATTAAATCTTTAAAACTACGCAACGGATTTTGATGCGGTTTCTTTTAATAGATAGAGTGGTTCAAATGGAAGGTTTATATGTATAATACATGCATAATATACTTAGGGATAACCCACAATAACCATTTTCCTGTGCGAAGGCGGGGTGGGTCGCTAGTTTGTCATAGACTTGGGAATACTCAATGACGTCACGTTTATGCAGATTTTGCCTTGATTTTAGAGTAGGAAATGTCCCTATCGCAAGGATCTATTATCTGGACTTTAATGACGAATGTTACAAATCTCATATTCATGTACAGAAGCAAGCATTCACCCCTACCGCTACGGCTTACGAGCGCTCTCAAGGTCAACATGTCCTGCGCACGTGCTGGCTACTGTACAAGTCTAAACAAAAGTAGGTGAATAATTGAACAAAGAGCCGATAATCGATATGTTGTCAGTTTTAACAGAGCCGATGTTTCTGAATTTGCCCTTCTTATACACAAATTTTACATAAACCTACGTTAGCTATTTTTCGTTAGCTTCATTTGAAGTATGTGATTTTGTACGGCTTATATAGCTAGCAATGATCTACGTTCATTTAAAACAGCGCGTAAATATTGTCTAGATTTAAAAGATACATATAGCTCAATTGTGTTTTTCTTCATGATGAAATGAGATATCCTCTTTCAAGTCAACGTGACTATAGAATTAGGAAAGCATGTAGGTATACCCTACGTATTGAGTTTCTTCTTGTCCGACTTGCTAACAAGTTGAGTCAACTGAGGCGCGCGCGGTTGGTGGTCAATTGGTCATACGCATCCTTTCTCGTCTGGACCAACATTGATTTAGACCAATTACCTCCTGTTGAACAAATAGAGAGCTCTTTGGATGACATGGCGCCGGGCTGTGGTCAGTTTAGATCTGATACAAGGAATTGTATACTAGAAGTTTATGAGCTTCTAAATATTTTTTTTTATTGTGAAAGTGAACGATCTTTTAGCGCAAAGGCGGCTTAAGATGCAACCAGACCAACCGGCTGGCACGGCAATGGATCGAAACAAATTTTACAATTTTTAAACGAAATTTAATCTTGTATACAGTACTAGCGACCCGCCCCGGCTCCGCACGGGAAAATGGTTATTGTGGGTTATCCTTAAGTATATTATGCATGTATTATACATATAAACCTTCCTCTTAAATCACTCTATCTAATAAAAAACGCATTAAAATCGGTTGCGTAGTTTTAAAGATTTAAGCATACATAGGGACATAGGGACAGAGAAAGCGACTTTGTTTTATACTATGTAGTGATTTAAAGTCTATATTACCAAGTCATTCATTACCTTAGGCGGACAGTTTTACAACGCAGACTGATTTGATTTCAATGCTTGACACATTTCTTCACCCGCATTATTATTATTTCTCTTGAGAATGATCATGCAAACCTAGTCCTTACAATAACTCATACCTACAAAAATATAATCTATTAATTTTTTGCAGTCTTTCTGAAGTGATTACGAACTCTACAGTACAACCTTTAAGTTTTACAAATTGAAGTCATATCTATTTTATTACTATTCTATAACCCATATTCGTTTTAAAACGTCTCATATTATACAAGATTTACATTACTGTTATTCAAATAAACTCAATAAGACAGGAAGAAATTCAACTTAAGTGTTGCTATAAAAATATTATTATTCGCCTCACGTATTTCTACTACTTATTTCAGCTAAGTTTCAACTCTTATGGTCTTTTATTATTTGCTATACTTGTGAATTGCATATAATTTCGTATGTCGTTTAAAAATCGTTTAGTCGTAAACATTTTATGTTTAACTAAACTTAAATATGGCTGCAAATTGAATTTTACCGCATTTATAACGTTAGTCACTTTATCTGATGTCTGTGGTTTGCGGAGGTTGTTTAGAGTTTGAACCCTAGTCTTAACGAATTGCTAGTTTCCTACATTATTTTGTAATAGTTAACATGTAACGAGTGCTTTCACAATTGTATTCATTCGTCTCCCATCCTTTTCGGTTTCCACATGAACGAAAAAGACCGGGACTTAAATTTAAGTTTAGATTTTTAGAGTTTTGTGACTTGGGAAAATTGCTACCATCTCATAAAATTAATAAAGAAAACTAATCGAGAAAAATTAGTCATCTTCAGTGATTTTTTAATATACCTATCCAAGAATATCGTGAGATCCCTGGTTTCCTCATTTCGCCATCGCGTATTTCTGTTATTAATGTTTAGTAATAAGTCAAAGCAAACTTAAGATTCTGACAAAGGATGAATTCTATTTAATCAAAACTAACTGCACTTTGTCCTGCACAAAAGAGCGAACTCACGGACGCGGATCGATATCCGAGTTTGTTTGCAACTTATAACATAGATCGAGCCCGCATTATATGGGGCAGGCTGCGTATAAACTCATCGCGGTACCCGCTCTTTCTCGCTATACGTTCGCGTCTTAAACATGCACGTTTCACTTACAAATTAATATCTAAACGGCGCAACTTGTTCACTATCGCGATTATTAATGCATCCTTTATCATACAGACGATTATTCAGTGATAAACTTGACTAAAATATTTAACTATTAACCTGTGCTTCGCGGAGGTATTGCATCTAGGGTTGCCACCTTATCTGTTTGTCTGAACAAAAGCAATTTTGTCTAAATTTTCGATAAACAGGGATATGTCGATTCACTTATTTCAAGTGATCTACATTTATTATGAGCGTCAGTAGGCAAGTGGCTAGGGCCGTTGACTTCACTTCGGAAGTTTGCATTTTCGAACCTCGGCACGTAGCAATATGTTTTCGATTTTCGAATTCATATGTACGTTTATTCGACGCTCTTACGGTGAAGGAAAACATCGTGAGGAAACGCCTTTAAGGGTTGTGTGTGAAGTTGACAAACCCGCACTGAGCCAGCATGGTAAGGCCCTATTCACTCTGATTTTTGGGTGGACTCGAGCCCCTTCGTGGGGACATATACCTATATGACCTGTAAATGACAATATTTTTACGTAAATCGATAAAGAAATACGCAAATATTGCCTAGTCAAATAGAATAACGGTATAGAAAGTAATTGATAATTCAGATAACTTATATAAGCTAAAAACTATTGCTAGTTGGATCGGAATTCCGAAGCCTACAATATACTTAAACCGAAATACGATGTGAAAATTACTGATGGTTTGGCAAGAATTAAAGTGCGAACCCTAATCACAACAATCGCATGACTTATTTTCACCTTCACACCAGCATAATTTTCGCATAGATTGCGTAGTTCCTTCCTCGTTCGTAGGTAATAGCAGTTAATAAGCGTTAATGGTTGCTTACGTTAGAAGAGATGTACGGAAGTGGTATATTATTACAATGGAGTGTGTTGGCTTGTTGGCGCGAATACTTTAACTTACGAGCTTTGTAGCAGCACCCGCTGAGACCACCCGCGAGTGATCAAGCGCAGGTCTAACGTGTTACTTGTGGTGTTATTCTGGAATGATCGAAATGTTTATGTACAGTCATGGTCTAAGTCTAACAAGGTCTAACAATCCGACTGTTAAACTTGACACAAGCCTACGTCATCTGCTGTCGAATGCGTATTATTCGGCAAGGATGAACAGCAGATGACGTAGGCTTGTGTCAAGTTTAACAGTCGGATTGTTAGACCTTGTTTTTTAGAACGTGTACAGTGAAACTTGATACTTTGCGTTGCCCTTGCACCACAAGATTAAAAAACTAGGCGTATTTTAAAAATGAGGATAAAATTTTCCTTAGTTTCCATATCAAAATTTAAAATTGAATGTAAGGTTGCCTGGTAGAAATTGCTGCTCAGCAATAATTTGACTGTACTGTATTTTCTAGTGTGCAATAAAGTATATTATTATCTTAAGCTTGAAAGTGCTCTTTTACCTTTTTTTTTTATAAATATGCAAATTTATGCTAACCTATGAATTACCAGATTTACGTGTACAAAAACTTCATATTTATTTAGACCACGCCTTGATTTCCTATTATTATTTATTTATGGGTTCATAACTATTTTCAATTGACCTAATAGAACTATTAATCCATCGCAAAGTCGAAGTACGGAACGTCGATTTTTCAACATAATCATAGGTTGATCAATAAAAATCGAGACTTTGCATCGGAATTAAAATGATTTCGAACTAACAAGAATAACTACGCTGGTTGTTATGTTAACTTTTATGAAACGTCATTGTCAATATTGCTCCTTATGATCTCCTTTTAGATTAGAGCGTAAAGAATTGGTAGCCACTTGAGAATCATACTTTTTTTTTTCAACTATAATATTTTGTTATATTTTATTAATGCTTTAGAAGTCCTTCGCCCACATTGTAATTTATTCACCTTTGTCATGCTGTACTCGTATTGTTGTACGAAAATGGTTTCGTATTGTTGTTAAATCGAAATTATCTTATCTGAGTAAAATTTTTAGTTTACAAAATTTTTACGCTAAAACGGCTGAACGGTGAAATTTATTTGAGTTGGTAATGGTAATGGTAAGAACGGGCTGATTTCCGCAACTCGACGTCTGATGCGCTTTTTTTGCGTATGGGTGGGATTGCTACTCGAGCCACCCTATCTCCTCGAAGAACCTCAGCAGGCCTTGACCTCCCTGAGGGCCTCGGGGATCGACCGAGGTGTACCGAGGTGTTTAGCCCGGTATGTGGCTGTTTCCCGGCACTCCAAAAGCACGTGGGCCGCCGTCTCTTCCGTCTCCATGCATCCTCTGCACAGTGGACTGTCCGTGACACCTAAAGTAAAATTTATTTGAGTTACAAATGAATAACAGAAACTTTAATCAAGAAAAATCTACCATGGAAAAAATCTTATAAAACACCCCGACAGATACCGCAAACAGGAATGGTTGAATTTTGATAAAGATAAAAATAAATATTATTCCGTAGCAGTATACGAATAGAGAGAGGTGAATTTCCTACCGCATGTGCTGGCTTCTGTACCCTCCTCAGCAAATCAAATATTTTGCATGATTTGACCTTCAAAACATAAGAAGTAAAAATAAAAACGAAGCGAGGAATAAGTTCACGAATGCCGGTTCCCGCCTTATCATCGTCCGGATTAATCATGCTAATTGAGACGAGGGTGGTACGCGAATTGCAACGACTTGAGCCTTAGATCCTCGGAGCAGGAGATCAAAGTGACCTATTTAATTTGTCAACCTTCGTCACTGCGCGTCTTCTGACAGTAAACATTGGGTCTATTCTGAAAATCCCAACCGTGATAATCTTTAAGCAACGCAGGACTTCCGTCTTGTTGGGAGGCCGTCACTGCTCGAAGTTACAAGGTTACATATTACAATAACTATTAGTACCTAATCATAAAAAAAGACATCCAGTGGCTTCCCGCTACTCTCACCAGATCTGGTAGCTGGATGCGGGCAGCGCAGGACCGACCATTATGGAGATCCTTGGTAGAGGCCTATGTCCAGCAGTGGACGTCTTTCGGCTGAGATGATGAAAAAAAAAAGACATGTTTTAAGTGTATATGCTCTTTATTTCTTTAACTCAATTATCTTTAACCTTTTCCATCCATCCATCACGACCCTTGGGTTGTGGTTGTTTTTAACCTTTTATAATAACTAATTTCGTCAGTAACGGAAAAATACTCACATTGCTCGTACCACGACAATGCATTATTAAATCTTTTTTTTTGACCCGATAACTTTTTGCGACGCTCAGTAAAATATTGGTACGTACTCGTATTTCTTTATAATGTATTAATTAATTAGGTTTTCAATTATTATTTTCTACTTTCTCCACTGCGACACGAAACCCCTTTATTGCACGCACAGTGTTTTAAATCTATAAAAAAAGTGTGTTATGGAATTTCTATGTACTCTTGAGTGGGGTTCTGCAGAATAAACCTCGTAGAAGCAAGGCAGATACGTCACGTAATGTTGACTTAATCTCGTTAATGTGGGGCGTTTCTGTATCGGCATATGAGCTTTTGCGCTGTTATGCAAATTGCTATTTGATACGCTCAAGGAGTTTGGAACTTAAACTCGAGTGTGTCGTGTGATGTAAGTGGAAGTTGTTTACCTATAGTTATGTGTTTGTTTGTATGTATATGTAAGCGTCGACTATATAAAGCTTCGCAAACAAACCTTTTTGTGAACGTTAGCCCGAAAAACAGATCGCCGAAAAACACGAACATATTTTTGGACCTTATTTACATTCACCAACTTTATGTCAAGAATATTTCACATTGTCTTTTACAAGAAAAAAAATCATCTTCTTATTTTTTCCTTGTCTGTAATTAAATTGTCACATGATTACTTGACATGTTACTTTTTACTACTTTTATCTGTGTTATTTGATGACTTATTATGATGATGATCAGACTTTTTAAAATATAATCATTTGATGAGCTCTGTTGACCTATGACGCTACAGTCAAATTTATCAGTATTAAATTTTTTTGCTCCATTTAAATATAGGTACCGAATTCGTGTTGACAAACAAAACATGTCAGACTATCTAAGAATTGCTGAATTTGTTTATCCTCTATGAAACGTGTTTCGGTATTGCCTTCCTTGCCAGTTGGGGACTTTGAATTGAAGGATGTAGATTATATAAGACAATTTAATGCTCTTTGTAGTTCCTAATGAATATGTCGCTAGAGAACAATATTAGCAATGATAATGTGTTATAGTGTTACCCTCTCATGTGCCATTTCTGTGCTTAATATTAAATTCGTCAGTTAGATAGGCATATCAAAAGTCAAATTGGATGATAAAGTTGGTTTAGTTTTTGGGATAAATTTTTGGATTACAATTAATTTAAAACTTTCACTATGTGTGGCCCGCCATGTAATATCCCCCTTCTGCTTTTTGAAGTCTGACAAGCCAGTCATAAAATTGATAGCGAAAATTAATATTTTGTTATGGATTAATGTTATACCAAGTGTAATTACATGACTGAATACGCCTCCTGGCGTTGTCAAGCTCTAGCGTCAAGATACTAGACATGGACTGGCATGAAAAATAGAAAAACGGGTAGCAATCAGACACTGCGATTGTCAACTATTTGTCATCAGGTGCGCGGGAGCAGCTGCGAGCGGTTGACGTCACAATGAAGATCCTTTTTTAAATAATATCTGACTGCGATTTCGTAGAGTTGCGTATTGAAGAATAAAAAAAGCGATTTTTTATTGCACTAGTTTAGGCTCTGCACGAGTTTGAAATCGCCCATTTTGGTGCGTTAGGTATATCGTCATTGAACATAGCAAGAGTTCTTTCTTGCGTTTAGGCACAAAATACCAAATAGTAGTCCCTAGTTCAGGTACATTTTGGATCAACTTAAAAATACCTTCGACTTTGTTACACTAGGGTAGGTAAAAAAAACGTTTAGCACAATTAATTCTGTTCGTCGGTTAAATGGCCAGCGCTCGCGTTGACAGCACAAACGTGCGTAGACGCTGCCGCCGCTGACAGATTCGAGCCTAATGAGCGCCCGCCTTGCAGGAGCGTTTAAGTAGCGTAGTCTTTATATGGATGCACTATTGGTGCTCACCTATTAATCTTATCATCCTTAATAAGGATTTTTGTCTCGCTCTACCAATTGGGAAAACTGGATCTACCGCTGTTTTTTGAGAGAGTCAAGAGGAAATGTATATTTAATTATTTACCTATAGTAAGCTTTGATTGACAGAGCTTTTTGATCCAACAGAATACATTACATCCTTGTCGTCACCGACTGCATATTACTCTATTGTATTCTATCGTAACAAGTATGTCTGTGCAGTAAGCTAGTACAGTAGGCAGCACATGCAGCTGGACATTTTGACCTTAAGAGCGCCCGTATTCCTAGTAGAAGTGGGGGTGAATTTCGTAGTGCGAATGTCCAACCGCATGTGCTGGCTTCTATCCTAATGTAACTCTATGTGCAGCTATTATATCGCAATTAGTATAACTTACAACTTACAATATTTTCTGCGGCTCCTTGGTAGGACCAGAGATCGTCAAGTCCGGTGAAGCTTGATTCGTCGTAATTTTTCGACTCAAGCATAATGATAATGATAATTATTTATTTGCCAAAGAAATATGGTACAAATACAGATGTTACAGAGTCAAAGAGAAACACATATTTCGTCATATACTCGTACTTGACTTGTCAATGTCAATTAAGTTACAATTTCATAAAATGTCACTGTTAGTAACAATTCGTTATGTTAACATCAAGGCAATTAATAAATAAGTCAGTTTTATAATTCATATCCACTAAAATAGTATCCACACATTGGTCAATCAAAGATCGTCCCAAAGATTATTATGATCCGAGAGATCATCTCTAGGTATACGTGAGACATGAGATACAAGGGTATGTCCATGCTATTATCCAATCGGCAAATTCTTATGAATGAGTAAGAATACTCCAGGTACGGATCCGGATCCCATTGGGTTGTCTCGTCGTAATTAACCAGCCTCCGAGTACCGAGCTTCTTTGTATGGTAGATGCAGGTGAATAGACAACAGGCGTGGAAGCGACGTAAGCGCAAGGAGCTAAAATATTTGCCACACATTAATGTGTAATTAATTCACACCATATTGGACCTTTTTTTATTTTTGAATTGACCTATGCTTGTGTCGAAAAGGTACGACAAATCAAGCTTCACCGGACTTGAACATATTGGACCACTGACATACAATTTGTAGGCGATTAGATATCTAAAGCCTGACCAAGGAAATAAGAAACCTGCTCTGGGGGCGCCACGTGTATAGTCAACGATTTCCCTTATAAAATTTGTTCCATTGAAATTCCGCAATATGGCGATGTTTCTTATTTCTTTGGTCGGGCTTTAGAATCTAGTATTAATATTAAAAACCACTATCGCTTTTAAGAATCGGTTCTCACCTAATCATTTTGTCGATCCGTTCACTATCGCATAACATTTTTAGCAGGGCTGTTACTGAAATGCGAAAGGCTCGGGAAGGTGTCAAATTGCGACATAGTGACAGAACTACTGTGACTCATATGTCCATATGTCGCGTTCTGTTTCTCGCAGGTTACGTAGTAGGCTTACTGGGCGCTTAAAGAATATGGCATCCACACGGCCATTTTATTAATAATTATTTATTAATTTTTTTAGTTACGTTCATTCAAATAAGAGAGCTGCTAGACTGACGTGTAATAAGGAGAGGAAATTCAACAAAACCTTTTTTTATCGAACACGAAAAAACTTCAATAAAAAGCTTAGCAGTCCAGATCCGTTAAATTAACCGCTAAGCAAAAACTAACTTTGTGAGGGTGAAACCATTCTGATGGTTAACAATAAAAAGTGCACTATAATGGTTAAAAATAACGGTTTCCCATTAAACCGAATAGTTTTTAATTCAATATCCCCAAAACGGAACAAGTTCCATTCAGGTTGCAATTACATGCATATGGTGCTTTAAATGACTCTCAGATCGATTTTATTAATTTGTTTTTATCCTACTTCACGAAGCTAAAAGGGTAGCTTGCTATTTTTAAAAGCGAAATAAATGTGGTATCTTTGACTTTGATTAAAAGTGTTTACACTTCTAGATTGCAATTGCATACTATAAATAATTTTAAACGCTTTTCAAATTTTGAATTTTATAAGCTTTTGTAAAGAATAAAACTAATATTGCATCGCCTCTTCAAAATTAAGAATTTATTCTTCATTAGTGTGATCTCATCTCAGTCTTGCAAAACTTATTAACTTCTTTTAACTTCTTTACACGTCGAAAAATTATTTGTAAATTGTTACTTCAACTAAAAACCTTTTGATCCTGATTAAAATGAAAAGGTTTCTATCGGTTCTTGATATTTTCCCAAATTAAAAAAGTTCACACTACGAGTAGTCATAGTTGAATGCGGCTGTCGGTTTTTTTTATAGTATTTAGTTTAGTTTCCAGCATATGCAAAGTCATGTGTTTAAAATAATTTAATTTTCTGACCCCAAGTGTACAGGTGGCACAAAATAAGCCTAATCACATTTTAAGCTAGATACAAAAAATATTTGGACTTTGTACCTATAGTTAAGAGTGCTAAAACTTTGCATATTTTAACTTTAATGATCAAAATTCGATTTTAGATTGATTCGATGAAAAAAATAAAGAAAACGTACTCATTGCCCAGGTCATTCATCGTTGGTCGCCCATACGACTTAGCTCCACAAATGACCAAATGACTGACAAGGAAGTGTCCTAAAAAATCTAATTAGTCCGTCAGTTGGATTACTAAAAAATAAAGTACACGTTTTATTAAAAAATTTTTTTTCGATAATCTAACTGACGGACTAATTAGAATCAATTTATTTTTTCAGGACACTTCCCCATTGAAAAGATTACACAATGACATACACACCTATATAAAATTGCATTTATTCTCATACCATTAGATACCCATTGAAAAGTAATGGATTTGATTGCTGTGGTTATCCAATAAATTGCTACCATATTTATGCTTGTATCGTTTAGAGGGCATCATTGAAATTATATGTTTCAATAGAAACATTCAAAAGTCATAGTGGAATTGTATTTTATACTAAATTGTGACCTTATTTGGTTAAAGCAATAATGTTTTGACGCTAGTTCATGAGTAAATTGGATATAAGTTGAGTGTTATTTGTATGTACAGAAGCCAGCATATGCGGTTGGACATTCGCACTATGAAATTCATCTTTTGATCATATATCGTACTTTATCATCATCGTCATTTCAGCTGAAAGCCGTTCACTGCTGGACAAAGGCTTTCAGATTTCTGTCTACACCGATTGCTGCTGCTCTGGCCGCATCCAGCGGCTTCCCGCGACCCTCATCGGATTGTTTGTTGGTCCACCTTTTATCACCTGGGGGGTATGCAAACTTAATAAAAAAAGGTCTATTATTCTGATAAAATGTGATAGGTTTTCCTACCCTGATAAGGTATTGGCAGCTATTTCTTGGTAATGACTGATTGAGTGATGTAGAATAGTGATGTAGGTATGTATTATACTTACGACCGAACTGAAATATAAAATTTTGAACGTCCGTCTCAGAAGCTTTGTAGAATTATTGACCTTATAATAAGCAACCCTCGAAGCAAGATCATCAAAAAATAAAAATTGTTCTTATAAAAGATAACACCTGCACCGTTAGCCGGTACATTCGCGTACTGCGTGAGTTATACCCTACCAAATAATGAGCAAAAATCTCTACTTTTAAAAAGCTTATATTCTATCTTAACCGACTACCACAAGCCGACACAATCATTGTAAATCGCCGACGTTCTTGCCTCGTTAGCGTTTTTGATAGATGACGGCCCTGTTTCATGAAACCACAATTTTTTACATTACAAGTACATTGCAGTACATTGCGTAGCCGATATGAATGGTTAATATTTGAGCCTAATTCGCTACGCAATGGACATCGAATGATACATGTGATGTGTAACTTGTAGGAGGCCCCGTGGTCGTTTGTAGGATCCGTTGTTACATCGGCCGGTGTGTAAAAACGCTGTTCGACATCTAGATACAAATGGTCACTCCCCACGGCGGTGTAAGTTAACGAGCTTGCTTATAAATAAAGAGAGCCTAATATTTTATAGGTGGTCTTTTCGCTCGCGGGTTTGGTCGTGCGACTTTTCGATTTTCGTTTAATTTATCGTATCGGTCTGAAGTTATTGCTGGATGAAGGATGTTTCAGAACAACATAACTCTGACACAATGTTAGAAAGAAAACAGCACTGGCTGCTATCACAGGCTTCCTTAGTGTAAAATGAGTCATCAGGGACTGTAATTATTATTATGCTAAAGAAATAATATTTATACTTAGTTTAAAGTTTAAACCAAAAAGTATAAAAACGATTGACCGGTTTGAAATAGCTCTTGAAGATTGAAGTCATGTCGTTCCGACTAAACTTCAGATTTCAGAATGATAAAGTGCGTTTTTTATTCATTTAATTAATTCAATAGTTTCATAGATATTTTAAAACACTAGTTAGGAAGCACCTTCGGTTTATGCTACAAATTGTCTCGCATACAAAATGACTGCACATGAGTTGTAATCGAACATGTGTAATCGTAAATTTCTTCATTCATCAACTGTGAACCGCAACTGCAACTGAAATCTATTGTTTTACGAGTATCGCTCCTAACGAATTGAAATAGAGGTGCTATCTGGTTTAATCTGTAAACCGTCGCAGCAATAGCTAAGATCGTAAGTGTAACGAGAACAAAGTTATGAATATGAGCTGCAAAGCATTTCCGTGTACTTTTATAGGGTTTAAATACTAAGTAAGTACCCACTATTGTTGCCTAGGTAATGTTTGTGCACTCTCATAGTGGCATACCTCCGTCACCATAAATTAAATAAGGACGTTGGGTACTAGTTAACACTACTAGTAAGTAAACAGTCACTAGCGCCCCGCAGCTCCGCTCACGGTAAAAACGTTTCTGACTGGACCCTTCTAGTCGAGAAACCAACATGACTTAACCATGTCAAAACAATAATAAACATTGTAAATTGAATGTAGTATGTATCGTGAATGATATATTTTAGACAATTTACACAATATCTTAATAATTTAAAGCCTATGTGTTATTTTAATGTCTAAAAGCTATATTATTGTAAAGTTTCATTAAAATCCTTTCAGTAGTTTTTGCTTGTAAACCTAACAAATGTTTATACATCCTTACATCCATCTTCACAAACTTTCGCTTTTATTATATTAGTTGGATAGGTTGATTACTGCCAAATTGACGTTGATGATATCACAGATTAGAGAAATGGCTGCGAGGCGTTCTAATATTCTGTGTTGATATCTAAATATATCAAGATATTACCAATTTACGTGATAATTGACGTGAAGAAAGCTTAAAAGAAACCAGTTACGTGAAGAAAGCTTAAAAAAAACCAGTTTGCTATAAAAGTATTAATAATCTGTAATAAAGAGCTTAATCTATACTAATATTATAAAGAGGAAAGGTTTGATTGTTTTTTTGTTTGTTTGTTTTTTTGTTTGTTTGCATCGAATAGGCTCCGAAACTACTGAACCGATTTCAAAAATTCTTTCACTGTTGGGAAGCTACATTCACCCTGAGTAACATAGGCTATATTTTATTTTTAAAAAAAATAGGGATCCTTACTAAAACTTCAATAATGTAACCCAAGGTGTGAAAAAAATACGTAAAATATTCCTAATAATTGAAAATGCTCCGAAAGTACTGAACCGATTTTAGTGAAACTTGGCACAAAGTTAGAATAGACCTTAGGAAAGAACATAGGCTACAATTTACCGCGGGAAATATTCTCATTCCCACGGGAACAATTGTTAAAGCGGGCGGAGTTGGCATAAAGATAGAATAGACCTTGCGGAAGAACATTGGCTAACTTTTACCGCGGGAAAATTCCTCATTCCCACGGGAAAAACTATTAACGCGTGCGGAGCCGCGGCGGGAAGCTAGTGAAAAATAAAAACGGAATAACAGTTGTATTACATAAAACGCATCTTATGCAGAATTTGGTATCCACATAGTTTCAAGATGATGCTAAGGAAACATTGCAGGTTTAATGCAAGTTGACGCCAATAATTTCTAGAGTCATTATTCAATAATCGTGACGAAGCCGAGCTTATAAATTTCACCTGAGCATTTTACACTTTAGCACTTGCCTTCAAATGTGAGGCGCCGTCCAATAAGACAACACTGGCCGACAGACAATAGTGATGCCAGACCAGAAAACATTTCACTATTTGATATTTTTTTAAATCAGTCGGGAAACAAGGTGTACCTATTAACTATCATCTTACCTGTGACAAGGGTCGTGGTCCTTATTTTACAATTTATGTGCTAAAAATCTCGCCAGGAAGGAGATTGCTGCAATTTGAATGACCTGACAAAATCTGCTCTACTCTCAACACAAAGGCATATAAAGCTCTCCATGTAGCCAAAGATAGACACAAATGATGGAACATTGACCGCGAAAAATTAGTTCAATATTTTAATGAATGTAAATGAAGCGAATGAAGTGTGTTTGGATCGTGGCAAGTGGAAGGAAGTGGTCTCTGCCTACTCCTCCGGGAAAGAGGCGTGACTTTATGTATGTATATATGTAAAAATTGGTTCTTTGTGGAACCTATACCCTCAGCAATGAAACTATCGACGCGAGGAGGAGTAGGTATCGACGATGCAGCAATGGAGCAGGGATTGATGTATCTGTTGGTGTGAAGATTTGGTGAAGGCATTTGTCTAGAAGTGGACATTTGTCAGCTATTGTAGGAAACATTGGTTTCACCTATGATATTGAATTCACCTATGATAGATATCGTTGGATAACCAAATTGTATATTAAAAAGCCATGTCCCTGCTGAGGGATAATAGAAAGAATTTAATGACGAAGATAAGGATTGTGTTCGTCATTGCTCAGTGTCCGATGCTCAAAAAACAATTCTTTTAGAACTCTAATTAGAATAAGAAGATATTTAACACTCACGCCAAAAACCGCTAGCAAATAAAAATTCCGTTTATATTGTATTATTTACTTTCAGTTTTGGTCTTTGATTCAGCAGTTATAATGCTGAAATAAATAAAATTAATAAAAATAAAATTTAATAATAATAAAATTTATTTATTTAGATAAAAAGAGTTTGTTACAAAAACTAGGCGCAGGTGGCTCCTAAAAGGCTTATCGCCTGTGTAAGGAGACACCGCTCTTTCATTTATGAACATAAATTTTAAATAATTACTATTTAGGTACTAACTAAAAAGACTAAGAATTACAGAAGAAAATTGATGCATGATGCGGCAAGGGAAGAAAATTTAAGGAGAAACATAGTAAGGTGAGTACGGTAAATATCTTATCTTAGTTTAGTATTTTTGTATATTATGTGTGTGTGTGTGTGTGTGTGTGTGTGTAGTAACAGTGAGTGTAGGTTTGTATGGGATGTGAGTGTGTCAGTGTGCGTCTGTGTCCGTGTGTATATTTAGGGTGACTGTGCGTGTCTATGTGTCGTTAATCATGAAAATATGTTGTACTTATGTGTGTTTAAAATAAATACATGTGACGTCTATCCCTGTATACATATAAACTCTAGGTGCTGAATAAGTATTTCAAATTACTAAAATGTTGTACAATTTAGGAAATTCTTAATAAACTTAGAGATAGTTTCCCTTTTTTGCATTCTTGGAAAATCACAGTCTTATAGGGTCTGGCAACACCACCGACTATTTTGACGAAGGCCGGTCACGTTTTGTCGATAGCGGCCATGAGAATATTTGTTTTTTGTTGCACGCCCGCCGTCGAGTAAAAATTGAAGTGTAATTTTACGTTTTAACTGGTGCCTGCCCCCTTTCGTTCCGCTCGTCTTGAGTGATGGTTATCATAATTGGAGAGAGGGTAGGTGTACGATGTACGGTCAAGCCCAGATAGAAGTTCTCTATCCTCTCTCCGACTTTGTAATAAAGCATATTTTACTTTCTTGTTTTCAAGTTTGTAGTTCAGCCTGGGAGAAATGTGGGCGTGCTCATAAGACGAATAATTCCATGCACGGATTGCGCCATTCCTGTCTATTGTCCCACCTACTCGAGGAAATGGATCAGTGCACAAAGGAGTTACTTTGTACCACTTTAGTTTGACAAATAACATGCAATCTAAATTCTGCTTTTTATTGCAGGTAAGATTTCGCACGAATGAAGAGTTCTTATTTATGAGACGAGTTGGTAAGTGTAAATCAAAATTTATTACGTATCACTCAATACATCAATCAGATAAGCTTTTTATTGGTTACCTACGGCACATGACCAAACAAACCTTAAAACAAGAATTTCACAAAGTTTCAAGATTTCAATCAATTTAAATTTTATCATAGTTGCATTTTTAGGTTTATGCTCTTTAGTTATCTGCATGTTCCGTTATGTATATTTTCTAGATAAAACTCAAATGGGATTTTTTCTGATTTACTGGCATTCATTCTACCGATTTCTTAATCTACACTGTGTTCGAAGATTTTTGACGAGAACCTTAAAGTGTCTTTATGAAGAAAGATCAGAACATAGTTTAAATCTATAGACAATTCTTCATACGGAATTTACAACAAAGTATCAACGTAATTTCTTGATAATTTTGTAAAATTTATACAGACAGATTATTAATTCTTTCAATTGATTATTGTTGAGTCCGGTTTGGTTGGTGGTAAATTCTGCATCTTTCCAGTAACATTTAGAAAATTATTCTATATGAACAACTTGTATAATTGTAAAGATCTGATAGCTCTTATGTATGACGTAATAAATAAACTATTGATTCTGCGCATACCGTTAACCTTCTAACTTATAAATTAATACTCATTACCATATCCCGTAAGTTATAGCTTTATGTACGTACATGCATACATTCAGCTTCGGTAAGAGATGTACACTAACTGTAATCTAAGTTATTGATCGTATTGTGAATGAGTATCACTATTACTGTTATCAGTGTGTACACATGGCCGTGTGTGATGCATGCGGCCAATACAATACCGGGATTAATGAGATGCATTGGATGTGTTTTTAGTTAAATGCATTTTACTGTAATTTTGCGGAAGTACGAACTTATTTATATGTAAGTATATGTACAGTTTCTGCACTTTCTTTGGTGGTGGCATGGCAACTAATAGAGTTTTGTCATCAAGAATTGCTTCAAGAATACGTAGTATCTGTATGCTTTAAAAATCCAAGGTTAGTGTGTTATGATGGTTGTAGGTACACATTAGATAAAGATTCTAAATAGCACATCGATAGTTGATTAAAATGAAATTGAATGTTCGACGTTGAAGTTTATTTTCGTGTAGTTTATTTTAAATGATTCGTGTATGTGACAATGATAAAGCACCAGTGAAAAAATTAACCCAACCGCAATGTTGAGTGATACAGGATAAGATCTTCAAATACCTAAGCCGGTTATAGTCTAGCTAGTGCGTTTGATTGACTCCTTAATTCCTCCATCTCGACACGTATCGTTAGAAGTCTGTCGCCAGTTTTTTGCTCACGGCGTCCTTATAAAGCGTTTGCGGACTTATAGCGTATCTGAGTTTCTGATATCCGAGTCTTACCGTTATACCGGCGACACGAGTGATCGCGACCAACAAGCAACGAGTCTGGAAGAGATGTACCGGATAATAAACTATCGGCCGCCTCGTAACTCAATACTGGCGACGTCGAAATTGTTGGTTGCGCTTGCCTCGCTGAACCTTTACCCTCCTCTACATAATGAAAGACCAATATCAGCGTACATTACTGCATAGCTTACTTATCGTAATTCTAATCAGTTTCGTGAAACAGCAATGAAGTCTGAAGCCGCTGAATACATTGTGTTTCATATAGAGAGTCGTACAAAGTGTCTTATGGATGGTAATTGGTCGGGTCTGATAGGCGCGTTTAAATAATTAGCGTGTGTGACTAGTACTACGATGACAGGTTTAGGATAGCCTCGCGGATACTTTAAATGGCTTTTGCGCCAAACTAGGATGGCGATTGTTAAATTGATTTACTTGATAGGCAAAATGGCTATTGGAAACTTCCTCGTCATCTTCCACATCTTTGAATTGTGTTTGAAAATAGCTTCTATCCATTTTATTTATAACATCTTATGATGAGCTTTTCTCTGATACAAATTTCGTTCGCGTCGCTAATAAATACTCCTCAAAACAGATAGTTTGCTTTCATGATATGAATAGTCCTTTATGTAATAGTCCTTGTCGGGCAGCGCAAGACCGATCATTGTGGAGATCCTTGGTGGAGGCCGTTGTCCAGCAGTGGACGTCTACAGGCTGAGATGATGATGATGAGTCCTTTATTCGTAAGCTAATTTTTATGTATTGTTTGCTTGTCATAACAGAAACCCAAAAAAAGGTGAATTCATTAAAATCACTATTGTAACCTCAACAGTAATCAAAACTAACAGTGTCTATAAAAAAACATGTAACTAAATCTTTAATCCAACTATGTCACATCCGCTGGCTTATAAATCTTCGTAGATATAAATAAGGGTTCTGTCGCGGTGTTTGAAGTATGAAACAGTGCATCAAGACCAGTTATGGTGAGACTGGCCGTGACCAGTCCACACGAAGCCTGACGCGATGCGCTAGGCCACGGAAGTGACAACTATCAACGCATCCTGTATGCCCTTTCTTATTAGTTTTTCATGCCCAATAAAATCACGATCGCTATTAGTGGGATTTACATAATTGCTGCTGTAAAATCGCCTTTGTTGTCATTAACGTAAGTGGTCAAAATTAGCTTTTTAAAATTTGTAACTTTTTATGGTTTTTTATGTTTCCCAGTGCTAGGCAAGCGGCATGTCCTCGTTAAGTTTCAACACGTAATGCATGTATCACTGAAAAATTTAATATGAAATAATGTAGCATACAGTTGACACATATTCAATAAATACACGATTCTGTAAGTAAAGAATCAGATCAAAAGTCTAATGATGTATTCATTATAGGTTTTAAAATACACTTAATGACGTCTGCCCCCGTAACATTAAGTGCTATGACAAAAGTTTGTCGCACATTTAACTGTCAAAAAGTTGCGAGTAACCCGCCATATTGAAATATCCTCCAATAGGATAAGAGAATACGTACGAAGTTAGAGGGCATAAAGTAAAAAAAATTTTTGTTCAAACCAAGGCTGATCTAGACCATGGGAATACTTAGATTAATGTATGTATATTAGTGATGTTTTAGATGATTTGTGCAACAGCTGGTGTATTCCTAACGACAAAGATAATTTACAATAGAAGTTACTTCAAAAGTTTTTACCTAAATGCTTGTTGTTTGAATTCGCTTTAGTTTTAAGCTTAAAGTTAGACTATTGGACTATTAAGTAGTCTAGACTTTAATTTGTAGACAAAGTAATGGAAGTATTTCTAAAATGCAAGTTTCGATTTTAGGGACGACAATGTCTGAAACTCGTTTTTAGATTTGTTTTTGTTTTCTTTTTAGTTTTTTGACAGTAAATACTATTTCTAGATAAAAGACTCTTTGTTTTGCGTTTTTCCTGACAAAAAGATCATGTGCTAATTAAATATTTTCTTTTATTCGATAAAGTTAGACGAGTACAACTCAAACTAGCTAAAACCACAGAATAAATAATAGTACTAGGTCTAAAACTAAATGTTTGTGTTATAGATCAAGCAATAAAACAAGACAACGCACGAAATAAAGTTATTGTAACACACTTAGTAAGTCATTATTATTCCCGCCCTTTCCTCATCTCAAATACAATTACACACAATACGATATAATTCAGCTTATACGCAATACAATACTTCCTATTGTATTGTTCTATAGGAGTTGTTCGCGGCTTATTTATAAACAATGGTAATTTGCCTTTTGGCGATAGGTCGCGCCTGCCCACCGTACGTTCTATGTCTTCGAGAAAATCACAGCACTTACTCTATGTGCCTTGTATAGGAATAAACGAGACAAAATTACTTAAGCTATTCACAGCGAAGTTATCTTTTCCAAAAATTCTGCTATGTCGACGATTGTTACAATGTATTGCGGCAATGGATTTAAAAAAAAATCTACCATCATAGGTATGTCTATGGTTCCGATTTTGATATTATTTCTTATTATAGGCTAAACTTAAGCCATTTGTTGACATATTTTTCACCATGCGCGCTTAGCTTTACTTTGTGAACATTTTGTATTACATTATTATTAAGTCTTGTCTGCTCAGGGTAGACAGATGTTTTAAAACTTAATAATGGTAACCTATCACATTTTCGAAAAACTGAAAACCGAATTTCAATATTCCGTAAACGATTCATACATTTTTCAATTTCCATTGTATGACTTGACATATTTTTAAATCACCACAATAACACTTTACAGAATTATTCTTTTTCCGCACAATGTTATTCCGTTTTACGATTAATCTTTTTTACTAAATACCGTAATCTCACTTGGTCTTTTTTTAAACGCTAGAATTTTTTTGTTGTGTTATTTTTATTATTCCGAAGTAACAATTATTATTTTTAATAATTACGACACATAATGTTTTTGGAGTTCGGGGCACCCCGACATCTGTCGGTTAGGTTAGAAGGGTATACCCTTCTGTTAGGTTTGACATGTATGCATGCCTGCTTGTGCTTGATTGCATGCTTGCTTGCTTGCTTGCATGCTTGCTTGCTTGCTTGCTTGCATGCATGCTTGCTTGCTTGCTTGCATGCATGCTTGATGGAGTACAGAATGTAAAATGGAGAAATTAAATTTGACCTTGCAATATAATGGTTCAAATTGAGCTATCGCACATGTAAAAAAATGGTTAACGTTGTCATGGATTTTCGGTATACTGGTAAATAGTTTAGCGGAAATTTGAAACATCGGTGAACAAGTAAAAAGGTAAATTAAAACGCGGAAACATGATACAATGGAAAATGTTATTTCGGATAATAAATAAATTTTCTAACTGATAAATGTCAAAAAGTTAGCGGAATAACAATATTCGGCACAAAAAATATCGGAAATGCAATAGGTAACCCTTAATAATTAATTTGACAAAAAAGGTTTTTAGGATAAAAGGTGATTAAATTGTCGTGGAATAACATGACCCTGAGCTTGTATAATATTGTGTTTGTAGTGTTGTCAGTTTTATACTTATCCTTGGTCTATTTATCTATGAATACGTAAGTAAACACGAAAACATATAAAATTGAGTGTTCTACTCGCTTGTGTAGACCCTTACACAAGCTGATTTACTATGTGTTCGTTGGTTAATATCCAATTTCTCCACCTATACAGCAAAACAATCTACCATTAAGAGCCACCGCATTGAATCGAGGAAATCAAGTACTGGTGCCGGTGGATTTACGATGTCTTTAATAGTTTATCGCAATGCTTATGCGGCATTGTGCGGCTTGGCTCGGCTTGCGGCTTGAGCCGAGTAACTGTTAAATGTTTGCGCGAGGAGGCGCGGCAATTAGCGGTGCAGGTGGTGAATGCGACCCTCTGGCCTTCAGGCAACGAGCGGTGCTGTACGGCGGGCTTACTATGGTTGCTATACTCCTATTAGGTGCGCAGTGTGCAATCCACACACACACACACAAACACATACACATAAATACACTAGAAACTATAATAATCGAAAATAATATATACAAAGTAACTGTACTGTTTACAAAACATGCTAATCACAGTTTTATGTTTCTTGTTTTTTGTGTTTTATATATATATTTTTTGATAAGCCTTTTTATAAAAACTTAGGTTAGAAAATTAACATCTGCTTGGGAAGAGACTGACAGCCCACAATACAGCGTACCCTAGTGAGGGTGTCAGTAATGATACTTTGTATTAGATAAGTCTTTTCTGAATAAATCATTTAATGAAATCATTAGTGTTAATCCTCCATTACCTAAGGTAGATAGGATTAAATGCCAGCTTTCTGCAACTGAGTGTTAATTATTAATCTATTAAAACTTTTTCAAATATTTGTAATAGAGTTAAACCTTTACAAGGCAGTGGCCACTCTATTGCCTCCTTAATTTTAACCTTATACCCTCAACATAAACTAGAAGACGTATGTATTTTATAAAGTGGTTTTGCCTTATAAGGGTTAAAGTGTGGTTAGTCAAATCAGCTTCTTTTTATCACTCCAAACCTGTGGTTCACCCCATTAGTCCACCTGAAATGTCAAAAACTACAACTTATGGAGGTCAGGCGTTACATAGCTGTGACGTCAAGCCTTTGTAAGCATACCTACCATATCGCATAATTATTTTACTTTTATTTAAATTAATGTAGTTGTGGCAAAATTTGTAACAGCATAGATTTCTCCGAACAACATTTTTTAATAAAATTATAATATTTTTATTGTACAGAAGACCTATCTCGTAGGCTGTCATAAAACACCATCAAGCCTACAGAAAGGGACCTGCACATTCGCATTACCATATTTATTGCAGGCTCGCTTCTTTAACTGGGACAAATCGACCGGTTGCATATGACTTATGTGATTTGCTTCCATTTCGATCTGTACTTGTTTTTCCTGTATCTCAGGTAATTTCTTTGTTTCGCTTTTCTGTTTTGGCAGGTACGTTGTGGGAAAACACTAGGTATCATTCATTAATTCATTACCCTAACAAGACTTGATTGACTCTTAGCTAATTTCTTAAATATGTTTGCCTCTTATGCTTTTAAGTTTAAACGGTTGCGTGGACTAGAATAAAAATTTGATGTAATGTTTACGAGATTGATTAGAATTTCTAAGATTGCTTTTTTAGGTATTTTATAACCAAAATGATGTACAGAAGGCAAACTAACTGTCGGTTACCGTTTTTGTATTTTATTAAGACTTGATCAGTCACGCTTTTTACAATCCTTCAAGACGCGTGCGACGAGCATCTGTTAAGCGATCAACGATGATATGCGTCAAATATTTAAATTTCGAATTTGATATCACCTGTCACGTTCTGCCTAGTAACAATATTGAGAAGCCACATGTCTTCTTACCCCGATTTCACATACTCAACGTAAAATGATCCTACTCCGGCCGATACGGGAAGCCGTAAATTTTATTAAACTACCTGAATAATTTAGTGTTTCTTTGAAGTAGTAAAACACTGCCAGGAGAAAATAGTTCTGCGAAACTAAAAACTTTTGCGCTTCCTGCTTTTGTGCTCATTTCTTATACAAATATATACAAGCAATCCGCAGGCTCTTTCGTTGGAGTTCTCACATAGCTGCCAGCTTCGGAATCCTGAAACTGCGAGTGGTAGAATGAATGCTTCTACTATTTGAATTTACATAGGTTACCCCGCGTTGCCTGCTCACAATTGTAATAGATTTGTGATTTGCTTTGCGGTTGAATGTCTGAAATACTTAGTGGCGTATTCACTGTGAATGCAAAAATATTCTGAGAAAATACGAAAACGGTAGAGATAGAAATTGAATTTTTAAAATCGTTATAGTAATATAACAATTCAGTTTCGGTTTCTATGAAAACTAACGCACGTGTACATGAAATATGTCGAACATCATTTTATAATCATATTTGAAATACTAATAATACCGCACACAAACAAATTGTAAACACCGCACAGTTGCAAAACTTAAACTGTTGTTTTTCAGCTTTGAAATTATTGTCAAATGTAGGTATAGTAGAAAAAATGCAATAGATGCAATACTGCAGATTTCTGTTGTTATTTTCATAGAAAGCACACTTTGTACTTTAAGCTGATATCTCATCGCTTTGAACAAAAAATTGTCTTACTTACACATTGTGACATGAGCGAGATTTCAGTTTGAGCCGAGTTTCAATAGACTCCTCAAAAAAACTTGTTATTAGAATTTGAAGAAGGATTGAATAAATGTGTTTTGTTTAAATGTTTTCCTATGTTTTGAATGCGCATTTGAGGCAATACAATCTGGAGAGCGGGTAGGAAGTAACATAATTTGAGCAGTTTTATCGGAATGATCCCCCGAGCCGACGCACGCCCATAACATTATTTCAGGACACGTATCGCGCAGATAATCTAATGCAGGAGCGTTATGACGCATTTATTGTTTGAAATGTATTTTGCTATGTACGAGTAAGATCACGTTTGTAATAATAGTTACACTGACTTTTATGGGTGCCTCTTACGCCTATCAAGAAGTTTTAGATAGATTCTCATACTCTTATATGTTAGCATGCGTCAACATCTGTGGCCGAGTGGTACAGAGTTTGTCTCTCATTATAGAGGTTCCGTGTTTGAATTCCGGTAGGATAATCGTCGAGCAAATATCGCTTTGTGAGACTTTCCCCATTTTAGTCAGGACTTTGCAGTCTGAATCACAATTATTCTTCGAAAAGAAAGATGATTTCGTACTCGGGAGTCACGTAAAGCTGTTGTTCTCGGTTACTATCTATGGATTTAGTCATTATACGAGACATGGCAGCAACCTTATGGTCACCCGGCTGAGAAAACCACTTAAATGCTTTAAAAAAATCTTTTACAGGAGAGGCTAAAGAGGAAAAACTAACTACTGAAAAAAAAAGTATGATAGGGAAATAATAATTCTGTAGTTTTTTAGTCATTATATGATTATCTTTAGAGCTAAAACAAATGCGTAAATTCTATAGTATTTTTTCCCAATTTGTATAAAAAGGAATTTGACAAAAGCTGTCCTTTACGAGGTTTTCTCAGCATGACGTTAGGCGGCTCAATAATTCTGACAGTTCTGACACCAGGGTTTGCGACGTAGGTTATCCAGAAAAGTTCAAACCCCATACGACAAGCGAGCAATATGTTCTGATTCCGAAAACTTGTTCCAAAGGCCAATATTCGTTTAAGTGACGGCTTTTGTAATTTTCATACTAAAAGCTCTATCTAGTTACTATTATAAAATAAATACCTCCAGCCGTCATTTTGAAGTTTTATAGCATTCCTGTTATGAAGCTGCTATTTATTTATTTATTGCTTAGTCGATAAGTTCAGCTTTTGTATAACTTTATAGTCATATTTAGACGTCTTCTAGTAAGTAATTCAAATACTTGTAGTTTAATAAATCTCTCTGATGCTCGTTTTATCTGAGCCTTTGATCAGTAATTGAAATTTTAACTATTCCAAGATAAAGTCGAGAATTTCACATTAATCAGAGCTTCAGAGAATTTCTAGAAAAGCAAACCATGTTGTCAATTCGTTAAATCTAAAAAGGCTTTTAATCTTGAAAAGCTTTTCTAGCCCGCAATTAATTCAGTTTCTCCTTTTTCGCTCTCGACTTGGCAACTTGAAAAATAAGGTGCCTTATTGTCAACGGTTGGACAAAACTAAATATTCTTTTCAATGGGTTCTATGTTCGGCGTCTGCAGAACATTGTCGCCTCTCGTTACCCGTCGTCGGGTGCCGGTACACGCCGAGACAGTCCCATTCAAATGTCAGTGTGAAATCCCCCCGAACCCTGCCCACACCCCTCCGTCGCCCTACGCTCGGGATACTGAAATGTCACTCGCCACACGAAGCAATCAATTTCGTATTTGTATGCCCTATAGTTGCTCCAATCGCCGTATCGATTGTATTTGCTTAGACAGAAAATTATAGTTATAGTCCGCGAATGTCTCATTCGTAGCTTGAAACTTCTGAAAAGTTTAATTTTAAACTAGTGTAGTTGTCGAGAACTGTAAGCCTCGGATTGTGAGGATTTACACAAAGTGGAACAAGTCTATTCAAGTTTTAGTCCTTGGCTTTTGAGACAGACTATCAAATGGTATTTGGATAAGTTTGCTGAAATTTATCGAGCAAAAGCTTGTAATCGCTTTCTTGTTGAATATTAGTCAACCTTCTTTGTAAATAAATGTTAGTTTAGTTAGTATGAGTAAATTAGTAAGAAGTCTAGTCTTCTACTTTGATCTCTTCAATTTAATTAATAGGAGTACTTGATAGGAGTTGTAGTTATAGTAACATTTATTTTTAGGAGCGGTGAAGTGTTGAGTGGTATCGTTTTCACGACAAAAGTTGCAAATTCAAACGTTTCTGTGTGATCTCCTTTAATTGGGGAAATCCTATTATTTATTAGCTCACCGCCCGCGGCTACGGCCCGCATTGTTTTTTGACTTTTCCTGTAGAAATAAGACATTTTTCTTAAGTTGAAACTAACTAGCACATGTCACTCTCCAGCCCTCTATTTATCTCTGTGCAAAAAATCTGGTCAATCTGTTGCTTACTTTCAGTTTAAAGAGGGACAAAGAAACAAACACACTTTCGCATTCATAACCACAGTTCATAACATTAGTGGATGGATATTAATGTGGGTAAGGAGTTCTGTTGATTAATCGAGACCATTTTCTACAATATTGTAACGTTCAGTATACTACGTATCATCACCTCAGGTAGTCTATAGTAACAAAACAATCATGAATTCTATCTTCGTCGTCTCCGGCGCCAAATGTCTTTCTAATTGCGTTGCGGAATCACAGCTCACGATGTAGACCTGTCTACAATTAATGTTTATTAGGAGGGAACTGATGTGAACATTTCCTTAACCGTTGACATTTGTGAGTGAAGCAATGAAGTATTTACTGTTAATAAAATGTCTTTCTTACTGTTCCTTGTTGAAAGGTCTCATAGATGAATACCACTCCAAGAACAGATTTGTTTTGCTCTTTTACAACGGATTATGTAGAAATGTTTGTGTTATAAGTTTGACGTGTGTGTCTGCCTGTCTGTGGCATCGTAGCACCTAAACGGATGCGCCGATTTAGATCTAGTTTTTTTTGTTTGCAAGGTGTCACAATCGAGAGTGTGCTATGATCCAAGAAAATATCTTCAGCCATTTGAAGATTATTAGCTCTTTACTAGTTGTTGAAAGGATCAAGTAACGGTTTTGTGTCGGGGTTATTAGATTTTTTAATTTAGTGTTATTATATAGGTACACCGTGAAAAACTGAACAACTTTCCCTAAAGAACATAGGTTGAAATCTCTAAAATATTTTTCAACTTTTTATTCTTCAGTCACGTGACCGGCCACTTTGACAAGTGACAAGTTGAATTTAAATTTGAGATTTCAACCCATGTTTTTTGGGAAAAGTGGTTCAGTTTAATGAGTACTACCACTATGTTGCGGATAAACAACCAGTATAATTTCACAGTGTATTTGTAAAATTTTGAAATGGTAATGAGTAAAGTCCTGTTTTATTGTCATCAAGAGTAAAAAGATAGTCCTTTAAACATTTAAAGGATAGCTTGGCTAACAATTGTTCTTGTATTTCAGTATTGCCAGTAGCTGCCATAAAGTTATACCATTATCGATATTAAATTTATTCGTGTTATTTCGCTATTATAATCTTTAATGAATCTTTGATTACTGCTCTGAATTCTTATTGTTTACTTCCACAATTGACATAAAACTTTTGAAATGTTACGAGTTATTTCTGGAAAACTTCATTCTAGAACAAGAACAATCAACATCATAGATGTTGATTATAGGTTATGATATACTATACTATATCATAACCTATATTTTATGTCTCTTGATTTTTAATGAAATCTTATAATATCGGAATCATTAGTTTACCGTTTATCTATTTACTATTATTTTTTATCAAGGCAACACTGCATTCAACCGGCCTCATTAGCATGGACAATCGTCCTATCGTCTAGGGATTGATACATTGACGTTAAATAAATTGATACATTGACATAAAAGGTATCTTTAGAACATTGAACTACTATTGTACCAGCGTACATAGAAACTACAACCGCGAACCGCATTCATAGTACTATGGATTGGAGGTTGTGACCTCCAACTTCTATTGCGTTTGGCTTTTGACACACACACACACATACACACACACACACACACACACACACATGCACATATTACACGTACACATACACATGTCATTAACTTTCACTGTTACTTTTAGGTAAAATGTTGTTACATGAGGGAAGAGCGGAGTTCTCCTGACACAGGCACTTTGATGCTTAAAAGGAAACTCCAATCAATATTTTGTTAAAAACTGGTTTATGAAATAGACATTTTGTATTTTGTATTTTTGTATTTTCGCCGTGCTTTTCGCCCGTCTCCCGCTGCCGCAATGTTGGCGCATAGAATGTATTCGAAGTGTCTTTTCTAGTACTTGTACGTAATTCTTCATTGCTTTAGACTTTATTTAGAGGACCCCGCAGTCACCGCACTCGTAATTAGGTGCACTTGCCCGACATGACCGTTTACGATTGATCGATTGTGTAATTATACGAGTACTCCAAACGTTTTCTGTGGGAACATCTGTATCTGTTTCTCTTTAGGCAACTGTGTTGGTGGAATAATGTCGTATGTTGATTTAGAGTTGTATTTAGATTTTTTAAATTTTGGCAACTCCATAGAAATATTTACATTTACTTTGAGAATTATATAATTTCTGATGGTTTAAATTATAAGTAGATAATTTTATTCCTATTTTATTTCATTAGAAAATACGTATTATAAAATAAACGGCGTACTTTTGAGTATATTATGTTCAGCATTTTTTATAAAATGTGATATAATTTAGTAGGTACTTATGAGCTTTGGGCTCTAAATTTTATTGTTGCCATAAAAGGGAAGGTTTAGTGCGTAAGTGAGTATCATCATGTTAAAATGTTTGAGTGAGATACACACATAAACTATATAAGTATGCATTAAAATGTATTGCATAGCGTAAACTGTAAACTGCTTATTCGATAATTACAATTTTAATTGGTATAAATAAATGGTGTTTTACTACGTGTCAATCATGGTTTACTTATGTTGATATAGTATATTTATAATTAAACAAGTTGGTTGTAATCAATCAGATAACTTAATAAAACTTAACCGGTAAAAATGGTCGATCCAGAATTAAATTGCTTTTTTATTTTTTTGGACGCTCGGTCCCCCCAAAAGTTAATAACTCTTATAAGTACATTAACCTCCTTTACGCTCTTTATCGACTAAAAAGTTAACGTATTAAGAAACTGGATGGTCGCAATCGCGGGCTTGCTATCGCAATTTAACGAGCCACGATTGTTTTTCTCAGTTCTGAATAATATTGAGCTTGAACCTCCGCTATCTGATGGAGATACTTTCTGTACGAGAGTTGCCAGGTGCATTAATCCACGTGATTTTAGAAGATTTTTGTTGGTTTTATGTACACAAGTATAGATTTTGTGTACATAGTTCTCATTTATTTTTAGTGGGATTGGTGTTATAATTATCATTGATTAAAGATTAAAAATACTTTCATTTTCTGCGATTTGGACTAGTTTTATTTAACCGACGACGAGTTGAGTTTAGGACCTACGTATGCGGGCTACGTAGATGTAGTTAAAATCATTGAGTATGGACATATTTTGACAACGTATTTCGGCTGAAATGATTATTCGATTCAATCGCTTCATCTCCTTAAATTGTGTTACGTCAACTCTTACAGATTTTTAGTAGTATCGACCCAAACAGTCTGGCAACCCAACTGCCCGGTACTGTTAGCCAGCTTACAAATGAACGGTGTGATTATGGGCGCTCGGATCTAGCTCCACGATAATTTAAATGTTCTCAGCATAGACTTTATGCCTTAGTGCACTTCTACCTTAGTTGGTCTTTGTAGCTTATTGTGTTAAATAACCGCAGTGACTAGATGCTAGTAGAATAAGAAAAAGGACACCAATTTAGAAGTAAAAAGGCCTAAGATTGATGTTATTGATTTCAAACGATGCCGTAGAAATTACTATTCCTTTTCTTTTTCTCGACTTGAAAGTATGGTGTCACGAAATCAGGGTGAGATGATAGTGCAAAAGGCTACTGTTGGGAGATTGGTTACGGAGATAGTAAACTATTCTCTTGGCTTACTGCGTACTTGCTTGTTCAGAACCTAAACTGTTTCTTCACAGAAACGTCAATTGAATCGCGTTTATTTTTAAATCTTTTTGACACACATGTAATTTCGGCATTGAATTACAATTTTTAGAAGGAAATTTAGTGTGGGTTTCGAAGTTGAATCTGAATCCGAATTAAAAATAGTATTGTACTTTGTCCTTTTTCTGTGGACATTTGAGATTCTTAGCACTTGCAATAGACACCCTTCTTCGGCAAGTGCACATAGGCTTGCGGAGTAGCAGAGGCCCGGGGAGATCACCACGATTACACCCGTGACTTCCTCTTATGGCGAGCCAGTATCTCAACATTTTGAATAGAATTATGGCCGCAGCTTCCACAGACTTTCGGGAATATTGTTTGCATACTTTCCATTATTCATAAACAACTATGCATCACAATAAACCGTGTATGCGCTTGAAAGCCAGTCCTTTGCTCGTGGGATATTGTACTGATTTAAAATGTTTGCTGTCTGAATCTGGTGATTCTTTTGCTAGCTTGCATCGTGGGTTTAGAGGTTAACTTACCTCTCAAACCCTGGTGACAGAATTATTGAGCCGCCTTAGGCCAAAAATCAAAATTCAAAAAGTGTTTATTCGAAGTAAGATTTTACAAATCTCTTTTCGACGGCGAGGCGAGTTCACTATTTGGCTGTCTTCTGTGGAGAAGAACTCGCCGGAAGAAACTCTACAGGCGTTGCATCTTTTCAAAGGCCGTAGATAGCCGGGACTAACAGATTTATGTGCCTTCCAAACCAAAATAATCATCTTTCTTTTTAGGCAATGCCCCTAACAAATTGGGGAAAGTTTCACAATGTAAAATTATTTCGACATGTTCACCGGGATCCGAACTCTGAACCTCAGTAATCAAAACTGCTTTAACCGTATTATATTTCTGTTTTATAAGAAGCTCATAAAGAGACATAAGACATGAAATGAGCTGCAATGTTCACTTGCGGTACCGCCTAACTAAGATCTCCAACTCACTTCTAAAGAATAGGGATTCTCCGTTTATCACCTGATTGTCCGAAAAAAATATGATCCCGCGTGCTTCGGAAAAGCACGTAAAGACGTTGGTCTCGGTTACTATCTACGGATGTAGTCATTACATGACCTATGTTAGAAGCAATAGGCTGCTCAATGATTCTGACACCAGGTGTGTAAGGTAGATTAACCTCGAAACCCACACGCTTAGTAGTAGTAGTAGTAAGTATGGCAATAAATATCTCCTGGCTGAGGGAGTGGCCTTATTCCAACACATTATCCATTTCTTGTATGGACTAATTAGAATATACGTATTTCTAATTTTTTTTCGAGTTTAGAATGTCTTAAGATTAAGAAGCTTTTGTCAATTTTATGTAAATATTTATTGTAAGTTTATGTTCATTGATATTATCTTATTTCAAAAGACGTCTAGAGTTGAGTAATAGCTGCTCTATTGCTTAGGTTCTTGTTGTATAATGCAAAGACGAATCTCCTCGTCTAGATTTACACTCTTTGTCGTATTAATAGAGGTTTTTACTACGTTTCGCGATACGTATATATATTTTCGTTATGAATGTTATATTTTAGTTTTGTTCTCTCACATCTCCAATAAGCCTCCTAGTACGGCTTGTTAACCTGAATTACGGTCCCATCTGGCAGAAAGCATGAAACTTAGCATACATATAGCTTTTATATATGTGCTTCAATGTCGATATGGAAACACGCTGAGAAATGATCCCCCCTCCCCTTTTTCCCTCATTTTACCTCCCTCATTTTGGTTTTTTTCATTTTCTACAAAAACGGTAGGACTGATGAGTTTACTTTTCAAGAACCAAATAGTTGTCGATAAATTACCTACAAAATGATACTACATTTTATAGTGCTAAGATTAATATATTTCTATATACAGCCATCAACGTATTATGAAATTTTAAAAACAGGCACACTTTTTTCTTCCTTACTTCATTTTATAGGAAAACGACAAGAGTGGTGATAAAATGAACTAAAGAAGTCAACTACCTTATACATTAAGCTAAAAAATGACATTTATTTCATAGTCGTAAAGGCATTACTTCTAGAGTTACAGCTCACCGCGTCTGACTCAAGTACTCTTTTTTTTACCTTTTTAGAATACATCTTTCTGTTAACTTTGTTTAGCGTAGATTAGATTCAGATTTTCCAATTAGAAATAAAACAGTCCATGTATTAATCCAGGCCACAGTCTATTTACATGTAAAACTAGCTGTCTGCCAGCGGCTACGCTTGCGTTGTGTTTCGACATTTCCGTATTAATTTTTAACTATCCCACTTTTTTCCGTGATTTTAAAGTATCCAACATGTTGACCGAGTAATAAGGTACCACCATGCAAAATTTCATTTCAAACGGTCTAACAGTTTCGGAGATAAGCCAGTAGAATGTACTGCGCCGTATGAGTTACTAAAGTTTTTTAACTATCCCACGGGAACTTTTTAATTTTCTGGGATTAAAAGTATCTAAGATGTTGACCGGGATATAAGGTACCACTATACAAAATTTCATTCAAATCGGTCAAATAGTTTCGGAGATTAGCCCGAACAAAGAGAAACAAAAAAAAACTATAAAATCTGTACTTAGAAAAAAAAATGCTATAAACCTATTCAAGGGGATGTAAGAAGCGATATAGTACATACCCAGTTTTTTTTTAAATATTTTTGTTTTTCTGTTTGTCTGTTTGTACGGGCTAATCTCCGAAACTATTTGACCGATTTGAATGAAATTTTGTATAGTGGTACCTTATATCCCGGTCAACATCTTAGATACTTTTAATCCCAGAAAATTAAAAAGTTCCCGTGGGACAGTAAAAAACTTTAGTAACTCATACGGCGCAGTGCATTCTACGGGCTTATCTCCGAAACTGTTAGACCTATTGAAATGAAATTTTGCATGGTGGTACCTTATATACTCGGTCAACATGTTGGATACTTTAAAATCACGGAAAAAGGTGGGATAGTTAAAAATTACTACGGAAATGTCGAAACACAACGCAAGCGTAGCCGCGGGCAGACAGCTAGTTTTACATGTAAAAAGACTGTGACCTGGATTAATACATGGACTGTTTTATTTCTAATTGGAAAATCTGAATCTAATCTACGCTAAACAAAGTTAACAGAAAGATGTATTCTAAAAAGGTAAAAAAAAGAGTACTTGAGTCAGACGCGGTGAGCTGTAACTCTAGAAGTAATGCCTTTACGACTATGAAATAAATGTCATTTTTTAGCTTAATGTATAAGGTAGTTGATTCTTTAGTCCATTTTATCACCACTCTTGTCGTTTTCCTATAAATGAAGTAAGGAATAAAAAAGTGTGCCTGTTTTTAAAATTTCATAAAACGTTGATGGTTGTATATAGAAATATATTAATCTTAGCACTATAAAATGTAGTATCGTTTTGTAGGCAATTTATCGACGATGATTTGGTCTCTGAAAAGTAAACTCCTCAGACGTACCGTTTTAGTATAAAATTCAAAAAACCAGAATGAGGGAGATAAAAGGGGGGGGAAAGGGGGGAAACAACAATTTATCGAAGTGTTTCCATCCATATCAATATTGAAGCACATATATGACAGCTACATTCATGCCAAGTTTCGTACTTTCTGCCAGATGGGACCGATATCCTTATATTTTTTAGCTAGCAAGCCGTACTATCCTAAATTAATCTCAATTAAATTATCACTAGGCTTCTCGGAACATTACCTACCAACTGAAAAGCCTTATTGAAATTATGTATTCAGTATTTAAATAACTAAAGTGCTTGCTTGCTTATCGTGTGGGTTTCGAGGTCTAAGTTAGATATTAGATTTCAATTAGAAGGTGAAACCTTACCTCTATTTATCAAAGAATGTCGTATTTTAGGCTTGAATTTTTTATAATAGAGTAGTCAAAGAATGAAGTAGGGAATTAGGAAAATTCCTACAGAATATTCTCTCTCCATAGTTACTTATTTATTTCATTTTTTATTTGGCGAATTTTGCGATGACTATAATTCTGTGTGTGTTGCTACGTCATACAATCTCTGTATCCGCCTCAAACCTTCAAAGCTCCCAAGGCGCTTCTAACGGAATGCATAATGCGTCCTCAAGAAACGTATTGTCGCCTCGGCTAAGGGTTTGTCGCTTATCAAACCATTACTAATGTAAGAGCTTGCTGTTTGCAGATAAACAAGATATCGCCCAAAGAGGATGTTCGTCGCTGCTCCTTGGGATGTAGTTTGTTGAGCTCTTCTTTTAAAGGAGATAGACGGTCAGGTTAAATGATTTCATATTTTTATTTTGGACGGCTTAGGTCCGGTTGTTTATTTTTCATAAGGAACAGAGTCAGCACATGCGGCTGGACATGTTAACCTTGAGAGCGTCCATATTCAATAGTATTAGGGGTGAATTTCGTAGTGTGAATGTCCAACCGCAGGCTTCTGTATATTTGAATTTACTAACTTAGCCTATACTAGCTTTCCGCCTCGCGACTCCGCCCGCACTTACAGGTTTTCCCGTCAGAATGAGGAATTTTCCCGCGGTAAAAGGTAACTTATGCTACTTCCCAAGGTCTATTCTATTCTATCTTTATACCAAGTTTCATTAATATTAGTTTAGTAGTTTCGGAGCCTATTTAATGCAAACAAACAACAATCAAATCTTTCTTCTTTATTGTATTAGTATTGATAAGTAATAGAAGGCGATTGCCGAATAAGGCTAGTTTAAGCAACAGCGAAAATTTTTCAGATTCTCTCAGTTAAGCCATTAGTTAAGCTGAAGTTGCACGTACGCCAGACGAAAACAGTCACACCTATCTTCCAAACCTTTAGGATTGTTTTATGAAATGGAACCACCAAGCACTTATGATAAACTATGGCAGTGTTGATTCACAGGCACAATAGATGCACTGAAATCTAGCCACGTTTGGGTAAATATTCCGCACGTGATGTTGTGAAACATATGCCCGAACCTAGCCGCAATGCACTGGCCAACATTCTAGCAATAATTTTCACATACAACCAAAAAGGGTGGTGAAAATGTTTTCGCAACTCTTGCGCGGCGTTCCTAATAGAATTTAACTCGGTTAGCTAATTTATCCGGCATTTAGTCGGTGGCAAACGTGAGATCCATATCGTTAGTGCTTTATGGAACATCTGGGTTCGGCTATATTCGGCTTTTAGTCTTCTTTTTCTTATCGTGGGGGAATAATGTCGACGGCCGACCTACCCCTCTAACATGTCCGGTCCACGCGTGACAGACATTATTTTGAGGTGCGTATTCTCCTATCCTATTGGACGATATTTCAATATGGCAGGTTTTTTGACAGTTAAATGTGCGACAAACTTTTGTCATAGCACTGCATGTTACAGGGGCTAATATACCTTGGTGTTAGAATTACTGCGACATTTAAAGACTTTTAAGGTGCTTGCTTCGTGTCAGTACCGAGTGTATTAACTGCTTACGTAGATGCGGTGACATGCAGTTTACCTTGCCTTCCACAACATAAAATCGTCTTAGTTTTCGGACAATCAGCGGTATTTCCAAAATAAGTTATTTTACTTTCAGTGGGGTGAACTAAGTATAGTTTTGTTTGCCTTTATGGAATGGACTTTTGTACAATTACATTTTTATTCCCTTACTCATTAATTTTGTTTAAGTAAAATAACGTTTCTGTCCCTTTTCAATACTTACATACAGTTATTTCATAGACATTTTTATATCGGGAAAATATTGTTTAACTTTTGGCGAAGTTTTTTGGGGGTTAATATATCAACTTTTTTAACACCAAGTCAATAAAGCCGAATATCTTCGCCTATACACTACTATACAGGCCGAAGATAGCCGAATTCGGAATATATTTGAACTCTAGTTGGATTCATATCGTGCACTGCAAGAGTCGGCGAGAGGTGCGCATCGAATGTACGGTAGGCGGCTCGAGTTAGGAAGTTCAGCCGAAGCTGCGCCAATTGAATTTAGCACTGTAAAATAATAGCTGTTTCTATCGCTACAATAAAACCGAATTGAAAGAGTTTTGCTTCTGTTCCTTGCTAACCGGTTTAAGGGTAATGGTATATTTGGTAGATAGAACATTTTCACATGATTTGATGAGAGGTTTTAAGGGAAATTGAGTAGGTACTTACTCTACTAACTAGTTCTAGTTATCTAAAAACAGAGATAAGTATAAAACCACACTTTCACGTTTATTTGCGTATGAATGAATAACTCCTTCAATGTATGATAAGTTAATGTATCCTCTAGATTAAATAGCATCAGCTTCTTAACATTTTGATTCAAAACGTGGAGCTGTTATCACAATATCATTCACAAACGTGTGACGTAAAATGCGAAGTAACTATCAATTACGCAAGTGTAAGAAACAATTTTATATTATCTGTCACTTTATAGCTCCAATATAGGAGATCTCACATAAGATTGAGAAGCAGTCGACGTGTTTCTACCAATCTCCCGTTCGATCTGACTTCCGCAAACATATTCTAACGTCACTTCGCTTCATCAGATTCTTTATTTTCTCCGTGTGTTGTAAGCTTTGTACTTTCAATTCCTTTAATACTGCGCACACATAGACAAGTGTCGTGTCTGGTTTAGTATTGTTTTCTTTAGCGAAGAGTCAGCCCAATCTAGTTAAATGGACAAGTGCACAATGGCACTATGAAATACTATGTGTGGTTATATAGTTGAAAGTACTGTAAGTAAAATTTTATGAGTTTTATTATGATGCCATTTGTGTAGATTTAATTTTTACTCGTCTACTATGCAGCCAAAAAGAGGCTTATGATTACTTATGTTTGTGACCCGTGTGTACCTACTCATTGCTGGTTTAGTTATTCGATATATCGATGCAGTTGAGTTAAGTGTAATTTGAAATGTCGTTTTGTATCATAGAGTAAGGAAGAAATTTTTTTTTTTGGTAGTTAGGTTAAATACTCTTTGTTTTGTATGCGTGTGAGTTTGACTTACAAAATATATCTATTTTGTAAATCTTGTTCGTTCATCTAAAGTTTCAATTCATTCACGACAAGTTATGTTATTTAGAAATTTCATTTCATATCGGTTTATTACAGCGAATACATTAATATTAACAGTTTGATGACTTACAACTCCAGCGGAATGTAGCCTTTAAGTAGGCACTTCCCGAGATGTCGATAGTGGGGACGAGACGGCGAATCCACAATTCACTTATACACAGGGTTGCCATATTTCACTATGTTTTTTAATCGTTTTCGATTATGCTCTTTCACAGACTATGTAGTTTGTCTCGATGCTTTAAAGCTGTTGTAGACGTTGTCTATGTCGTGGCCAAATCGCTGAATTGATCATTTCATGAAATGGTTGACCATTTCGTGAAGTGTTCACGTTTCATGAAGTGGCCAACTAATGGTAACCAAATCATTAAACGACAAACGTTTAGCGATTTGGTCACCCACGTTTGACCATATCGTGAAAATAGGGTAACCATAAAATATTTAATGAAAACTCAGAACAATTTTGTTACGTACTTGTTTATTTTTAGTTGTTTTTACTATGGAATATTAAAATAATTTTAAAATAAGTATAACAAACTTACTTAATCTAAAAAGGCACATGGACGGACGCGCTCACACGCACTGAACCACACGTGACATCTTTGGCGCGCACTAGAGTTTTATAGGTATCTCAAGTTTTTGGTAGGAATGTTTCTTTACCTGAGTCTTAATCGCATACTTACTAATTAGGTAACTCTTATATTATTTATAAAAAATATAGGTAACTTCGCTTACAAGGGCCGCCATCTTGACACAAACAAAGCGCTTAGGCGCTTACAGCGCCTCTACCGGTAGTCAATGAAACAATTCCACGATATGATCGATTAAGATTGATTATTTCATGAAATAGCAGTGCGTCCAGCTGGCCCTATCGTCAAACGATTTCTTATCATTGATCTGGTCTGAGCACATCATGATATGGCCAATGGACAGTGAAATATTTCATGAAATGCAACCATTTCATTAAATGGCCGATCATTTCATGAAATGGGCAATTCTACGATGCGGCCACGACATCTATATTATAAGCAATTTTGAAAATTTGAGGCGCTACAACTTGTATGTATTTACGAAATAACATATCCTAAAAGACTGACGAAGTTACATAACTTGCGCCGCGAAATCATGTTATTTTCGCGGGTATAGGTAGTAGACACCACTTTATACAGCTCTTTTATCTTAATATTATTCAGCTAGTTACAGATACGCTCCTACCTAGTCCGAACCTGGCTTTTTCAAAAAGCTTTCATTTAATCGTCGCCAGCGAAAATATAGAGAGGAGTTCAGAGGAGAATATTCACAATCCTACGAAAAAAAACCTACATTAGCAAATAAAACCGCTCCACCTAGGTGTCAGATATAATGATGAACATTATCGGTAATATTTGTGACGATGCCTAGGTGGCAATATGCTTTTTCTTTCTCTAACGCAGTAACCCTATCCCCGATTCACTTATGCAGGAAACTTGTGTTGAGGAGGAACTTCTGCCGGGAACACGGGAAGTTTTTCTCCAAGTGTTTACTTAACATAATGTAGTCGAAGCTCATTTGGAAGGTGCACTATTAAAATTGATCGATCGCTTCTCGAAACTTCGTCGCGAAATGAGTCTTGCGAGTTGAAGTAACGAAGTTGTCTATACCAAGTATGTTGTAGGTAAGCTTAGACCACCAGTAATTAATTTCAAAGACCTTTTTCTTAAAACCATGCCCCATGGAAAAAAATATTGTATTAAGAAAAACACATTTCAACATATTTTATTCTTTAAAACCACCTTGAAATATTTGCATTCCAACAACGTGTAACTCACGTCGCGGAGATTCTTAGTGCAGATTGTGCAGAAATATAAAAGGAAATCCTTTGTGATTCTTCCGAGGTAAAATTTACTGAGCATGTCACTGAAAAATAAATTACTTTTGCTGAAAAACAACTCAATCATCTTAAGTGCACGTAAGAGTCCCTCGGCGGCGCTCAACGTATGAATTGTTACATTTTTTTTCATTGAAATTTCATGATGGATCGTCACAAAATCTATGATTGATTCGTGGTGTATTATTCGTAGCTTCCATAAGAGTCCCTTTCACGGTTCTCGCGGCTTTTCCCCTATGATTGATTGCTTGGCAAACTTCATATGTTTGGGAGATAATTTTGTATTTCAGCCGTAAACAGATTATGTGTGAAAAGAATTATCGGTTTCGTGGAGTTCCCTCCGTGTTCAGTACTTTCATGGTGACGAAGTATTTTCGCCGCTCGATCAAACATCTGGTAAATCCATGTTTTATGTTGACGTTTTTGCTCGTCAACGTTCGAAGCGTTGTTTAATCAGTGAGCCAAAGCTGTTTTAGGAGTCGTGAAAAAATAAATACATGGAGTTTATTGGCAGGATAACATCTAAATCGTGTAATAAAAAAGTACTTGGTAAGATTTTAATTTTTAATCAGACTAATTTATTTCATAACAGTGTGTAAAAGGCTATTTTGGATTTGTAACTAAAACAGTAAAATAGGTTTTCTTTAAAACGACTTTTTTACAGAAAGCTCGATCGTTCGCATTTGAAGCTCTTTAGCTACTCGTATCTCATTGTTACTTACAACGAATATCATCAGCTTTTATTATACTTTAGCCTACCTACCCTCGTTAACTCTTTTAAATCCCCTACTTTGAAATGTAATCGAATGCTACAGTATAGAAGTAGGATAAATAAAAACACAACGTGTTTACATATGTCCAATATTGTCCAATCAGCGTATCTAAGATCTAGGTACTGTAGTATTAAGAGATACGAAGAAACCCTTAAAAGTGTCCTATAGTACTATTATATACTTCTGTGCTATAATCCTAGTCACCCGTAACCTAACAAGACTATGTATAAACTATAAGGAATACAAAAATCACTTTGCCACGATCTCTTTAAGTCATGACTAATTTGTAAGTGCACAAGACTCTATCAGCACACGATATTCCCACTGCAGCGTATTTATCACTGTCCCATAAGATTTATTAATTCCTTGCCATTATCAACCGGCAATTTCAATGCACCGCAATTCATAACTATTAGAACACGATTCCAATAGCACACTTCACGCAATAAATGAAAGTGACTGGAAACAGAATATTTTAAACGTAGAATTGATTTCAATTTATTAAAATAATTGCGTTCTGATTTATTCCTGTCCCTTTTACTTTATTAACTTGTAAAACAAATCCCACGCTAGGTGGAATAGAAATATCACGAGTTATTTCAAAATCTTATACATACATGAAGTTTAGCCTAAGGCCGAGACGATTTCCTTCGAGGTGATACAAATAAAATAAAATTATTTCGTTTCATTTGCATTCTGTAATCTCATCATAAAAACGGTACATATCTGATCTGGCCTTTTTTGTAAACGTCCTGAGTTTCATCGCCTAGGGTCTCGTTTTTCTTACAAAGTTTTTTTTTCGCGGTCTGGCTATTAACTATTATTTTCGTGTTCAAAATGATAGAACAGGTTCCTGAAATCGAGTATACATTTCGAAAAATATGATGAAATATCGAAATACAGATTATTGTTTGAATGAATTATTAAAATCATGGTCAAAGCGTGGTATATTTTCAGCCGGTTGTTGAAGCTAGGCATTCAGTAGCTCGTTTGAGATTGACTATCGCTGTATCAAGATTGCAGGCAAATTGATTTGCGCACGCGGCCCTTGTACCAGCTCACAACTACTTTGATCGCATGTCTGCTTCAGTCCTCTGCATTCCTGGTAATTACAAGTTGCTATTATATAGAAAACAATGTATTTTTACTAGTTACAAATATTGCATTATAAATATGGTTTACCCTATCTTTATTTTTACATTAGGTTAAAAGTGTCGTCGAGTCAAAAACGCAATAAGTACAGATCATGGCTTTATTTTATGCATAACTAGCTTCCCGCCGCGGCTCCCCCCGCGTTATAATTTTCCCGAGAGAATCAGGTATTTTCCCGTGGTAAAATTAGCCTACATTCTTCCGCAAGGTATATCTCGACTTTTGTGCCAACTCCGCCGCCCGCTTTAACATGTTTTCCCATGGAAATGAGAAATTGTCCCGCGGTGAATCGTAGTCTATTCTATCTTTGTGCCAAGTTTCACCAAAATCAGTTCAGTAGTTTCGGAGCCCATTCAATTATTAGGAATATTCTTTTATACCTTGGGTTACATTATTTACAGCTAATGGTGAATAATTTTTAAAATCGGCACAGATAGTTTTTGAGTTTATTCATTACAAATACACACACACACATAAATACAAATCTTTTCTCTTTATAATATTAGTATAGATATAGATGGTGAATCGACTGAGTTGTATAAGTAGTCATTATAAGTTAGTTCTATCTATTTTATCTAAGTCTGATTAAAGGTACAATATCAATCTCCTTTTTCTCGATAAATTATTGAAGCAATTTCGGTTGCTTCACAACAGCTTTAAAGCTTTAATTTGAATTGGGTTTTATACTGATATATTTCTTAAACATTAATCGATGCCAATTGCGTGCTATTAGTGCCCTGCCCTGTTTAAATGTTAAATACCTTGAATGGTTGGGGTACTTAGCTAAACTAAGGTATTTAGAGACTAGATTTTATCTCCAATCGATCAATCAGTATTGGTTTACGTGACAGCGCTATTTATTACGTGTACTTGTAGAACCCGTAGCCTAGTTGGTAGTACGTCTGCCTTCGATGCACAGGGTCGCAGGTTTGAATCCCGCCCAGGGCAAACATTCGTGTGATGAACACGTGTTTTGACTTGTGTCTGGATATTGAATATTTATATATGTAAGTACTTATGTATTTCAGCTCCCCGAGTCCCCGACACCTTACAGGAGCTGCCTAGATAGGGGCCAGATGGCTATAAATGGTTTTTCTTTCTTTCTTTCTGTGTATGAGATATTGCATTGGGCGGTCACTCCATACAGAAAACGCGTTTTGAAAACCTACTTCTTTTTGAATAACAACTGAATATCAACTACAAGTCAATGGCGCTAGGCGCTATGTAAAATACCCCCGAACACCACCGGCGGAGTCCCGCGGTGCCCGCGGGGTGCGGGGCGTTGGGCGCTATATTGGGCGGGAAACTCATTTTGGCGCGGGGGTGACGGTGAGTGTCCTTTCTGTACGTGTTAGTACTATTATTTTCTTCTGTAGTCTAGTATTCATTTTTGGATGTTTTACATTATTTTGTTAAGATGTACTAAAACAAACTATTACAGAGAAGATACTCCACAGAATGTGCGTTCAAAATTCTTCTTTAATTTTTTTTACTTACTGCGCTGAGAGATCTAAAATTATTTTTGAATTCGAAAATGGAATCACCTTTTTGCATAATAATCGTTTTACTATTCATATGACTCTTCCATTTTATTAACCACATACAACCTATTAAGTTTTAAGTATGAATTGTAAATATATTTTCTTACGTATGTTATCAAGGTGAATAAATTTTATTTCACAATCGAATTAAAAGCAATCATGTGCTAGTTAGAAGCACTTAGGTGTAATTGCGTGTTGTTTACCTGGGGTTTCTTATAATAAATTCATTTTGATTTATTTTATTTAGAGTCATTCATTCATTATACCTCTTTCTCTCATCAGTAATAACTTAATTTGAATTTAATCATTTTATTAACGTTACTAATTTATTCTTTCTTATTTTTATTTTCTTTAACTATAATATATTTTATACTATAACTTTAAAGCCTGTTAACAGACTTTTGAGCACCTATAATGATCTCGTTACCAAAGGACCGATATATTTTTAATCTTAAATCAAATACTTCTATTTTGGCTTGTTATGAACTTTTAGATGCAGTCATTGTATGAATAAGTAGTTTATAAGCTTAGAGTATAAATGGAAAAAAATCTGTATATTTATTCTTTAAGTTTATAAGTTATAGTGTTCGCTTTATAGAAGTGCTATTTAGACCTATAAATTATTGAAATGCTTAGTAATTAGTCGATGTTGTATTTATAAATAAATAATTAAAGATTAAAAATAATTAAGTAATTGAGTAATTATTGTGAGAGTTAATATCCCTATTACTTCGTAAACAAAAAGAATTTAAGTTTTAGCAACGAAAAAATACTGATTCGTATTATAATAAAACTTAAAATCCGTATAATATTTTTCGTACAAAATAAATAAATACGAGTACATTAATAACTAGTATCTTCTAGTTACAAATACATAATTTGAAAGCTCCGTTATATTATAAGAAGATTGCATAACGAAGACAAACAGAAGTTTTTGTGTCGCGTTGCGTCACGTTATTCTTTAGACACGAAACTGATTGTAAAGATTGGATGTCACAGGCGGTGATTACCGACATAAGGCTGGTACACATAATACACATGGTACATTAAAAATAAATATGAAGTCGTTTAAAAAATAAAATAAAGATGACTGTAATTACCATCGACTCGACAGAAGGAGGTTAATTTCCATGATGTTTGTGTATAGATATAGTATTTATTCAGTATTTATATTTTGTGCAAGTTTATCCGCGACTTGCCTAATCTGTTCTTTTACTTCCCTGGGTCTACTGTAAGATATTTCTTCAGAAATAAGCAGACCTGTTGTGTCGTCTCTACATGTGATTGTCCTTTGCATATTTATGTGTACAATAATCTGTTAAATACTACCACAAGTAAACAGATCTGCCAAAAAGGCGTATATGATATTATTTCTTTAAATTAGTTTAAAAAAAGTTTTCTTATTATAACGTGTTTTAACAAAATTTTGATTTGTGTCGTTGCATCCAATGTTTGTTTATAAGCTTTCGCGGTTTGTATACATTAAAACGTATCTTTCATCTAGTTTTTTCTACTTTACTTTTGTACCAGTGCGCAGTGTGTGTACATAGCCTGGTTTTAAACGGCTTCTCACGGCCGTGGCGTGTCTGTGGAAGTAAAGCGGTAACACGTACAACTCTGGGCTCATTACTGACGATTGCTTATTGTGTAGGTATCTACTAGTCCTTCAGGGTACAGATACTGTTATTTACTATATACCCTCAAACGTCAAGTCCGGTGAAGCTTGATACGTCGTACATTTTCGACATAAGCGTAGGTAAAAGAAAACTTATCAACCTGGATATTATGATAATCGTGTTGATATAGCAGTCTGAATTCGTTTTAGTTTTTGTCGCCGTGGTTGGCTAGAGTAGTTGCATTTGCATTTCCTTCAGTCTTGCTCAAAGTACAAACTGGAAAAAAAAGTGCAATGCTTGTATGGAAAATGGAAAAAAGCCAAACCAGTCGCAGATGGTTAAATCAGACCTGAGGAAAGTCCTCTCAAGACCCATATAAGTGAAAACATGTTGTTCTACACCAGTGACATTAACTATCGTCGCCAAATTCAGTGACTAATTTTACATTGCTGTGTTTGCATCGCACTTGTGAATGTAATTTATTAATGCAAGAGCAATGTAGTTCGAATTAGTTGTTAAATTTAGCAAGGTAAGACCTTTACCCCTTGGCGGTTCATAGCGCTGACATTTGCGTGAGAGGCACAGGGAAATCGTTGCGTTGTCGTACTGCCCCCGGCGCGTAATGTGCCTCGAAAGAGCAGTTCTCAAAATGAGAGTCCTGATACCTGATGCTTATACCTGCTTTAACGTTATTACCTGTAAGATGAAAAATTTTATAGGTTGGCGGTACCACAAATAATCATAAACAGAACGATTCTGGCGCATTGATTTGCCAGTAATTTTTCACAATATGGTTGCTTATTTTCAGGTAAATCCAGCAGATTCACGGTTGTTCTTCGACTTTTCTTTTGGTAAGACCGTTTGTTTTTGTATTTACTTTAAGACTACCGAATCCTGATTTATCCATTTAGGTACCTAATTCTATCAAATTGATTTCATGCAAACACGCAAACGAAACGAAAAAGTTGCAAAGAACGATTGATAGCTTAATTAAATAGGTACTCAAACTGACATAGACAAACCTGAACTGTAATAGTAGCACTGAGAGCAATGCTGAAGTCGAGGCTATCCTCTGGAGTTCCGAGTGACACAGGCTGAGGAAATTACAAGGAATTTCCAAGACAAGAGTCAGATACAAAGTATCTACGAACGACTGACTACATAACTAGTGTATTTCATAAAGTAAACATGTCAAGGAATAGCCTAGAAACTCCGCATCGCCCCAGGCTCTTTGGCTACACGAAATGTTGTGCTGTCCGTATGACGATGTTATTGTACCGCACTCGTTAGTGGACTCGAGGACAGCATCGTAATTGGATAAATGTCTTGGAACCGTGTTTGTTGAAACTGGAACGCAACGCAGAAGTTATTTTGCAAGATCTCTGTTGGCAGTTCTCACTGGGTGGGAATTTTTAACATTTTTCAATGAAAAAGTATCAAGGATAACATGTCCTCACTCACCGTTCTCATGATTATTTTTCATAGTCTAATGTCATGAATATTGTGCGCAAAGCTTCTCTCTTATAAGATTTTTCTAAGACTCGAAGGGCTCAGTGTCCTTATGTACTTTGGCTGCTTCATCTGCGTTATTGATCTCACTATCCGAAATGGAACGAGTCCTGACCTTTAATAGTCATGTTTATTTTTGTTATAAAATTAAACCCTGAATTTTTAACGGGAGTTTATAGAATGGTTTAGAATTATTATCTGTCGTAGGCATATCAAATGACGGTGACATTGTTGCTTAGACATTCTTGGAGGTCTGCGTCTCAATACGGCTAAAGTAGCATGATTCATTGATGACAGGGAAATGAGGTATGGATGGTTTCCTGCAACCGCATTAAAGATTTGATTACACGGCGGTGTAGGTGTATCAAAACACAGGGGACAATTTTTGGTAATTACCATTGCTGTTTTGTAAACCTAAACCGCGCTCATGTTGATGATTTTATCGGGATGTATTTAAACGAACTATGAAAATAATACTTTGGACTTCAATACTTTAGCATTGTTAGTTATTATTATCATATCAATAGGTTAAGCCGTCAACATGTTCAACATGTTTGTCTATTTTTATAATATTTATTTTTTATTGTGTAGGTACTTTTCTTCTTTCTTTGTTATTTTCTTTTTTTTATCTGTTTCATTGTTGTACTGTTATTTATCTGTAAAGTGTGTCTTTATGCTGAATAAATGTTTGTCTATGTCTATGTCTATGTCTATGTTTGAAAATGAATGTAATGAGTATTAATCAATTCAAAAATATGTCGAATTGAAACTATTCTATATCCATTGAAGTGCATTGTTAAATTACAATATTAAAGAAATATTTTATGATTAGACCTAATTCAAAGTGCATTCGATTAATTTTAGATTGCGTTTGATTATTTTCAAAGTTTCTTTAAATGTGTCCCGTCCCGATGTTATCCGCATTCGTCACTGCCAAATCTGTTTTTAATAGAGATGTGTTTTCCCGGCGTTTGGATTTGCACGGGTCGCGGTGTCATTGCCAGCGGTCTTTTGTTGGACTTAATATCGAAACATTAAAAATGTATTTCAACCACTGTAATGATACAGAATTGTGAAATAAATACGTCAATTCGTTGTCAATTTGGTTTGAAATGTGATTTATAATGTTGAATCATAGACTACGCTTGGAAAATTGCTGAAATTATTCTTATCTTATATACTACCTTTGAGTCACACACTTTAGTGACATACATGAATTCCAGAAGAACTTAACAACTTATGTTGCTTTCAATGTAGAAAATCTTCAATCATAAGTTTTATATATACTTCGTGGTGTGGCCTGAAATTGTTTAATAGAATGGGCATAAATAAGATCTAAAATTAAGATGGCCAATTTGAAAAGGATATCAGACTTAAATTCTTTCAAAATAATTGCCAACGTCATTTAAAATAGGTACGTGTTACAAAAAAAAAACTTTCACTAAACATACATTATTACATTTTACTCAATTTGACAACCCTTTTTGGTCAAGGTTAATAATTCGGCCTATTATGCGCTCCCACTGACTCAGTCGCGACTTGCGACTTCAAGCGGTCTTACTAGTAATTTAGGTTGAACGTGACTTGATTTGCATGTACCGGCTCGTTCGGCTAGGCTCACAAACGAAGTGTTTTATGTGTCTATTCACTGTTTTTACGTAAACTATCCCGGAGAACGAACCAGATTTTCCACTCGTTAAACGTCAAGAATAATGTTGCCAACCGATACTTTATTGACACATTCTAAATTCCGCATTCAAAATTTTGTAACTGGCTGCCTAAGAGACAAGTATTGGTGTTAAATTGAATTGTGTATGCGCATTCGTTCCATATAAGCGTTTACAAAGGTTTGTGCAACTATTTCACGCACAAGAAGCAATTTAGATTGCAAAAGTGATGTCGGGGTGACGCTACTATTACTTGCGGTGACTAAGCGTACGTTGCGCAGCCAGAGGCTCTACTAGATAGTGGGAAGTGATTCCGCACGTCAAAACACGCGATTGACAGCAATACATTAGTGGAACTATCGAGCGATTGCTCCGCCGACGCTGCCGACCTGGGAGTCGTAATTTTTCACTGTCAGCGCGAGACTAAACGTCCTCGTCATCGCTTCGACTAGTGACTGTCAAAAAATGTTAATGCAATTTCGCTTGCACGAGGGTGCGGTAAAATATTGCCGCCTAGCCAACCTTTCCGCTTATGTGCAGGTTTCGGCTGTGTTTACGCTGATACAATTTTGCATGATAAAGGTAAACCACCATCAATCTTTGTCATTTCAGTTTGCTTTGCTGCTAAACTGTCGTGTTTTACAAGAGTTATGATTTAGATTCGCGTTAAAGACCGGTCGCTACTTCTAGTTTTGCTGTGGCGCAATTTGTTAGCAGGAAATCGTTGAAAAGGTGTTGGTCGTGCAAGTTTAGCGATCGGGTTTGTTCTGGGTGTCATGGTGTAGGAATCCTGGGCATTGTTTGGTGCACGGCAGCGTGCTATTGTCAGATAAAGCGGCGGATAATCGGGTTAGGTACGCTGTCGCTCACCGGCCTAAGTACTAATTGCCCTGCTACGTGTGTGTGGAACGGGTAATGCCCGCTTAGGGACTGGACAGACCTGCAGCTGCGGCTATTACTATTTCGTAGTAGCATTTGAATAGTGGTTTATTTGTGCTGCTCAGTAGTTCCGATTTAGAGTTGGACCACCCCAAGATTTCTTGCGGGTGTCACAGGCGAATAGGAATCAAGGCAGGGAATCAGAAGCAGCGTTCAACTGTGCTTTTTTTTCTTTAATTGACCTATGCTTGTGTCGAAAAAGTACGACCAATCAAGCTTCACCGGACTTGGAAGTTCAACTGTGTTATCCATTAACAACAATAATTACAACCCACCTGCCAAGCGTGGGAATTATGGCTTTACTTACCTTCCAAGGTTTTAGTCCAGCAGAGAACTGTTATGGGCTGAAAAAGTTGTTGTATAGTTGCTGCTGAAAGATTTATAAAGTTGATAGAGTAAGCTCAAAGTAAAAGTACTTCATGAATATGTCGTTTATGCAAGTCCTTCAACGCCTTTGATCAATTTCTATCACTGTCACAGAAGGAAATAATAGTACTAACCCGTCACTGTGTCAATTCAGTAACATGTACGAAATCGGATGATTTAGCATATAAGGGTCGTAGGGAGTCATATCGCACGGATTTCAAAGATCAACTGGCAGATGCACTATTATTGGCACACATTTTCAGGTTATAAAAACAAAACGGTTGCAGTCAGACTGCAGTTCTTCTATAGGTACAGAATCTAAATATGGTCACCATTTGCACAAGAGTCATAATTGCGCTATCGATAGATTGACAGATTGATAACATTGTTCGCGTGCCCAATACCCCTTGGCAATTGTTACATGGTTGCTATGGCGCCTGCGAGTTATATATTATGTAGATACTATAGATTGATGGTCTTGACTTGACTTACTTTTGGTTATGTAATGTTAAATCAGAATGCTGCTGAATGATATAGCACAACAGATTTTTTGTTTTGTAAGTTTCCAGGTTACCTACCCTATAAATCAGATATTCTATTGAGTAACCTAAGTAATCTTTTAGATAGATAGACGATTAATTTGCCGCTTTATATATTTAAAGACGTGATAGTTTAGTGTAAATAATGTACTGTTTTGTAGAATAGGTCGTAATATACTCCAATAACGCTTTACTTTATATTCTGATGATATTGATTATGACGGGTTTGACCAAACAGCAAATGTGACTATAAACAGTTTATGCTGATTGAATGTTTTCTTCGGTCGCCTATTCTATTGAATAGCACAGGCACAACACATATAAGCATTCATAAATCAGAAATATTTATTATGCGGAGACCACATACTTCACAGATAGGCACACTTTAACACACCTCACACATATATAAAAATACATGTAATCTAAGATGTGGTTGTAGATTATTTCACCTGAACTGATTTACCTATACGCAACTGTCGTATAAATATCAAACATTTTTCTTTTCTTAGACAGTTATCTACGATTTTGACATTTTGGAATTAGAACCTTCTAGGTCTTAGCTTAGATGCCATTATGTAGTATCTTCTATGAATGTGTCCCCTTGTCCTCAACATTTTATGTCGAACGTGATCACTGATCAAACTGCCCACGATGCATTTATCTGGTAAAGCAGCTACCTATCTTGCGATTTGATCTATTGCAAGTGGCAATGGTTGTTCTGAGCCTTGAGCGCTATAAAATTTACATATACATTACGTTTGCTCTAGTTTCTGTATTAAAATTGCGACACTTTATATAGGTTTGCTTCGCGATTCACGTCTCCATTCCCATTCAACACTGATCTTTGTATGGGTAGGATTACCATCTCTTACCTAAAACTTGACAGTACAAATAGTAAAAGTGCCAAATTCTACAGCTTACAATACAACCCAAACATTTTAAACAGTTTTGTTCCTACTGCTTTTATTATCATAAAATAATGTTTTATACATTTTCACACAATATTAAACTAAATGCGTTCCCATTTTTCATGACTAAACAAAACAGCAACAATGGCAACGCTTAAGTCCGGTGAAGCTTGGTCCGTCGTACATTTTCGACTCAAGCATAGGTCAATTAAAAAAAAAACTCAAGGTTGATTTTAAACATTTAATCAACAAAAGTTATATTACTCCCGGAATAGGGCCTCTTCTTTAATCTGGCAGACGGACGGAAAACTTTCAGAACACTACCCGGACGCTATTTAAACTGGGCCAAAACCGGGGAAATCCATACGGATGGCAACCCTATATATGGGGCAGTTATCCGCAATAAGCGGCGAGTTTCACGCCATATTACGCGGCATTTCGGATAAGATTTACGTTTGGTACAACTACAAGAATTTAATGCCGACTCCAGATCGTATTAGCCTGAAATTACACCAATTTTGTTTATTAAATTTGTGATGACACTGCTTAGCTTTTATATTTTATTCTATATCAAGCTGTTCATTTAGTCTGGATATTTCTACTATATTTATCTATAAGACGTCTGTAGCTCAGCCTATATAACTAATCCAGTTAATTTAAATAACTTCTGCCCACGCACGGCCACGCAAAGTTGCTTCAATTGTAAGCGCGAGTCCAATTTCATGGACAGCTTTTCCTTGGACCCGAAACCGAAACTGTCCTTTCCTTTACGTAACATCTAAAATTATTAATCAAAATTCATATGAAATCCTTTAAAATATTTTATTCCTTACCTACATACACACATCCTATCCTACTAATATTACCTATAAACGCTAAAGTTTGTGAGTATGGATGGATGATATGTTTGTTACTCTTTCACGCAAAAACTACTGAATAGATTTTAATGAATCTTTACAGTTATCTAGCTCATACATCAGAATAACACATAGGCTACTTTTTACCGCGGGAATATACCTCATTCTCACGGGAAAAACTGTTAACGCGGGCGGAGCCGCAGCGGAAATCTAGTACTCTATAAAGTTACATTTCCAACCTTATGTAAGTACTTCTCCTATCCAATTAGATTAACGAAGGTTACATGAAACATAAATTATGAATATCGATTTAAATTACGAACTTGTAGAGATAGATTCGCTATTAATAATATTGCAACGGATGTGTTTCGTTTTGTATTTAATGCGTAGAAAGCGCTAAGCAACGAGCGGTAACAGGCACGAGCATTGTAACTCGCGCGCAGCAACCGATGTTTGAAAATGAAATTGAATTTGGTTCTGCATGACATTTACCTGTATGCTTAACCCCTCACGTTATAGCCTTTGGTCTCGTTCCCCCCATCTATTGCTTACCGCAGAAATAACATGCTGAAAAGAGACGTCACGAATTGCGTAAGTTGTGTCGTGGCTCGCGGATCAGGTCCAATCGTGCTATGTAAATTTGAGACCTTTTATTTTCTTGAAGTAGAATGTTATAATGGAATTGTGGGCCGATGTTTGTGTTGCGAATGCTTCTGCCGGCACGCGTGCTTACTTCGCAAATGCTACCAATAGTAAAGCTTTTAATGCCGATTAATTTTCGAAACATTTTACCATTTTAAAGTTCATTTCGTGCACGATTTGAAAACTGTGTTGTGTTTACTATACCGATAACCCTTTCTCTCGTGTTTCTGCTTGTATTCCTTGTAGATTTATGTTGATACATTCGATATTGATTCTATGATATAGGAGCTGAATATATGAATGAAATAAATTGTAGTCGATGTACATAAATTTTGTGTAAGTGTATTGAGAACCGAGGCGCGGTTCGCCATTTAATTTTATTCGTTGCGGCGAAAAAATAAACATTCAATCTGATACATTAATGTGGTCTCCATTAAACGATTAAATGCTGTTCGCTCATCTGCATGCAAGCTCGGCTGCCGTCTTCAAAGTGCAGCCGCGCGGTTCATGCGGATTTGTACTCTACTGAGTGCGTTTTGATACACTCGGATGTGGGGCGAGCTAACCGAGCTACTAGTTGTACTCTATTGTACTCTACATTGAAATTAGAACCAGCTTTATCACTCAGACTCGTCCATGTATGGAGAGATACAGCGGCTCTGTTTCGCTTTTGGCGGAACAACTATTTAACGTTCTAGGAATATATTTCTCAAGTTTTCTAGTGCTTACTGGTTTAGGATTGGAGCAATTCATCACAGCAGTGGGTATCGTGTGAGGCGACGGAAAATGAAAGGAATGAGCAGCATCGTTGACTGCAACTGCAATTCTCGATCCGCTTTGAACTCTGCGATTACAACAAAATCTCGTATACAAGGGAGAGGTTTAGGCGTAGACCTTACTTAGACGAGGAACATCAGGCGATACAAATTCTGTCGCCACAACGCATGTTCTCACCTGAGTGTAGTTTAGGCCTCACTTGGCATTAGTAGTGGCATATTTCGTTGATTAGCACTGACATCAGACAGGCTTATATATGTAGATGGCTATGTAAAGATATGCCAACTTTGTTCGATATTGCAGCAATAACTTAACATTCCACGAATAAATTTTCGCTTTAAAAGAAGGCATTCGAAAGTGATAATTTTAAATTATAGGTTTGTATTTTTTAATATTTTTATCGTCGGGCGCGAACCCCAGGCGGGCTGGCACGACTGATTAAGGCGCACAATCAGGTCTGTTCTGTAGTTCGCCACAGCCAAGCTTTGAATTTACGATGTGCCTGACCGACGCTTATCGCATGCGAATGATCTGCGCCGCGCCCGCGCACCAAACCGCTCCGCACACATATTTTATTTTATTCGCGCTACTGTGATGTAATGAGCTGATAAATGGGAGAAAACCACCAATTAGTGTCGATGAATTTATTGTTTCTACTTAAAACGTAGGAGGGCCACGTACTTAATCTTTAAATTGTATTTTTAAACGTTCGGATTTAAATCAACATTTAGACGACTGCAGTGCCACAAATTGTCAATTAAGTTATCTATCTGTTGATTGTGATTAATTTTACGGTCCGACTCTTAGTCATGCGATGTCATAAATGAACAACCGTACCCATTTTTCACGGGATACATACACTTTTTAACAATAATGTTAATCTCTTTATCTGATGAAGAATTGTGAGAAATATTTTTAATCTTTTGTATATCTCTTTATTATTTTAATGGTGAATGTATGAGCCTTTGTTTATCACTATCACTTAGGTAGTTGTAGTCGTCGTTTGTTTGTTTTGTGCGTGTCGAAGCGGTTGAATGGGTCTTGTCAGGTCAAGGGTTAACACATAGAACACTTACTAATTGGTAAGTAAATGTTCTACAACAATGCATTAGAAAAAGATCTCACGGTGAACTAAAATATCGTGAAGAAAACTTGAACATATGCACAAGAAATCCAAAAGTTGTGTAGAATCAGAAATTAGCAAATATTGGATCGAAAGTAGCAATGGGATCCTATAGATATGGGAATCAGGAAAAATAGGATTCCGTTGAATTGAGAATCTAAAGATATGTAATGCAGTAAAAAATTGATTCTTTTGATATGAAAACCTGAAGAATTGGTCGATTATTTGATCTAAAGTAGCAATGAGAGGTTCCAGAAGTTCCCATTCGGAACCTATTATAAATATGAAAATCAGGAAAAATGGAGTTCTGTTCATTTGGAAATTTGTTAAATTGGGAATCTGTAGATATGAGTTGAAATGATGTGCAATGTATGTACATCAAATTATATTTGTAAATTTGTTGTTGTTGGAATCCTAAGGTACCCAGCGGATACATAGGGCCTTCAAGAGATTCTTCCAGATCCCTCTGTCCTGGCCGTGGCCTTGGCTTCGCTCCTCGTGACTCCGGCCGCTTTCAGCTTGCTCTCCACAGATCGATGCCACGTCGTAGCAGGTCTCTCTGGTCTTCTCCTGCCAATGGGTCTCCACTCGAAGGCAGTTTTGGCCAGATGCTCTCCCTCTTTGCGCAAAGTATGGCCTATCTATCTCCACCATCTAGCCGCGATTGGGGTTTGCTGACATTTATGCCACAAGTCTTTGTTCGATATAGTATTGAACAATAACGCATAACTTTGTGAAATGCCTGATAAATAAAAAAATAATTATTTACAATGCCCTACTCTTATTGAATTTATCATCATCAAACAATTCGAATAGCTATTTCCTGACAGCATTGACATAGTTTATGCAAGAGCTGAACCGCAGAGCACGGGGTCGCGACTCGCGGCCGAAGGAACTCGTTACTTGACATGCATGCAAATATTATGAGCAACCGTTCGTGTTGTTCTGAGATTCAAGCTTATAGCTTACCCCTACGAAAAAGAGGGGTGTTATAAGTTTGACGTGTGTGTCTGTCTGTCTGTGGCATCGTTGCTCTTAGATGGAACGGCTATAAGCAAAACAAAAAAGGTTGGGCATCTATCCCGGATTTACCGTAATAACATGTATTTTTAACCCCTGACGAATGTTATTAGTTTGACGTGTGTGTTTTTCTGTCTGTCTGTGACATCGTAGCTCCTAAACGGATGCGCCGGTTGTGATCTAGTTGTTTTTGTTTGCAAGGTGTCACAATCGAGAGTTTTCTTAGCTATAATCCAAGAAAATATCTTCAGAGATTTGAAGATTATCAGCCGTTTTCGGCGGGGGATTTTTATTTTTTTAAATTTAATATTATTATAAGCTTACCTGCACGGTATTTTTTTAATAGGTTGGGTCATACTTACTCACATTACTTACTTAATAGAGTGGCTCACTCACACACATTGGGGTACTGAAATAGAACTAGGTGCATCGGGAACTGAAAACTTCGAAGTAACATTACAACAAACCTGTCATTAAATATAATAAAAGGTTGGGGAAAAAATTTCCAACCACCACCACCACCACCATCTCAGCCGAAAGACGTCCACTGGTGGACAAAGGCCTCCCCCAAGGTTCTCCACAATGATCGGTCCTGCGCTGCCCGCATCCAGCGGCTTTCCGCAACCCTCACCAGATCATCGGTCCACCTCGTGGGGGCCTGCCCACACTACGTCTTCCGGCGCGTGGTCGCCGTTCAAGAACCTTTCTGCCCCAACGGCCGTCGGTTCTACGCGCAATGTGCGCAGCCCATTGCCACTTAAGTTTAGCGATTCTTCGTGCTATGTCGGTGACTCTGGTTCGCCTGCGGATCTCATCATTCCTGATTCGATCAGGAAACTCCAAGCATAGCCCTCTCCATCGCCCTTTGGGTGACTTCGTGTGAATTTTTTTTATTTATTTAGTATGCAAATTCAAAATATTTTTTAAACCCGTATTATTTTAGCTTTGATATTTAACCTCGCAATCACCAACTTCGAAGCTCCAAGTGAAGGTAAATTCCTCAGTATTCCATATTCAGCGAACATTAATAAGAGTGTTGCTCTAGCAACCACATCACGTACTTTAATGTCTTCTTCGAGCATCCAGTTAATTGGAACATAGTCCATATTTGACCAGTAGAACAACCAGTTTAACTTGACCTCCATATTCTTGACTAATGTTTGTAAGTTTTGTTCAGTATATACTGGTTTTGTTCAAGTTGTAATGTCTGTACCCGTACCTACTTGTACATATGTGATTACATCGCCCGGTACTGCACCTATTGTTTTTTTGTTAGGTTTACAAATTGAGCTTAATTAATGCTGAAATACGAAAAGGTAGAGTTTCTTGTACAGTACTAATTGGATTAAAGAAAGAAAGAGGAAAAAAAGTAGAAGTCGGTGCTCTAGCTTAGTTGGCAATACGTTTTTCTGCAAAGCGCAGGGTCATAGGTTGGAAAACTCGCTGGATACAATTTTGGATGGATATTGTTTTTTAATACAGTTTTTTATTAGTGTGGATGAATATTAGAAAACTAATTATCTGAAAATTATCAGGTAATACCATCAAAAAGTCATAAAACAACGCGGGTGCAGCAGTTGGAAGAAGATTAATATCCAAGTAATAGATTAAAACAAAATAGGATTAAATTTAAAAATCATGTGCTAGTTTCTCGCTTACTGTAATCAAATAAATATACTTTCACTTGTACTCGTAAGTAGAATCGTCATTTTATAGGTATATCTGTATAATTATTATTTTAAATCTGAATTTAAATATATCGTCAGTATTGACCATAACTAGAAGCCAGTCAAAGATAATTTTTATTACTCATCGCGGTGTCATTTTATTGCGACAATTCTTATATTGCGTTCCGCCAATACACAATTTGTATGATAATTTCTGATTGGCTCTTAAATGCGTAATTTATCGGCGTCGTAAACCGTAACAGTCATAGAGTTCGTGATAAAAAAAACAGTTTAAAAATATGTTAGTATAACGCGTTGATGTCTTTTGCATTGACGATCGATTTGTACTAACACGCAAGCGCAAAACGACGCAAAGAAAGCTTTTATTAACCTGAACCTATAGTATCTTTCTATAAACATTAATCATGTTTTTATGTTTTCGTAGTTGTATTTCATGTAATGTTTAAATTTTAAAAAGTCTTTTAATATAAATTATTAATGAAACATTTGGATTGATACTTTGGTCTTACTTTTAATGCACAGTTTTTGATTTTTTATTATTATAAAACACGTAGGTTCGCTAAACCTATGATATAATAACAATCATAAACATACTGTAAAATAATAGGTCACACCAGTCGTACTGGCATAAATACTCGGTTCAAAATACTTAAATCCGCAGTAATTAACGTTCCAAAATTAAAAGTAAATTATTTACGTTCGTAAAATTAAAATAAACGGTCACCAGTTGCCGATTGAGTGCTCCAAATCAATCTTAATTAAACGACCGCGGACTGAGAGCGAATAAAATAAAAAGTAAATTAAATAAAAATAAATAAATGTTCCATTAAACACGTTCAAAGCGTGCATGAGATGTTTAATTACGGTCGGTTCGGATTGGTGTGGCTCGCGTGACGTCAAAGAGGCCATCTTGGATTGTCACCTACAGACGATCACTAAAGTGTTTCAATCTATACTATAGAGGTAGAGTTTTTATGCTGCACATTTACACAAATGAATACGAAAACATTGAAATCGAAATGGGTGCCAATTTGTATAGAAAATCCGGAATTGCTTTATCCCTCTCCAGTAAATTTAGAACATAACTCGCTCGACATGATTTTAATGGTAGAAATTATTTACACCATCCAAATAACTTATGGCTTATTAAGCCTCAGCCTTGCCATCTTGGCCTATTTGAGGCACCTTCTTGTCTTTCAATTTCAACTGTGCGTAAACAAAGTCGCTATAAAAGATCATAGTAGTTTATTCTTAAGATTCCTCCTAGGTCTGAAATATAGACAAATCTATGTTTCATTCATTTTGCAGCGGGATTTTTTGTTGGCGGTTCTGGCTGGTTGAGAGTTAGCGCCAGAGAATCTATAACATTTATAAAAATATATTTTTTTATCTTCCCTTCTTTGCCGCCAGTACCAAACAACTAAGTAAGTCATATAGTCATAGTAATCTGTGCTAGCCAGTACACTTAAGTGACATAAAGTTGCCTCCCGTTGGCATTTGCCACCGAGTGATGAAGCGACTTGCGCGCACGCACTGCTCTCGATATCATCTGTCGTCGTCTGTCATCGTTAGCCTTTTTACTTTTGTTTTTGTGATGATTAAAATAAACTTACAATTTAGTTCATCATCATTTCAACCAAAATACTTCCACTGCTGGACAAAGGCCTACCCCAAAGATCACAACAATCGGTCCTGCTTGGCCCGCATCGAGTGGCTTCCCTCGAACCGGTCTAGAGCCTTTTTACCCCAACGGCCGTCGGTTCTAAGCCCACTGTTATTTTTGCGATAGTTCGGGCTATGTCGCCATCATTTCGATCATGCTTATTTAGTTAACTGTCACCAATCTAGCGCATTTCGAACTATTTGCACAAGGCAGTGCAGGTTTTCCTTTGCGATTATTCACGGCAACTAGCTCGCTCGGATCGGGGCATCGCGGTGGATGAGTTAAGACCGGAGCAAGGCGGAACAGACAGATTGCAAATAATCCTATGCTTCCGACGCTACTGACGACTTGAACCTTACGACGCGGACGACGCGATGGTAGTTGTTAGTTAGATCTTCACGACTAATACGCTGCTCTATAGAGCAATCTATGCTAAACTAAGATTAGAGTTTAAATTCAGTCAAGTTAAATAAAAATAATGTGCATGTTGAAGTAAAGAAAATGCACTACATTCTTAGCCATGGACGTGGCAAATAGACGGCTTTTTTGTTGGATAGACAACCTTTATGAAGTGCGTTAGTCTCGCTAGAACTTGAAAGTAACTTGACCGAAAATATTTTTAGTTTATAGGAACAATTACTACTACTTTTGACGATATACAATCTGAATCCCAACTCAACCTACATTGAACAATATGACGCATGGTGTGTCGCTTTAAATGTGTGCCACTGTGAATTTAGCCTTAGGTAGGATCTTTTCCCTCGTTGGGACTCTGTTAGGTTTACAGAGCTTGATTAAAAAATTGCTTGCGATCTCGCTCACCTTTACTTATTTTGTTACCATACTCAATCTTCAATGCATGGCACGGGCACAGAATAGCTAAAGTATAGAAGTAAATTTTATGTTTGTAATTAGTTTTTTCAAACCTAGTCTCGCACATAGTACAAGGGCTATTAGCCCTGACTTACTTTTATCTAAGCCTTCGTATTGTTTTTGTTTCTTATTTTCGTCTAAGATGCATAAATATAACTTCACACTGACTTTTCCAGTAATAAGAAAAGGATGTACCTAAATACAAAAAAGCATTGATATGCCTCTCAAATCGAGTGTATTATTATACTGTAAGAACGCTCAAATTTCTCAAAATTAGAAATTTTCGCGATCCTGTGTAATATTCTATTGATTTTGATTTACCTAATATTATGACACCCAGCCTGGAAGTAGCATAAAACAACTTCAGATTAGGATGCTATAAAAAATAACGCGATGGGGAGGAACCCTGTCAAAAGGACCAGACTTGGACGCACAAGGAAGCGTATGCATGCATTGCTGAAGAGCGCGGTGCATGAAGTTTAGCATTTAGGTATTATTATTATCTTTTTATATTATTTTTGTATTTTTTTGGTTTATTGCCTGAATTAAATTATTTTATTTATTTATTATTAGCACCTGAACCCTATTTAATCTGTGGCACGAGGATAGAGGCCGGTTGAAGTTTTAATAAGAGCACGTCATACTGTCGCTTCTTAATACCCACGTTTCATCCTCCGCTTATTAATCCCATTGAGTTGGTTACTTCATTCGCTTCATAAGTCGCCGACTGCGGGAATATCTATTTTGCATGTTGATTTTCATTCAACTGTACATTTCGTCTCACTCACTCATTAGTATTGTAAATGCGAGTGCATGAAAGTTTTGTTTGTCTATTTCACTTTCACGATTGTGAGGGCTGCAGATTTATACGAGATGTGTGCAGTAGATTTATATTACGTAAGCAAAATTTTAAAAAAGACGAGATTAATATTTCTATCCTAGAATAGTCAAATATCAAAACGTCGTGACATCACCATGTCGTGTTACGATTACTGTGTTGGATCCTAATTGGGAATTTAAAGATTTTCCAGACAATTTTCTGATAGGTTTTATCAAAGCATGACTGCAGCTGAGTATGAAATGCGCTGTATTTCTGCACAACTCATATTTCCTAAATAATGTATATAAATAATATAATATGTTAGACTGATGTGCAGTTTATATATTTTTTTTTAATTTATGAAATGTGTGCAGTCAAATGCAGTTTAAAATATATACTTTGCTTTCGTTGGAACCTGCTTATGGAATGGAGACCTTTGTCCGGTAGGGGAATTCTATCAGATTTTTTCATAATGATTATTACCTAAAATAAAACACCCAAAACGGAATCTTTTCAACGGGACGTCAATTGAATTATTATTCATGTAACAACCACTAAACGCACGTCCACAAACGTTTTTTCTCAACGAATAAAAAACCACAATAGAATGTGAAAACACTTGTATCATTCGTTCCCAATTACGGCAGTCTCACAATGGGGTAAGTGCTCCCATTTCGGCAATTTGGAATTAAATTCGTGAGTGGAGACTTCCGCGGGTTGAAGGAATGTAATTGTAGCGGCGGCCATTTTGCTGCGGGTGGGGTCAGACGGACCCCGCCTCGTGTTACCGTCAAGGGATAATTAAATATTACCCCACCACACGTATTCCCCTCAAGAAATGCAATCGCTTTTAGTATACAATGCGTACACGTGTTTTGTTTTTCGTTCTAGTTGGTTTGCGGCGCCGCCGCCTGCGTGGAGTCTTTGAAAGTTGATTTTTTTCGATAACGGTTTCCTCCATATCACTACATAGTATAAAAGAAAGTCGCTTTCTCTGTCCCTATATCCCTATGTATGCTTAAATCTTTAAAACTACGGAACTGATTTTGATGCGGTTTCTTTTAATAGATAGAGTGATTCATGAGAATAAACCTTTATATGTATAATACATGCATAATATTCTAAGGGATAACCCACAATATCCACTTTCCTGTACGAAATCGGTGCGGGTCGCTAGTTATGTTATAATTTGTGAAATATCATATCTTTTTGTAAAGAAATTTACTTCAGCAGTTCTTCTATAGACAACTTGGTCCAATTCTAAGCTATGAACCTTAAGCGAACGTCCAATCAATACGTTTAAATTTCGAAACAGGTACATAAGCAGTTCATTCCAAGCTTTTCTAACGAGGCACAGACAATAAGCTATAAAGCCTTTACAGTGCCATATGTTCGCCAGGGGCCTTACAAATTAGCTTTCGTACCAGTTGAATTAACGACACTCCAGTATCAGTCTACTTTAAACGGGATTTACGTAATTACAGGTTACTGGAATTTGTTTGTACCTATATCATGCAATTTTTTTTATTTAGCAACAAAACAACAACATCATCAAACATACGAAAAAATAACTAGAGTGATAGATGTCGTAATGGCGATTTCCCGGTTTATTTCCTGACTGATCTATTGTTTATTAACCCCCGTCGAAAAAGAGGGGTGTTATAAGTTTGACGTGTGTGTCTGTCTGTCTGTGGCGTCGTAGCTCCTAAACGGATGTGCCGATTTTAATCTAGTTTTTTTTGTTTGCAAGGTGTCACAATCGAGAGTGTTCTTAGCTATGATCCAAGAAAATATCTTCAGCCATTTGAAGATTATCAGCGCTTTTTGTTGAAAGGATCAAGTAACGGTTTTGTGTCGGGGGTTATTAATTTTTTGTTATTTTAAATTTAATTGTATTGAAAATATTTATCCTACCAGCACAGTAGTAGTAAAATGTCACATTTTTTTTATAATTTTATAAACTTTTTCTCGTCGTGGGCTGTTCCCGTACACGTCAAACTCATCTCGCCATGACCGATATAAAAAAAGGTTAAACTTTTTTAAAGCAATCAAAATCCGCACAAGCTGATTCAGCGAATTCAACAAGACAGGCTTATTATCCGCGTTTTAACATGTCAGAACTCATAACCGAATCCGTTTGGGAAAATCAAACTTCCTTATAAAATAAACTTCCATTTGCATTATCCCAATGAACTTTGCTCAGAATTTATTCGAAATCCACGTAACGGTTTTCATAATCGCAGCGGGTCGCGCCCGTTTGGTAAAATTTCTGTGCTGTAATGTAACATATTATATTATTGTATTGTACAGTTTCAGTATGAGAAAGTAAGACGGTTTTTAAAGTGTTTCATTTAATTCATGCTACGTATGACCACACATGACTAAAAAAATAAAAACAAATAAAATATTAAAAAGATAAAAGAAGTGAATTTTTGATTTTTATTTCGAAAATTCGTTACAGTTCAGACTAAAGAACGTCAACATGTTTAATGGTAAACCTTCTTTTTTGGTTAAACCAAAGCAAAATCAACAGGAGTTAAACTTCTATAGTTAATTAAAATAATAAACTTAAATCAGTCTTGTACTTTTTTATTACACTGAAACTTTCTAACCTAGTTTAGTTTAGTGTAGTTTTATTTACCACATACTACAAGATTATACACGTTTTTACAATGGTATCAAAAAGGACATCCGTAATATGATCGTCTAGTAAACAGGTGCTAGACTAGGTTCATGATTTCTTTAAAAATATCTGGTGATAATATAATGTGTAATTTTCTGTATGTTATGAATCGGAATTGTTAGCAATCGGGCGCGACCTGCGCAGCGACCGGCTGACTGGAAGATGTCAGTCGACGGCAAACCGAAATACCTCATTGTGCTGTCAACGGCTTAACTGACAGTACCAAAATAATCCGCTATACATTTCACATTCACACGCGCTGCCGACTGTACAATGCGCTTTCATCGTGATATGACGCGGGGACAGTTAATTTTATTATATTAGTTGAGAGGTGACATGCTATTTCAAAGCAAGAGCGCTAGAGCGCTAGGGCGCAAGAGCGTTTTTCACTGCGCTTTCTTTTTGTCGGCCTCGTAGCCTAGTTGGTAGTACGTCTGCCTAAAGTACAAGGTCGCGGGTACGAATCCCGCCCAGGGCAAACATTCGTGTGATGAGTTTATATTATATTCATTCAGTTTAGAGCATGGTTTGATTAAATATTTTAAAATGTATACTTATACTTACGATAAGATACTTGTTAAGCTACGATAAATGATCTGGACGTTGAGGGAAGTGGGCGTTCACGGAATTGGACGTTCGGTTCCGGATTGAACGAGACTGTATAGATTTACTTTTGACACAGATTAATAAATAGTTACTATGTGTTAGTTACTAAACGCTTTGGCTGCTTTTATAATGGACTAAATTATATCTGCCACCAGTAATAATTCAGCTCGACTTTTCCAGACCCAAAAAATAAAATTATTTTCCAAAATGCAAAACATTGACCGAACTTAATTTGAAGTCAAGATAGTTACCGTAAGAATCGTAGACAATGCGAACTGAAGCCAAGACAGACAATTGGAAGCGTTGCACCGTCAAATGAGATGTTCCGTGGACCCTGAGCAGGGACTGTTGTCGATATGTTCAATATATCGATATTCTCTCACGAAGTTATCGATTTGAACTGTAGACTTGTCAAATTGTGTTTCGATATCAAATTATGAATCATGAAAAATATGAACGAAAGGGTATGAATGAAAGGGTAAGTAAAGGAAATTACTCCTCGAAAGTGTCTTCTTTGTTTATAATAATAATTCATCAATAGTTGGTAGTTGATACAAGTCTGTATTTACATATGTAAGTAACATTTTATTGCAAACACACATACCTAAATCATCGTAAAACTAGGAAATGCGCATAGGCGGTCTCTTCTAGACAACCTTGTTGTAAAGAGAAATAAAATAAGACAGCAGGTAATAGTGTATACTCGTATGTGTACCAAGATTGAACTCAACTGGTTCAGTAGCCACTTTCCGGCTGTGACAGACGGACAGACTAACAGACACACAAGTGATGTTATAAGGGTTTCGTTTTTGGTTTTAAGGGTACGGAACCCATGAAACAAAAGGGATAATTCAAGATAAAAGCATTTTAATGCAAATAACATCACTAGCAGACGAAGATTAGAACCTCAGAACCCCAGAATAGCGTTTCGTAGACATTTTCTAGTCTACTGAGCAATAAATGTAGTGAAATATGTTTTTATCGATATCGACATTTTTCATCGATAATTCAGTCCCTGCTCGAGAGAGCCAATCCCCGTTCAATTTGCTCTAAATCAGAAGCACGCTGCTCGAATCCGATGCTATGCAATTAAATAGCTCGTAATTTTAACGAATATAATAAAACTGAAACCGATCCGTTGTTTGTATATCCGCACTCGTGTTGTAAAATGCGAACGACGACGGCTGTCTGTTTGTTTCATTTTTTAATTAATATTTAAAGATTTGTAAAAAATCGTTTGATTGATTTTTAATTTGTTTCTTACTTGTATAATCATCCAGCAGTGGACGTCTTTCGGCTGAGATGATGATGATAATCATTTATTATATAGGATTCTACACGTTCAGCTTTTGTTCTACAAATTTTGACAATCTGACTGCGCTTACTCCTGCATTGTTTTGGAAATGCATTTTGGTGAGGTAAAAAAAAATGTTTTTGATTGAAATGCCCAATTTATCTGCAATTGACCTGCATATTTCATCAACAGTCACGTTTTTGACACAACTGCCAAAATTTATGGTTTTTTTTGTTTAATTGACCTATGCTTGAGTCGAAAAGGTACGACGGATCAAGCTTCATTGGACATACAGAGGTGACTTGATCAATTGACTTTTCGCAAATAAATAACTGATAAATATTTACGTAAGCGTTTATATTTTTCATAGAAAATAATCAATGATGTATCCACTCGTCTTTAAAAACTATAATCGAGTATACCATCTACGCAGACGAAGCCTTATGCCCGGGCATGTATCGCGAAGATAATTATAAAACCACAAGTGTAATTATGAACTGAGAATCGTTTGTCCCGGGGCTGTAAGTTTATTACTGTGAGGATATTAATGACGGGTTGCGTAGACGGGTTGACATTGGCAGAGTCCTTATAAAGAGTGATCTTGTTAGAACTAGTACTATTATATATTCTGTGTTAGAACTCCCGGGCTTGCGTAACGAGGTTTTGATGGACTAGAATGTCCACATGTGTTAGATTGAAAATGGTGACGAAAAGAATTGTGGACACATGCATCTAATTTGAACACTGGAGTACGTGATTAGGTTACTAACTACTCAAATTTTTGTATGAAAGTACGTAAAATTAAAATTCAAAAATGTTTTATTCATCATAGGTTTTTTAAAATACTTAATTACGTCATATAATAAGCTAAAAAGCTTTGCTCAAACCAAGACCGGCTCTCATCTCAAACGAATGTACAAGTCTAAACAATAACAAAGAAATAAAACAATCTAAAAGAGGCGATGCGATATCAAATCGAATTAGACATCAGTGGAAAAAGTCTTACGTATTTATTTATGCAAACACAATACAAAGTTTACACCAATATCATAACTTAGATAAAATATTTAAAAATATAATTTAAAAAAAACTTAGTTACACTGGCTACCAATTATTAATTTTGTAATATGTTTAGAAAATCAGAAGTAGGTATTGAACAAAGAAATGGATGCAGTCATCATTCCTACAAAAGACATCAACGTGCAATCTTAACAAAATACCCTTCGCAAGTCCAAAGGAAAAGTATCTCAGTTGTAAGAATAAAATTCTGTAATTTTCAGTTGAATAGTTCTGCAATAAGAACAACGAAACTATCTACTTCATCATCATCATCATCATCATCTTGTCAAAATACCCTTCGCAAGTCCAAAGAAAAAGTATTTCAGTTGTAAGAATAAAATTCTGTAATTTACAATTGAATAGTTCTGCGATAAGAACTTTGAAAATATGTCTACTGCTAGGCAACGGCCTATCCCAAAAATCTCCACAACGATCGATCCTGCGCTGCCCGCATCCAACGGCTTCCTGCGACCCTCACCAGATCATCATCGGTCCACCATGTGTGGGAGCTGCCCACGATTGCATGCGTCCTGCTTGCTCGCCGCTTTCGTGCTGGCAGTCTATTCGCGTATTTTTGCTATTTAATAAAAAAAATGAATGTTTGAATTCCGGAGAAGCGGAAGACCCCAAAGTAGTCATATACCAACGCGACTAGGGGCGGCTCGAGGGAGCCTCGGAATTAGGCCTAGCGCGTTGATACTGAAAAACATCGTGAAGGAGTGCCGAAGGTGACGTAATATTACGAGTTCAGATATAAAAGTCTAAAGAACTACGAGTTTCTCGACTGTATCGAGGGCAATCATCGACTGTATAGACAGCTAGCAGGAGTTCTATTATGCTAAGTCTTCCGGTGCGCGGCAGCCATTCAAGAACCTTTTTGCCCCAACGGCCATATCGGTACGGACTATAAACTTGTATATAGGAAAATTGTTTACTGATTAACGCTATCCGGTTAGCATACTTTGACTTGCAATTCATAGAAACATGATAAACCGATCGTGACAGTCGATTTTTAAGTTTTTTCGGCGCTTCATTGTGTAAACGAGGCAATTAACTAGTAGCCGGGAGTGTAACTAATGGGTTATAGTGTTGTGTCAATATATCGATAGTTCACTGACCAAAGTGATATTAATTGTCGATTTTATAGAACAACAATTTTGATAGATGACGAGACTCGTTTTATTGATGATTTTTTGTAGTAATATTTGTTCAGTTAACGAGATAATTAGATGAATTCTTTACATTATTGGAGTCGTTTTCATTTTTTTCGTTTAAATTCATTGATAGCTACGGAATGTTTATTGTTTTATTATTTTACTTTGGTAGTTTACTTTGTACAAGACTGATAACATCTTTAAATATTTAGAAAGATAAATAGAAAAATATATTATGATTAATTTTCGAAATTGTATTTATGATTTTTTTAATTACTCTCTGTAATATAAATTATTATTGTCAAGTAGATTTTAAATTCTTAAATATTTGTTTCGCAACGATTAATCGTCTATATTCTTAAGAATATATTTTATTCTACATAATCTACTTAAAACTATCGATTAACTACTTAATCGATATTTGATCTGTGCACTTCACTCAGACCTTCTATTGAGAGTAATTTCGATGGCCGACTCACAGATATTCAGTCTAATTGAATATCACAAAAAGCCGTGTCGAATGTGTGACTCAGTGGGCTATCTTTATTTCGAATCAACGATTGTGTTTGTGAAATACCGCGTGACAAAAGAAAATATACTTATATTGGATAAGCCTTGGATATTTATTTATGTCTTAATAGTAACTTTGTTTTAATATTAAAAAAAAAGGAAAGAACAAAATATGCGGTTCTGTGGAGTTTCTTCGGCGGGTTCTCCTCCACAGCAGCGCACACATTGCGTGAACATTGCCAGTTCCGTTGAAGCTAATATCGCATCGCCTCTTTAAATTTTAAGGGTTAATTCATCTTTAGTGTGAGACGAGAGACAGCTTTGGTTCAAGCAAAACTTAGTAAATTTATTAAAATTATGACGTCGAAAAGCGATTTGTGTAATCTTATTTCGAATAAAAGCATATATTTTGATTTTGATTTTCCAATACAAGTCTGAACGCCTGTTAATGGGTGAAAAGTGTACTTAAATATATAAGTTTATAATAAAGTTGCATAGAGTTCTGTCTGGTACTGAGATCGATATAATAAAACTGCAGAGGTTGAAAATCTGTACATAAAAAAAAATCTAAATACCTAGTCAGGGTCATGTAAATAGTAGCCTATATCACTTTAGCTTTCAATCTATATCTGTGCAATCAAATCCGTTGTTAAATTTCAGTGTGAAAAAAAAGACAAATAAACAAACTCATTTCCGCATTTACATATACTCGTAATATTAGTAAGAGATCACATTGAAAATTAGCGAAGTTATAGATGGTAATCATGACAATCACGGAAAAAACCTTAAATAGATTAATAAAAACTAGTGTGAAAACACGGAGTGAAAAAGTTGCGCATAATATTACGTTCTTAACTTCTGTAACTCCATATAGATATGTGTTAGGTTTATATGGTTAAATTTCGATATTTCATCGCTTATCAAAGTAGCATTGCATGTTCAGCCAAAGAGCTTACTCATGTCTTGCTTCCGTGGATCAGTGGAGAGGTGTGATGGAGATAACCTGTGAGAGAGGAAATATCGTGAGAGGAAGGCCTTATTCAATCTTTCATAAGAAATTCACTATTGTTTTAAATTTTACCAGGATTGAATTATGGATAATTTTTGAATGGTCCGTGTTTTCGTGTTTACAACTTTCAAAATTATTGGCTTGCGTTTTCACATTACATACAATTGTGAACGCTGCTGCCTATATCCAAGATTTTATATAACTTACTGGCATTATACATGCAGTCGCATCTTTTTTAAATTGACCTTAGCCTTTGTCGAATAATTGAAATATCAGAGCTTCGCTGGACTTACGGCTTCCTTCGGCAGCAACGCCGCCCATGGGTTAGCATAGAAGATACAATGGATTAGGCTCTTAAAGTGTTCGGCAATATTTATTTTTTTTTGTATTTTTGATGTATTTTCTTTTAACAGAACACGTCATATGGTCCTCAAAATAGTTAACAAGGACGCGAACATCGACAGCCCGTCACGGCCACAATTGTGTTCCCCACAAATTGAAAAAAGAATATCCAACTGGCGCGCTAATTGGTCAGAATTGCCCCGGACCGAATGACTGGTGTTTTCGGTTCCGCGAAGTGCGCAAGAGACGTAATAATAACCTGCGCGTAAGGTGGTAGAATGCATTTATGCTACGCAACCAGGTAAAGTTGACACCTGTCGTCTCTCTCTTTTGTTTGTATTTGGTGTCCTTCTTAAATTTTTACTTGTTATAAAAAATATTAATTGGTGAAAATTTTTCAATTGAACCATTGGGTTTTTTATAGGCTTCCGTAAATGAATAACTTTACAACGAAGACATTTTTTGTATCTAATCTAAGGCTCAAATAAACTGGTCGTACTTCCCACTACTTTGCTCGCCTTCATCCTTATAATAAGTTTTATAGTTTCAACGTCTTTATGTGTGTGTGTTTTGGAAATAATGGCGTTGAATCTGTCGAGTCAGCGCGTTTGAGTGGTGCGCCGGCGCCGGTCCCGTGTGTCCGTTTTCACACTATAGTTCTAACTAGTGGGTGTCGAAAGTAGATATTTTTAGAGATAAGGGAATCCGGGAAGATATAACAAGGCGTCGAATTAAATGTGGACTGAGTAGGGGCCCCTTTTATTGTTCAACTTTGTATATAGATATAGGCCAAGTTATAATATAACTAAACTGACGAGCAATTTGACATAGGATAGTTTTTCTTCAACGTGTAAGGACGAGCGCGAAAATTGATTAATTGTAACGTGAAATTAAAGTCATACTGGTCATTTTCCGCTACCACAATTTTCCAAATGTTTCATTTAATAAGAATATTATTCCTTGAACCAGAGCTTTACCAAGAATCAATATCCGGATATTTGGCATCGTCCATACATTTCTGTTCCAGAAAGTGCTAGCTTACTGCTGCGTACTAACTACTACTAGACTTTTTAGGGTTCCGTAACCAAATGGCAAGAAACGGAACCCTTATAGATTCATCATGTCTGTCTGTCTGTCTGTCTGTATAAATCGTAAACCGCTAACTAACTTGCAATTCTTGAGGATAATAGAAGGCAACATCCCGACGAAAAGAAAGGCCTGAGTCCAGTAGGCCTACTATGTAAGTAGCGACAGGCTCGAGAAGCTGTCAAACGCGACATAGTGACATTAGAGCCATAGCAGCAGTTCTGTCAATATGTCGCGTTTGACAGCTTCTCGAGCCTGTCGCTACTTACATAGAAGGCCTGCAGAAGCAGACAGTAACAGCCGCAGTAGCAGAGTGTTAAAACGTTCGCAAACATTACAGAGGTTTCGGATTCGATGAGGCACGTTTCAACCAAATATCACTTTGTGACACTTTTCACAGTTTAGTTAGGACATTGCAAGCTGAATCACCTATCACCTGATTGTCTGAAAATTTTAAAAGATTCCGTGCTTCATAAGGCACGTAAAGCCGGTTGGTTCCGGCTACTATTTTTATAATATAATATGGATGTATTCGTTATCGTTCAGAAGCCAGACACCTTAATAAATCGGACATCATCACACCTTCCGCACGATAGGCAAGCCAGTTATATAATTCTTGTAGTTATAACTTCAGCCAGTACAGAAGCAGCACGTGCGGTTGGACATTTGCACTACGAAATTCACCCCTGCCACTACGGAATACGGGCGCTCTCAAGGTCAATATGTTCAGCCGCATGTGCTGGCTACTGTACAACCTGCCACATTCATCGTCATTGGTCTGATCTGAGACTGTTTGATAACTCCCGTATAACTTTCTGAATTTGAACTATAATAGTTAATATTGCCTTCAGTTGGTGCAGTAATAAGATGTATATATGACGCCTCTGCCAATTCTATGTCCAGACAGACCCAATATCCACTGATCCCTGAATTTATAAGCTCATGAGGTATAGGATTTGCACATGATATATTTATTTATGAAGGACAAATCTGTTAGTGCTCTACAGACGAACGCCAATTCTGTACAGCCAATCAAGGACAGGCAGCTAGGCTGTCATCCTTAGTATTTATTTAGTAGGTTTGACATAAAAAAATGTTTTTGAAAACCAGTTTATTATAAAGATACAAAAACAACGTTGGTTTCATTCGCGTTACGTACAGTAAGCAGCACATGCGGCTAGAAACTCGCACAATGAAACTCGCTTTTACTGCTACGGAATAACGGCGCTCTCAAGGTTAACATGTCCAGCCGCATGTGCTGCTTGCTTTACATGCATATTAATTTCGTTATACTGATGGACTTCTCAGCATTCATTCAACTTTGCTTTTACTTTTTGCTTTACGTTTATTTATTCTCCATCTTTGTTATTTAAAAGGCAATGAGTTTAAAAATAATACCCCAACCAAATTAATTAAATATTTAAATAACAACTCCAAAAAAGGTACAAACGAATTTCGCCACACTTCGTCGCCTCACGAATTCCGACGTTCGATTCTTAAAATTTGTTTTATTTATGTTTCGTGAAGTTTCGAACAGTTTTCAGATGTCACAACTAAGGGCGTAACATACAAAACTGTATTTGTTGTGCAAGTTCTATTTCTTTATTTTATTTCTGATATTTAAATTCTTTTTTGGAAATTGTTTTTTTTTTTTATTAGAGCGTTATTTTTCTGTGCTTGTGCCTGCATCCTCGCCTTATCGCTATCCGGGTGCACTGCACTACCGATTGTGCCACCGAGTCACTGTATATACAATAACAATTATAAGCCCAACGAAATTAATTATCGCTTCTTACTAAGTGCTGCCTCTACATCGTTTTCTTTTTCGCTTCGATTTAAAATAGTAAATACATAATCAGACGTCATCTGTTATAAAGGTACTAGTGGGACAAAATAGGTGCATTAGTTCCATCATGGAACTGTTCAATGGAAATAGTGGGAACAAACGATAAATTCATTATTATATTTTTTCTCGCATACTCATAAATATTCAAGTCAAGTATTCGACTCGCGAACCTGGCGCGTGCGTTTCAAAAATCGCTCTGGCGGGATTCTCAGCACGGCCGGCTCCTTGTTTGAGTGTGTTTCACTTAAAACGCCGCCTGCGCCGTTCCGCTCATTCTCTATGGTAATTCATCGGACGCATTGTTTTATTTTCGTACTCCTTCGTGGACTTTCGAGGGGAGAAGTGTTGATTTTAAGTTAAGAGTTTAAAAATAGGGTCTACTACATATAAGCAAACACAAATCGTAAATATGGTGTCTAAAGTTTCTAAAGTGTCTAAAGTTTAAAGTCTTACTTCGAATAAACACATTTTGAATTTTTTGAATTTTGAAGTTATTTTATGATGAATTGCTAAGAAATTTTACATTCGCAATAAATATATATGCCGGTATTATGGAAGATAAGTATGATTTTCAAGATCTGAAAACTAGGCTAGCGCTGATTTTGAATGAAATGCTTTCATTGACAGACAACGTAATCTCAAATCTCGACATCTACTTGCGTATACTTTCTAACCTTTCACATCGCACGTCAGTATTGTTAACAATTTTCATTGCGTTTTATAATTATTGCTAACTAGTACAGGTGATCTTAGTCCATTTTAATATAAAAAAACTAATTGATTCTATTAATGTTATTATTTTTACCAAACAAGGCAGTCGCAAAAAGTGAATATTTTGTAGCAAGTTTTTGTTTTATACGAGAATGCATAATATTATTTATACTCTCGCCTAGAATAAAACTACTGAAAATATTTTTGGTTTTCAATCCCTTCAGCAAAAATAATCTATAACCTTGAATCTCATAATAAACCCGCAGTAGCACGCTTTACTGTAATAGTTAAAAATGCTCTTCAGTTTTTTAAAGATTTACGAACTTATTATGAATAATATGGTGTCACCCTGTAAATTAATCTAAGAGCGCGCAAAGTTATTATCCAACTAGTATCACAAGATTCTAATATAGTATTGTTGAAATAAGTGGAGCACAAACTTATTACTGCGACTGTACGACTCAGTGGGCCTTGTTCCATGAAACTATAATTTATTTTAATACAATTCGATTTACATTACGTGGTATGAAAAGTTTGAATCGTAAAAAAAGGGTACTTATTTAGGACTACTTGTCTACGAAACGCCCCCGTGTAGTGCTGCCTGGTTTAGAATTTGACTAACAGAACTTCCTGAGGGTGTCATAAGTAACAACTGAAAGGACATAGCCCGGGGTGGCCCAAGGAATGGGTAGCAGAATTCACCTGTGTAATCAGCAACAACAGCAGCAGCAGTCTTCAATAATCCAATCAGCCTGTTAAGCGTGGGGATTTACGCAAAGTTGCAACCTGGCCTCCTTACAACAACGTCTTTTTTTTGCATTGACCTATGCTTGTGTCGAAAAAGTAAGACCAATCAAGCTTCACCGGACTTGCGGGGGAGCGGAAGACTCTAACCCAAAAAACATTCATGTACCAACGTGACTAGGGGCGGCTCGAGGAAGCCTCCGACCTCGGCCTAGCGCGTTGATACTGAAAAACATCGTGAAAGAAACAACGTCTTATCAGAAAAAGAACCTAGTAGTATTTTCTGATATTGAAATAAATACCTACACTCCCAACTAAACATAATTATGTAATGGTATATTTTCGTTGCAAAGAATTTGCAGTTCGTCGTAAAAAGGCTTTAGAAAATCTACCTACTGTTACTTACTTTACATTTGGTTTTCTAGCTATATAACGACGCTTCGCATTCTATTCTTCCCTTTTCATGCTCTGTACCAAAGTTGTTCTTTGCCTCTCAGTTACGTAGACTACGCAATGAACACTAAATTACTCTTGTAAACTATATATTCGTGAATTGCGCTTGTATCCGGTCAAAGTACTCCCGTTTGCACCTTGTCAGCCACCGATTCTATCTTCCACCTAATTGCTAATATTCCATTAGAGTAATAAATATGCTTCGGCTCCTCTCGGTTAGACCCACTTGATTACAGCACTCAGAGCTATTATGTAGTGGTGAGTGTTGACTTGTTATAATATTCTTATGGCTTGTGTGGAGTGGACGGGTATTGGTTTAATGGTGTTTTGATTCTTAGATGGATATATTTCGTATAAGGTTTTGTAAAAGTTTTTCAGGTTCATCATTTTTGCAGGTTAATTTGTTTCTAAATAAAAAATAGGTGGATGTATAACAATATACTTTTTAAAGGTTTTTTGAAAATTATACTTTGTGAAGTGTTCAAAAATAATTTAAGAAACATTTGCATTTTTAATCTAAGAAAAAAAAGTATAGTATTGTATATTATTTAATAAACCCGGAATGAATACAAAAACGATGATGCAAAATCTTGAAATAAACAAATGATATTTTTATCTATAGATGATAAATCCTTACCTATAATGAAGATATTTTATAACTTCTGTCTGTACTATATACAACAGTTCTCATCCTGGCCACTTTTTAAGGAAATGAAATCGTCACAAATATTTGGTTATATGAATTTAGTTCGGGTGAATAAAACCTTGTAAGCAGTGTTTGAAACTCTGCAGTTTTGTTTTGCTGAGCTACTGACCTTTTCGTCACAAAGAAACATTATTTGTTGTATGATATATTATGTTCTTTTGTGTAAATATATTCTTTTTTTTTTAGATACTATATTTTTCAATCTTTCCAGATTTATCGATAGATATGTGATCAAGTATCTAACCTAACCGGCTAATAAGAATGTGTGTTCGTAAATTAAATCAGCAACGAAATAAAGCTTAATTTAGACATAATAGGCGTTTCATTGTAAGGCAATGAACACAAGAGCCAACCTCGTTAACGCCATAAAGGATGACAGAGTCGCGGCCAGAAATGGGTATTCGGGCAGAACGTGACTCCTCCACCTATTATCTGAACTCGCTGTTTTATATTAGCGGAAGCGAAACACCGTAAAGATAAGACATGCTTAAGCACCCTTAGGATTTATTTGGAACGCTACTTATCTCATTTACGTGGCCGTGTAAATTAGGTTTTACATTTGAAATATTTTTTAGTACGGACATTACTTTAGATATCCAATTTCTTCATAGGTCGTTTTTTTCCTGGGTTAGAATTAGACTAGTCCATATCTTCCTACTTATGTCGTAAGGCGTCATAGGCACGTGCCCCAAAAAAGAGGCAGTATAGTCTGCGATTCCCAACCGGCTGACTAAGCTTGTAGACTATTTGTGACACATTATCTATCTTTCGAAGGAGCGGAAAAAAATTCAGCAGTGGTCTCTGATTGTGATTGGGCCTTGTCTTACTAGATTCCAACAAATTTCCATCAATACTACTAGAAAATAGACGCATTTATCTTTTGAACACATTATAACAACAGCAAATTTCGAAATAAAGTAAGATCAAAAGCCAGAAGTTTAGCTCAGGATAAAATACCCATTACTCAAGGAAAATTGTAATTTATTACAGCGGCGAGACGAAGCCGGTACAGACGAAGGAGCGAGTCGCGACTCGCGATTGGCTCCGGAAGCCATCGGGAATTAAAACTTTCGCTAAACCATGAATTGCAAATAGGTTTGGAGTTCGAGTAAGTTGCAGGCCGAAGAGACACGCTATATAGGGTCCCTGTGTGAAACTGTCTTTGGGTCGACTTACAATAATACATGTGTTACGCCCGCGGCTCGCCTTGCTCTAGGGCGAGCCTGCGGCGTGAACTCTTAAGGTAGTAGACGGATACGCGTCGATGAAAACAAACTGAAGTCACATAGATTTTAGGTTTATTCGCAATTTCACGGTAACAATTTAACAATTACACTCACAGTAACAATTTAGAGAATAATTTATTAATGTAGGTACATTTGAGGAGAACGGCCACGTAGTTCGTGGCCAGGAGTAAGTCAAGGAAATGAATAATAAAAAATGGATGATTGACGGATGATTTTGAATGAATTCCAAAATTAAATATATTTGAATTTAGACGAAAATGGTAAATGAGATGAGAAATGAAGTAGAAAACGTGGCAACGAGGTAGCACGCAATGCACCTCGTTACACATGTATGTATGAAATAATAGGTAGGTAATTAACATTTTCGCATGCCGCTAATGTTGCCTGCTATAAACCGGGAAATTTAACTGGTTATTTAACCGCAACATAGGTGGTAGTACTCATGACACTGAACAACTTTACCTGGTACACTTTGTATGACAAGTTAAAATTTAATTTTGAGATCCAATCCATGTTCCTTCAATACTCATTTTAACGATGTTGATATATTTTGTCTCAGTGCTAGTGTTTTCAAAAAACGATTACTGTCACTATTACAATGATAACTTTTGGTTTACCCTCACTAGTTTGTAGTGAGCGGTGTCTTTAAAAAAATACCTTACATAGGAATACCTCTTCTTTATATCTTTCCTATGTATTGAACAGAAATTAGTTGCTTACTACCATGTTATTCTAGTAATCTGTGGTTATCGGTGCTGGTGTCACAATGATGAAGTATTATTTGGATAAGTTTTTTGTTAATATTTTATTGTGATATTGTTAGATAACCCAAAAAAAAAAAAATTTTTTTCTTAGGGAATGTTGTTCAGTTTTAAGAGTACTACCACTATGTTGCGGATAAACAACCAGTTAAATATCACGGTGTATTAAGTCTGATTGAGACCAAAAGCAAGATCATAAAACCGGAGTTAATTTTATTTTTCACTAGCGACCCGCCCCGGCTCCGCACGGGAAAATGGTTATTGTGGATTATTCTTAAGTATATTATGCATATATTATACATATAAACCTTCCTCTTGAATCCCTCTATCTATTAAAAAAAACCGCATCAAAATCCGTTGCGTAGTTTTAAAGATTTAAGCGTACAAAGGGAGGGACATAGGGACAAAGAAAGCGACTTTGTTTTATACTATGTAGTGATTTTTCCATTGGCTATATGATTTTCCTCGTTTCTTTGATCACATTTTATTTTTATGGGTGGGAATTTATTTTTCTTTCTTATCTTCTTTATAATAGTCTTTGATACTTTAAAACGGGGAAGAAAAAGTATTGACCCTCAATACGTTTCTTAAGCAGCAAGCTTGGCAGTCACTATAGCTATTCAGCCAGATATTAACATTTAAATAGTAAGACCTTATATCGAGTGCATCTGCGCAAAAAGGCACCATCTCGCCGAGATAGGATAACAAGATAACAAGCGTGGAGCGACGGGCTGAGCGGATAAAAACAAGACGGGGCCTACGTGTACCTTGTTTACTTAAACGAGGCCCACATTGGGGTCTCTATATAGGAGCCTGAGTTGTACTGCCAGGCGCAATTTCTAAAACAAGCACTTTAAAAAAATGCATTGGCATTCCGCTCTAGTATGTTTGCGTTTTTACTCTGCTTCACTCGGACGACTTATAAATCAATGTTAAAAGGTGTATTGATGATCAGTTCAGTCAGTTTATTGTAGGTAACGCACGTGAACTATAGAAAAGAAATAATTTACCTTCATATGTGTCGCTACATAATAATATCAAGCTACAATGGACTTGATAAAAAAGGAAACAAAAATAAAGCTTATTGTAACTTATATCATAAGAACTATCCAAATTGATTATGCAATAAAAATTTGCCCCATCATTACTATTATTATAAAGAGGAAAGATTTGTATTTGTGTGTCTGTGTGTATGTTTGTAATGAATAAACTCAAAAACTACTGAACCGATTTCACAAATTCTTTCATCGTATGAAAGCTACATTCACCCTGAGTAACATAGGCTACCTTTTACCGCGGTAAAATGCCTCATTCCCACGGGAAAAACTGTTAACGCGGGTGGAGCCGCGGCGGAAAGCTATAGTAGTCTATCATTGGCAACACGAAGCAACCAGCACCCCACCTCCTGCCATAGTAGATGCATCACAGACACCACCGCATCCGCTTGATTGGACCTATTAACTACCTTACAGGGCGATCCAGTATCAACACCAAAGAATCCAGAGCGAGAGCCCCTTCCCACAAGGAGCTTCTAGAATGGAACTGGTTTCAAACTCCGTGTTACTTGAGCGTTTCCGTCCATAGTACCTGTGATAGTACATTCTCAAAAAAGTTCGCAATCGACGCGACCAGTTACTATATAACCTTTGTGGCTAGTAGCTTTGAAAATGTTTGTTTGGATGTTCGAAAACATTCATATTTCAGTAGCTAGCTCCGTGTCAGTACGAACCAAGCTTTGTATAAAGCAACATGCAATTTTCTTCTACATGTAAGTTTACAAGAATAACTTACTTCCAAGACGCTATTATACTATTAAGCATGAATTGTTTTCATGTTTTATGTTTTATTAAAAGTCATGACTAACATACACACACACACGCACACACACACACACACAAATACAAATCTTTCCTCTTTATAATATTAGTATGATAAAAAAAAACTAATTTTTAAAAGTGATTGACCACCAATTAGCTGATCATCATTATCGCTTAAATCGTCGTGTGCGAATGCACTCATTTAAGCAACCTATAAATAAAGCGAATTTACATTTAATACCCTTAACAAGTTCTAAGCTATTAAGTTAGAACTGAAGTGACGAAGTTTCCATAATATAGAATACTTATATAGCATGTTCCTATTTGTATGCACATATTGATACAACGTGTTACATAAATAATGCAGTACCTTTCTGGTTTCACCTTGTCCATGAAACTGAACACAATTCCAACATTAAATACTTTTGAGTTTTGTTACGGTTAACATAAATGAAAATAATAATACCTTTAGTACTGATTTATTTAGAAACCTATACGTCGCTTTCTCTAACGCAGTTCATGTAATTAGTACTTAAATTCATTTCGCTTTATAAACTAGAAAACAAACTGCCAAATGCATTACGCTGTATTTTGTTGCTTAGTTACCATTGTTAAACAGTACATAGGGTTACCATCAGTACTTGCAGTTTTCAATCTGCCTGCTTAGTATGAAGATTTTAGCATCAGCAATGTTAGAGGCTGTGGTAGATATTCACCAAGAGTACACAAAAGAAATCTTCTTTATTTAAGCCGCGATCGTGATCCGATATCGGAGTTTATATGCGGCCTGTCCAATAGAAAGCGAGCGCAATCTGTGTTACAAGCTGCATATAAACTCGACTATAGTTCTTCAACCCGCGCTTTCTGCGTGTGTTGGTTCGCTTATTAATTTTAAACCTTGTATAATTGTGACGAAAGTTGCTAATCCAGCAAAATAATCAGAGCTACTTAACGAGGCAGTTTTTTTTTCTGCACGTTTAACTTCAAATTTATGGTCATGGGAGCCATTCAGAGAATCTATTACAGTATTAATATGCTAATGCCTAACGAGCTTGTACGATTTTAGAACAGCCAAAAACAAGCTTGTTAATTTCGTCTAGACTACAGAAACGCTTTAACAATTAGTAGACCATGAAGAGGAATCAAAACTTGTTTTAAATGCTTTTGTTGATGATCTTGTATAACATATTAAAAAGTTTAAAGTACCTATTCTTGATTTATCAACTAACAAATGTTCAAAATTTTCAACTCTGTTGGTGGATTTATAGTTAATATAATTATTTCACACAAATGCAATCACATCTATCGAACTATTCTCATTGTTTTATTTTTATTTATTTATTTTATGCGGCATTTGATTTGATTAATTTATTAGAAACACCATAAATACTAAAAATAACATATTTTCTCGGTATCGAGTTCTGTCCAATTCAAGATCAAATAAATTAATTTTCGCTTCGATAAAAATAACTATACGCTGATTAAAACCATTTCTTGAAAAAAAAAATAAACATGTCTTTTAATTTTTAAATATTTTGTTAGTTCAGAAATCTGAATTCGATCTTACTCTCCAATGAAATAAGTATTAAAACAATTGTTCAATTTTGTCAATCTCGCGAACTTCACACTTACTGTTGTTACTGCTGCAACACTAAATTATTCAAAGCAGACTGAACATGTTTATCTATTGTTATCATTAAGCAATCGCGTCATTACACGTAGCCTGCCCACGGCAGCGATGGGCTGCTGAGATCGGCCATACCAGTGGTCGACTTGGTACGTGCGTGTCTTAAGTAAGAAGATATTCGTAACATAGAAAAAATATGTTTACTATCTATAAATCGAATCGAAAATAATTGAGCTTGGGCAGGGACTTGAACCCGCATCTCCTTGGCTATCCGGGCCATACAGGCGCACTATCAACTGTACCACCAAGTCTCCGTAAAAGTGATAAACCAAAAATATTATGTTTTCTATGATTTTGTAACGACAGAGAATGTGACCGAAAGAATTCAACATTCTGAAAAAGCCGTGGTGATATGTGCTGTCTTTTTGTCTCTTGATCTTAAAAATGTATTATATAGATATAATATATCTCTTTCATGTAATGATTGTTTTACAAATATCTTTACCTGATCAACTATTTATCTTATCTATCTTTGAAATCTTTGATGTTTTTTTTCTGGATCAGTCAGCGTTTACACAAATTGTGCTTTGGTGCTTTGCTTTTCAATGCTCTTCTGGTCGTTTTGTGAGTGTTTCATTTATTTTAATTCTTGTACATCTCTGTATTAACATAGACTGCACAGAGAGGTAAACGAGGCCCTTAACTAATGCAAGTGGAATAACATCTGTTAGGTAAAAATAAATACAGCATAAAGACAACATAAATCGATAAGCCTAGTATGAAAGCTTGCTTATCGAGGTTAACCTACCTCACAAACCTGGTGTCGGAATTGTTGAGCCGCCTTAGTATGAATTATAATCTCCTTTAACTTGTACCACATTGTCGGTATCGTCTGTTACGACAATCTGACGAGCGCGTGAGAACTCCCGTCTAGAGACGTATGACTCAAGGTGGTGTGAAGTTATGGCCCTATTTTGAGGAAAACGGTTACGTTAAGATACGACGCCTCTGCGGTTCCCAGACTTAATCTGGGCTTCATCAAAATAAGTAAATACTCGTGATGATATCCCACACGCATCACATCACGACCAACTGATCCTATATAATTATAGCTATAGAAGATAGCTATTATATCTATATTGCAGATTGATTAGACATACAGCAGATCACAGAAATATAAATATATTATAGGTAAACAATATCCAGACAAGATAAACCTAACAACAACAACGGTCCTAATTGTACTCCACTGACACTTTTTCTAGCATTGAACGAGCGAGTTCGTCTAAAGCCTAGTCACCCTAAATCCAGGCTAGGCTTAGGCCACTCGGTGGGGATGAGATGATAACAACTAATATTTTTCCGATACGGTACTAGATCAGAGAAACCAATGAGGTTTACCATCTGTGAGATTATTGTTGCGAGATGAAACCCGACGTTCATATCTTTACAAGTAGAAAAAAATAAAATCTCCTTGTGAAGTGCTGCTGCATAACACGAATTTATGTTCAATCTTTTTGTTAATATTTGAAGCCTTTGACGCACAGAGCATCCAATTTATATCAATTTCCAGACCGCAGACGCAGGCGACGCGACGGCTTTATCATTACCCCTTTTCGCACTTTTAATTTTCGCGTTAATTAAGGATGTAACCGTATTTTTATTCTGTTTGAACTTTTTGACCCTTCTTTGTATAAAGTTTCATTTAGAGTCGCTAAGACTCTATATTAAGCTTGTAATAATGAGCTCTCGGTCCTTTGTAAGGGTGGCAAATGGAAAACTAAGTCACGTTTGTTCGAAAGAGTTATCTGGGATAGGTATCTATAACTAAATGAGACAAAAGAGATCTAAAAAATGAAAAGTACTAAAATAATTGTCGCTAAAATGGTTTGGCTAAAGAACGCCTTGCCAAAAAAATTTATGTTCTTTACAAAATAAAGACAAACTAAAATGAATCGATGTCGAAGAATAATGTAGTTTTTGACAACCATGGAAAGGCTAAAGTTACCTACAGCCCCCGTAACATGCAGTGATATGCTATGACAAAAGTTTGACAAAAGTATGACAAAAGCACATTTGACTATCAAAAAACCCGCCATATTAAAATTTCCTCCAATAGGATAAGAGAATACGCACGACAAAATTATGTCTGTCACGCGTGGACCGGGCATTTTAGAGGAGCAGATAAATTTTCGGAATTTCAAAATGTGGACTTTGATCGATTTAATATAATGTTTTTTTCGTTGTAAAATATTATAATTTTCTGCCTATCGTGTTTAGACCAAACGACTTAAGATTCCTATGGACTGCTTGAGTAAAGCAAAGTATCGCGCTCAGAAAGCAAATAATATGAAAAATAAAATTTTCTCTTTCCATCGTTGGTTGCTTACGAAACGTCGGACTCGCGAACGTTTTCCGCTAAGTTAGATTCTCATTACTTTTCTTTGAAAGTTAGCTTTTATAACCGTCGGCGGTGGTAGGAAAGGAAAACTCCATTACAACGTGGCTTTTGACAGGGGCCACTACTTTGTACTTGGATTCTCTAGGCTAGAGACTAAGAGATGTTCATCCCGATTTTTGGGTATAACAGAAAGTATTTTAATCAACGCCCCTCACTAAAACTCTTTATCATAAATTTAAGTTTTGCTGAAACCTAAAGGTTTACATAGTTTCATATTACGAGGTTGTGGGTTACATAACATGTGAATTTTTCAATTCTTCTTCTTACACAAAAAATGAATGTTCTTACTAAGCTGGGTTGCCTGAAAGAAATTGCTATAAGCAATAAGGCCGCCTGTTACCTAACGCTGTAGATTATAAGTTATAATTATACATTTTCTGTTTGCGTGCGATAAAGTATTTGTATTGTGTTGTATTCTAAAACAAAATCGTTATGGTACCGCAAAGTATGGTTCCTTATTTTTTATCCAAAAGGAAACTATTTACCAAATTTTCTAAAGATACTTGTAAGCTATTTCAGAAACGCAATTTTCCAATTCCAAATATCCACTACGATTCCGGGACCCCGACATCGTCATAGCAATATCGCGCCGGGATAAAATTACAGTCGGCATTCCTTTATCGAATCCTTTTATTCACTAACAATCACACCGCATTAAAGAGGTTATGGAACTGGAGCGAAGACGTTTATAATGATAAGCCAAGGCGGCTGCTTTCAGCAAATCTCTTCGTAAGGCGACGTGTGAGCAATGAGCCGGCCGATGATAATAGTTATTTATGATACTAGTGCGGAAAGTATGTGATTTCCGATGAGTGTCATTTTATTCACGAGCGAGCAAAGCGAGCGAGTGTATAAGCCGACACGAGTCGGAAATCATCTTTCGCACGTGTATCATACAAGATTTTACAATACATTGTGCAAGAAAAAAAACAGTTATATTAAAAAGGCGTATAAAATGACGGGCTTCATAAACAAAACACATTCGCGCTGAAAAAAACATCTACTGCGCATGTGCAAATCTGTCGAATCGCAATAAGGCAATGAGTAAAATTTATTCAGCCACGCAAATTTTTAATTAATATTTGAACGTAATTTATCAATAAAAATCAATTTCTAAAGTAATTATACTAATTATAAACGCGTTTATTGAATTGTTATTTTTATTGTTCCCTTTATATTAGTAACAATTGGTAGTAAAAATATCTCAAATACTGAAATGTTAGGTTGACTGGCTGAATGACAGGCTGAGCAAAAATAAAAAAAAAACTGAAAAGTAAAAAGCACTAGTGCGGAAAAGTGCTACTTTCCGCACTGTTTGGCTGCCTAGAAAACGCTCTTTTTCGAGCACATGCATTGTAAAATTAATTGTGAAATTTATGGCATGGCCGCCGAGGTTAACGCATCTTAGGGACCTGACAGACGCGCCTGTAACTTAAAAGAAACAGTATTAATGACAGAAAACGTAAAGATTTGGCTGTATAACCGTTTTGTATTTGCGGAAAAGATTTTTTTTAAAATTCGGTATCGAAACGGAGGCGGTAGTAACACGGGTAAAAAACTATGAAAATAAAATAGTCCCCTTGAAATATTATGTATTGTATACTGGTTTTCATGATAGTTTATCTTCCTCACCACTCATAAATTATGCAATATATTTGAAGTAAATAAATAAAAGATGCAAAAATCTGACTGGGTGGGCAGTAAGTTGTACAGCTTCAGTACTTCACTAAACTAAATAATAGTAACTAGAGAATATTTTCTCATGTTATCTGTATGTTACAACATAACTGAAGTAGGTTTTGTGGTTGTAAAAGAAAATAAAATTGGTTACAAACTTATGAATATATTGATTGGTTAACGATATTCAAACTTCGTATCACTCCATCTAAACTAAACGGGCCTTAAAAGGTTTTATTAACATTTTAAAAGTCTACTATTATTATTCCGACCTCAGATTAGTCCGTGTAAAGTAGTCTAAACACTAAACTTAAAGGGCCAATAAGCTTTAATAACTGCTTAACCTTTGTCATTTTGATTGTACCATCTTAATCGACAATTTACGTATGCCGTTTAGCAAAGGAGATGCGATTTGTATGGCTCATCTGATCATAAAAACTGATGGTCGGTTCGCATTACAATTGGAGATATTTTAATTTTAAGACTCTAAAGTTCGACCTTTGCGGCGGCTTTCGATTACGGCTTTATATTTTATCTTTTAATGTAGTATGTATTATTTTATTGTGTATTTTAGTTAAAAGGGCTATTATAAGTTTAATTATTTACTTTTTAGCATTCACTTTTGTCTTCAAACTAATTTCGTATTAAGTCGTTATTGAGTAGAGTAACATCTTACTTTTTTATCTTTCTTTTTGTTACCAGTTAAAGAGCACACAAGTACCTTAACTGTTTGTTCTGCTTCTACGTATAAGTATGTGGGTAGGTTTATATACCAGTGTTGTTAGTGTTTTAAGGATTTCCGCCAAAAGAATATATCATAAGCCGCGATTGACTTAAAAGTACGAGAGGTTGAAAATGTTTATGTTTCTATCATCACAGTCAAGTAACCGCGGTAAGCCTGTCAAAATATCTGTGTAACCGCGGAAGTTCTAAATCATGTGTGCCTGTTTAAAATAATATAGGATTTATCGTACAGCCATCCACCCCGTACCCACTCCGACAAAAATATATGTAATACTCTGGAAGTGCGCCACCATCTAACTTCGCAATGAATTAATTACAAAATGTACGTCAGACGTACATAATGTAAGTGTGACGAAATTAAGTATGTCGTTAAAAATAGTAAAAGAAATAATTAATGCATAAACAGCTGACTGTACCAGCCTTCAACATCCACAACTTGAAAAATATTCGTTTGAACAAATAATACCATTGATAGAGGTGTAAATAGGTTAAGGAATGGAGGAGTTAGGGAGGGCCACGGGCGAACCCATTGGCGAGCAATATAGTAGACAACTTAAGCAGCCAAGGAAATGAGACTAGACTAGTGTGCTAGTGTAGCCGATCGATGTCCACTATTGAAATTTAAGCAAAAAGTACATTATCGATATTTTAAGCAAATACAATACACGGAGTCAACTTTTCATATACACTTCAGTCACGTGACCGGCCACTTTGTATGGCGAGTTGAATTTTAATCTGAGATTTCAACCTAAGTTCCTTAGGGAATGTTGTTCAGTTTTATGAGTCTACGACTATGTTGCGGACAAACTACCAGTTAAATATCACGGTGTATAATCAATAGGCCTATGAATATATTAACTTAGATTTATAAACATTTTTTGGGAAGCATAGAGCACGCTTGTCACTTTCGCGCCTTTGTGCCAATCGTAAGCAGATATAAAACGCTTTCCATGGTCCAAGAAAACAAGGTCTAACCGTTAGACCACGTGACTGACACAAGCCTACGTCATTTTGCGCTGTTCATCCTTGTCTATTACACGCATTCGACAAGGTTGAATAGGTAAAATGGCATAGAAATGACGTAGGCTTGTGTCAGTCACGTGGTTTAATGGTTAGACCTTGTTTTCTTAGAGTCTAAGCGTCATGGTCTAAGACTTAGACCATGACGCTTTCGTAGTGTTTTGATACTGATTGCGCGCGCGTGGTACGAATCGGAGTATTGTGCGTACTTGTGCTATTACTTACTTACTAGAGTGCCTCAGCGACCCAAAGTGAGTCTTGGCCTCTGACACGAGAATTCGCCACTTGTCACGGTCTTGCGCCGCCACTTGTGTTATTGCTCCTAGAATTTTTTTGTTTATACTCTGAGGATTTTAGCGTATCGATAGTTTAGCAAGACTAGACTAGAAGTTCCTCATGGAAGTTCAAAGTGTCTAAGGGCAACATTAGCCATTCAAAGCGGGCAGCCGTCGAGCCTCGAGCCAGCTCGGTATTGGGCGCGGATGGGTCTAAGCAAACACGCTCATTATGCGACCGGCGCCGGCGACGTGACATACAAACGCAAATATTCTCGCACGTGCTTACTATCCAATAGGGATGATGACTGCTTAGTTTAATCATCATCTTTTTATGAAATACTAGCTTTCCGCCCGCTCTAACAGGTTTTCCTGTAGGAATGAGGTATTTTCCCGCGGTAAAATGTAGCCTATGTTATTCTTCAAGGTCTACTCTATTTTTGTACTAAGTATCGTTAAAATCGGTTCAGTGGTTTTAGCCTGAAAGAGTAACAAACAGATTTATTTTCGAATTTAAAATTTCATCAAGAATGATAACTAATATGGGAAGGGAAGCCTATGAATGTAATTTATTATTTGTTATTGAACGAATAAAAAATATTTACGAATAGAAAATATTTTTGTTGAGTAGGTACATACATAGTTATGGTGACAGGTCTCTACCTGAATCATCATGACATGACCTGAATATACCATGGTATCATTCTTAAATTTAATTTTTATATAATAAAAACGTAGTTACCGTTAAAATAGAGAAATAATCGTCATTTTGAGTTTTAAAAATTAATGTACTGATGGAATAAATGATGAAATAAATTTATTTTGGATTCAGTCATCATCTCTATTGTACACGTATAGACCTACAAGTTTTATGATTTACTGATTTTTCCCTAGTGGGATTTAGTGTTTTTTTCTTTGGGAATTAGGTGTTATTCAATAGAAATAATTATAAAGAAAAGTTATTAAATAATTTATTTTTCAAATTAACGAATTAGCGTTATACGATTAAAAAAACGACGAAATTGTGTCTGTTCGAACCGCCCCTAGACGAATTGTTACAAATACTTCGGAAATTGTGCTTGTGATAGATTGATTGGTTGTATAGTTTAGTTTTTCTACTTTTACTGGTTGCCTTCCTCAAATTGTATATTTCGTTAGTAAAATTTTATAAAATACTAATTTATAGTCTTGTAAAAATATTTTGAAAAGATGCAACGCCTGTGGAGTTTCTTCCGGCCAGTTCTTCTTCACAGAAGACAGCCTTTCAGAATTCGCCAGGAAAGAATATGCAACTGACTTAACTAAGTGATGTAAGTTAAAAATAAATACTTTAACTTAAACTTTGGTAGGGCCGTAACAATACAACAACAACAATAATAACTGTCAACTGTCTCTCATACGATAGTTTGAGTTATTGTGGGTGTTTTCATATTATTATAATAATATTGTGGGTAGCATGTATAAAAATAAATAGATTTAGTCTCAGCATTACCGTTGTTTGATTTACACGCCTACATATAAATTGACATGGCGCAGCCGGTATAAAATAAAGTGAAAGTTTACTTATGTACCTAGTTAGTGAAATTAGATGTCAGGAGAGTCTGATAGTGATCAATTCGAAGATTCGCGAGAAGAAACAGGGCAGTGTCAGTGTACAGGCATGGAGACGGTTTTGCAACCACCGCCGCCATTTGTCTTCGAGAATAATTTATCGAACGTAACGTCTGGAAATCTTAGTGCAGAATGGGAAAAGTGGAAAAAATCCTTTACCATCTATTTTGAGGCATGTGAATTAGGGAAAAAGAATAATAAGGTACAAATAAATATTCTTCTACATGTCATCGGAGACAAGTGTAGAGAGGTGTATGAGCAGTTCAAAGAAGAATGCACATCCGTACAAGATTTACTTAAGAAGTTTGATGAATACTTTATTCCAAAAAAGAATCTCGCAGTCGAGAGACATAAGTTTTTCAAACGCCACCAAAAAGAATTGGAGTCAACGGAGCAGTATGTTTTTGAGTTGAATAAAATAGCAGCGAAATGTGAATTCAAAGATCTTCGTGATGATCTAGTTTGTAGCAGATTTATTTGTGGCGTAAATGATGTAGGCTTATCAGAGAGAATGTTGAGGGATCCAAACATTACCTTACAAAAAGCAATGGATATATGTAAATTAGCTGAAATGTCAAGAATGCAGGCGCAAAACATAAAGTCTGAGAATCATGAGCAGTGTGTACACGAAATATCGCAAGCAAACGAGCAAGGACCAAGCGACGTGCATTTAATTAACCACCGGCGGCCCACCAGAGATAGTGCGCGACCGCCACTTACACCGTCGTCGTCGTCATCGCAAACCGGCGACAGAGCGCGCGAGCGACCTTTATATCGTAATACCTACCAGTCTTCGTACCCTGCTCGTGCTGCTAGTAACAATATGCCTCCCCAGTACCGTACAGCACCTGGATCTATGTCGTCACCCAAAAATGTCAGTTGCAGTAACTGTGGTCGAGACCATAGGAGAATGGAATGCCCAGCATATGGAGTGCGTTGTAGTAATTGTAATCGAATGAACCATTACGCGCGAATGTGTAGATCGGCGCGCCGACGTGTATATACGGTGCAAGAAGACTCCACCGATCAGGTAATCTTCCAAAGTAATAAAGTAAATAGCGATTGGACTGTAGATTTACAAATCAATACTAAAACCATAACTTTCAAACTGGATACTGGAGCAGACGTGAACGTTTTGCCAAAACGATTTTTAAGTACGATATGTTTAACTGAACATGAGTTAACGGGAACTACAATAAAATTACAAGGGTACTCTGGCAGTAATATTCCGGTGCTAGGAAAATGTTATTTAAAAGCTAATCATAAAGGAAATACTTATTTTATAAACTTTATAATTGCTGACGTTGACTCACCACCGGTTTTAGGTAGGGTTTCGTGTCAGGAATTAAATTTATTAGCAAGAATATTGGCCATCAACAAAACAAACAACAACAGTGAAAATATACTAGATGAATTTTCAGACGTTTTTACAGGTATGGGTTGTTTGCCTGGGGAATACAAAATGCAGATAAATAAGGATATAACTCCAGTGGTACATGCTCCAAGGAAATTACCTATAGCATTACGGGACCAAATAAAAAGTAAATTAATGGAAATGGAAAACGAAGGAATCATAGCGAAAGTAGAAGGTCCAACAGATTGGGTCAACAGTATGACCGTAGTTAAAAAACCAAACGGGGACTTACGTATATGTTTAGATTTGCGTGATTTAAATAAAGCCATAAAACGTGAGCATTTCAAACTCCCTAGTTTCGAGGAGATAACGGCCAACTTAATAGGAGCGAAATACTTCAGCACATTGGATGCGAAACAGGGATTTTGGCAAGTAAAATTACACGATAGTAGCACAGATCTATGCACGTTTAACACAGTATTCGGTAGATACAAATTTTTACGTATGCCGTATGGCATATCTTCTGCTTCCGAAATATTTCACAAACGTTTGTACGAACACTTTGATGATATAGAGGGTGTCGTTTTATTTGTAGACGATTTGTTGGTTTATGGTCAGACTAAGGAAATGCATGATCAAAGATTAAGGGCCGTGTTACAAAGGTGCAAAGAAATCAACATCAAACTCAATAAACAAAAATGTAAAGTGGGCTTAACAGAAATTAGGTACCTCGGTCATAAAATCTGTGCCGATGGAATACGACCAGACGACTCGCACGTAACTGCTATTAAAAACATGCCTACTCCGAAAAATGTGAAGGACGTAGAAAGATTTCTCGGTCTTGTGACATATGTTGGCAATTTTATTCCAAACTTGTCAGAAAAAACTACCTTATTGCGTGAATTATTAAAAAAGGAAGTAGAATGGCACTGGGACAGTAGACATGATGACTGTTTTAAAAGACTAAAGACTTGTTTAACAACACCACCTGTATTACAATATTACGACAAACAAACTCCAATTGTGATCTCAGTAGATGCGAGCAAAAACGGTTTGGGTGCATGTTTATTACAGAATAGTTTACCAGTGTGTTACGCATCCAAATCATTAACCAAGACAGAGCAAGCATACGCTCAAATTGAAAAAGAATTATACGCGTGTGTATTTGCATGCGAAAAATTCTACACTTATATATACGGACGTACCGATATAACAATAGAGACTGACCATAAACCACTGGTAAATATAATAAACAAACCACTTTGCGCTGCTCCCGCCCGGTTACAAAGAATGTTGATGCGTTTACAACCATATTCATTCACACTAGTATACAAGCCAGGCCGCTATCTGTATATCGCTGACACGCTATCGCGTGCAGCTGCACCGAACGATAGTGCTCCCCCCGCGCCGCGAGACCACCTCGAGGCGCAGGCGCAAGTGTGTGCGCTTACGGCTAGCAATTCATTAATTGACACGCATTTCTTGCAAATACAAAAGCACACAAAAGAAGACAACGAACTACAAGATTTGATAAAAGTAATAAAGCGCGGTTGGCCGAATGACAGATCAAAAGTTACTGATATTTTAAAATGCTATTGGAATGTTAGGGACGAATTAACGTTTGAATTTGGAATAGTGTGGAAAGGTAATAGAATTGTTATACCTAAATGTATGCGTCGTCAAATGCTAAAAAACGTACATTCCAGTCATTTAGGGCTAGAAAAGTGCAAACTGAGAGTAAGAGAGACAATATATTGGCCAAACATTAATACACAGTTAGAAGACTATTTGTCGCAATGTCAGGCGTGTTTAACAAATCGAAAACAAAACAGTAAGGAGCCACTTCTACCCCATGAAATACCAAAAAGGCCATGGTGTAAAGTTGGTGTAGATATTTTCCATATTGCAAGTCAGTCATATATTATAATGGTAGACTATTATAGTAAATATATAGAAATTGCAAAATTAACTACCTTAAAGTCAGAAAACGTAATAACGGAAATCAAACAAATATTCCAAAGGCACGGTATACCTGAAATAGTCATGAGTGACAATGGACCAGAATTTTCATCAAATATGTTCAAGGAATTTTCTGTACAGTGGCAGTTCCATCACGTAACATCGTCACCTAGGTATGCACAATCTAACGGTCAGGTTGAAAGAGCAGTACAAACTATAAAAAACATCATTAAGAAAACTAAATACGACCAAACTGATTTAAATTTGGCATTATTAGAATACTTAAACACACCTATTAGTATTGAGTTGCCATCACCAGCTGAATTGTTATATAGTAGGAAGCTGAGGAGTATTTTACCCTGTAAAACTAACTTGCTAATGCCAAAAATGAACAAACATGATGTTTATAAAAAGTTGAAAATTAGACAAAACCAACAAAAGTATTACTTTGACCGACTAGCTAGAAAAAACTTAAGTAAATTAACAATAGGACAAAAAGTTAAAGTAAGGTTATGTAACGAGTGGGTTCCAGGCACAGTTCACAGCACAGCAGGACCAAGGTCATATCTCGTAACCATGCCGAACGGAAATACATTGCGCCGAAATAGGAAACATTTGATAGTGGACTCAAGTCTAAGGCCCGATACTATGTTATATTACGATGATGAGTCAACGTCACCTAGTACTTCTATGCGCTCTTCGTCTAGCTCCAGTCAACCGGTTTTACAAACAGCTGATCGCAACTTGCTATCTAATACGTATCGTACTCGCTCCGGCAGGATAGTGCGACCTCCTGATCGGTGGGGATTCAGCACGGCGACACACACGGCTACCACTACCACATGATGTCAGCAATTTAGCATATTATGTGTACACATAATATAGTACAATAGAAAGTACCTAGTAAACATCTAAATAAGTATATATATTCTATAAAAATAAGGACTTCCATAGAATGAGTTAAGTGATTATATTATAATATTTTGAAATAATATATGCATGTTAAATCAAGATAAATGTAAAGATAGTAATTAATAAGAAATCATAATTTGTACAGTCAAGAGCAAGCTTAGCTGGACACTATGCACCGTTTTATAAACAATCGCGGTGCACACCTTGCACTTGGCCATACAAATGTAAAGTTAATTAGTTAATTAAAATAGTAACTTACGTTATTCTCTGTTAACTTGCTTCAATGGCAAGTTAACAAGAAGAAAGTAAGTACCGAAAAGTCTTCACGGAAAATACATATATTGTTAATTTAAATAAAATCAAAAGTAACAAACAAATAAATTTATTTTTATTATTGAAAATGATTGAATAGAAAAAAAAAAATAGTAACTACAGTAATCAACAAAATTGAAATTTTATATATAGGTGTCGTTAATTTCATAAAATTAAATAAATGTATTAAGTATTTAGATAATACTCGTAATATGTGTAATTTTTATATCTAAATAGCAACAGCTCTCTTTCGGTTCAGAAAGAGAAGAATGTTGGTAGAAAGCTAGGAATTAAACATTACAGTAATTTACTTACTTAAAAATAAATGGCATGGTTTGTAGTTATTTAAATATTTATAAAATGATCCTATTTTTGTTCATTTTTTTTTAAAAAAAAGGGGGTTGTGGGTGTTTTCATATTATTATAATAATATTGTGGGTAGCATGTATAAAAATAAATAGATTTAGTCTCAGCATTACCGTTGTTTGATTTACACGCCTACATATAAATTGACATTATAATTTTCCCATCGAATACAATTCGTTTCACATCCTTTAAATTGATTTTAATTGTTTTTAAAGTGTAAAATGAACCCATAATCTTTCTTTTAAATGCAATCCTTTTTAACACATTGGCTACCGCGAACGCGCCTTGCGTGTCGTGAGAGTTAGTCAATTGATTTTTGTAGTGGTTAAAAAAAATAGAAATACTTATTAAATGTAATTTGACGTTTTGCTCAATAAATTACTCTGAATATTTTTTCGTTACTGCTTGCTGCTGAAATATTTTTTTCACGTACCCATTGCTTGCTTATCGTATGTGTGTCGTTTAATGTTAATCTACCTCACAAAAACTATTTTCTATTTTTTTCAACTAAATATAACTTCAAAAATGTTTCATGTAAACAAAAAATACTTTTAAAGAATTAAAAGGTGCTTAACAATCTGCTAGGGGTCAGCAATTACCATATTAAACAATCAATCAGTCGCAATGGCGGCTCGTATTCAGTAGCTTATATAGCGCTTATATAAAGCAATCATCAAATTAACATTACTATTTGTCGAGAATTGACTGATCACCCAATCCTATTTAATCACTCACGAATTGGTGCAATTAATAGCCATTATAGGAGCAAAAGCTATTATTAAGCGTAGCATATTTGACTTCAATTATGAGTTGTAGTCCTGATTCGTGATATAAACAGTAATTTATCATCTGGTTTGGAGTTTATTTAGATTTGTTTGATACTTATTTGTTTTATTGTTTCAGGTATGTTACGTGTTCTATTCGCTGAGAAGTTTTGTGAGTAATGCGGTTTTATTGATGAACAAGATTTTCAGATACTGAGTAACAGTATTGCAAACTAATGTTTATAATAATAAAGTATTATTTTTTTAAAGTACGAGTATCTACCTACCTTTCCGTTCGTCCGTACCGAAAATAAGTCGTTAGTTTTTAATAAAAAAAGTTTATTTATAACGCAGGAAAACAATTCTACTTTTAACGCTGAAGACAGGTAGCGTCACAATTTAAAAGTAATAAAATCATTCTATTTCTTTCTTTGCAAATTTAAGTAAAGAACCTGCAACTTATGCATTTTCTCTCTTTAGTTTATGACAAGAAGTAGGCGTAGATTCTCGTAGTTAGATGTCCTTTGTTAGGTTAAATAACATCACAGACCTTGACCGGACTATGTAAGAACCTTTAGCAGTCCAGTAACTGCGACAACTACAAACCTTGTGCAAATTATAGGCCATACGGAGGCTGTAACCGTATGCCATTGTGGCCCTGGAAATGACAACTGTACTGTTATGGCCTATTAAGTTCACAAACGGAACTACGTAGTCTGTTTGTCGGAGTTAGATCAGTCTAGAATAGTCTAGATAGAACGTTTTGTTGAATTGCGGGGTTGAAGTTTGAAACTGCACTTCATGCATTTCCATAAAGATATAAAGATGTGGGGACATCTCACACACGGCCATCTAACCCCAAACAAGGTAAGGCATTTACGTACAACTGATTGTAAACAGTTAAACCATGGCGTTGAGCTATAAAATATTAATGACATAGTATATTAAAAAAAAAGTGGTTTAATAAAATTTTAAAAAAATGATGTTTATCGTAGATTTTACAGAACAGTATGACATGATACGTATGTTGTCTTGTACGGAGGTTTGGTAGTACAATTGGTAGTGATTGTGTATGCCCCTGATAGCCAAGGAGATGCGGGTTAAGTCCCTGCCCAATCTCGATGATTTTCATTGTTCGCTTCGATTTATAAATATTAAAATGAGTGGTGTTGTGTGTCACTTTATACGCTTACCTTTACTTTCAACTACCTAGTTTCCCACTAAACTATGTGTCGGTTGAGTAGCTTCAATGTAATTGGCACATAATCAATCAAATTCCATCTCCATTGTACCAATCGATGCTAACTGTTAAAGGGAAACTGGTCTGTAATTGGCAATTAGTGCACTTTACGCCTGCCCATGAATTGGACAGTTAGCTTCTTTTCTGTTACCACGCTCATTTCGTGGTAACTTCCTAAGAAATTTTAAAATAAAAATAAAAAATAAACTTCCTAAGAAATTTTCCAAAAGCGTTCTTGTTGCTGCTTTTTAAAATGGCATTTTCTCTATCTTCATTCACTTTTAACCGGCTTGAGTGTACAAATTAAAAAACCGTGAATTAAAAGAAGGCGAACAATCCAGCATTAATACATAATCAATGATCATGGATTCATGCTGGATTGGATTATAATTCATATCCCATGGATTTTTTTTATTAAAAGGTGACTAGGGCGAGTCTCCCCAGACAAAGTTTTCAACTGGAAAGCAATATCCTTCTAGAAACATTTTGTATTCCGTACTAGTCCAGTCTGGCCGTGTACGATGGAAGTAGACACGGGTAAACAAGCTCAATATGAGGGCTTTACTGTTAAAAAGTAATGCTTACTGAGCACTTTTCACCTAGAATTTCTATGAAAGCGAACGAAAAGAGGAAAGAAAAAAAAGTTGCTAGTTAGTGCGTCTATGGTCTGGTTCACGGTCTGATTGCTGGTCGAATATTGATTGTGTCAAATGTCTTGTACAAATCTTATAGAAAAGAAGTACTTAGAGGTTCTTCTTTAATATTCCATTTTAGATTTTTTTTCATAATGTGAAAACTCTATTTAAACTTATTTGTAGTCATAAATCTACTTGTAAGTATGAAAACCTAAGCCGTTCTCAAGTGTAAAAAAGTAGTAGCAACAATATTCCCACCAAACTGCTGATAATTACTAGTATTTTAATGTAGCACCCGTATTTTTGAAGAAGTAAACATACAATACCAGTACCAGCCCAAAAGTACTTTATCTTTATTATCTCAATAAAATTACCCACCTCTTAATCTTTCGATTAATATAGCCGAGTTGTTTTAATTATTTATTTCTCATAACCTTAATCTCATATAGTATTCAGGGTGTCCACATTCTGGAAAGTCAGGGAAAGTCAGGGAAAAGTCAGGGAAGCTCAAAGCAGTCAGGGAAAGTCAGTGAAATAGAGGGGTCACCTGGAAAGTCAGGGAAAATTGAGATTTCGTCTCCCAAAACACTGTTTGTCTCCCAAAATTTCCCAGTGATTGTAAAATGAGGGATATAATTAATTTATGCTCTAGAAAGACCCTTAATCTTGACTATCGAAGCATTTTTTTTTCAGATTTCGAGTGATCTACATCATGACTTCGTTTTTAGTCATAATTAAATTACTCCTTTTTAGTTTTCTATCTAATGGAGTGGAGTGATCTACATTATGACATAATTTTGTTTATAATTACATTACTTTCATATGGTTTTTTTTAGGATTAGAATGAACTATGTTATGATTTTTTTGTCATAACTAGATTACTCCTTTTTGTTTTAATAGTTGTACTTTTTTGTTTCAATTTCCCAGTGATTGTAAAATGAGGGATATAATTAATTTATGCTCTAGAAAGATCCTTAATCTTGACTATCGAAGCATTTTTTTTTCAGGTTTCGAGTGATCTACATTATGACTTCGTTTTTAGTCATAATTAAATTACTCCTTTTTAGTTTTCTATATAATGGAGTGCAGAAAGTGTCACTGACACTTTCTGCAACAATAAGTTTAAGTTGTAAAATTCCTGTTATGGTAATTACGTAAAATAAAAAAAATATCTAAAATTTATCTGTAATTTTATAATGTTAAAACCACCCCAACTTTTTAAGAAATTACAATTTTAAATATCATTTAGTTTAAAAAATTGCCAAAAATACTGTAAAATTTAAAGCACTTTAAAGTATTTCCAAAATATATTATATTGTATTTTTTTTTCTGTAAAATGAATACCTATACATAGTTGGTCAGGGAATTTTGAAAAAATTGTCAGGGAAAGTCAGGGAAAAGTCAGGGAATTTTTTCGAACATTAGCAGTGGACACCCTGGTATTACATTACTTAAGATTAAAAGGGTACGTTCTCAATTAAGTCTAGAGCTTCTTTATAATCGGATTACTGGAATATCTTCAATGCAAAATCATTATTACTGCGGTGCGAAACCTTACTGTACTTAAAAGACCTCAAAGGGATAGCGGTACCGCGGCATTTGCAGGATTATAATAAGTTCTTTGAGAGGATAAACTAGTTGCAGATACTTACAGTAATGTAGTAATGGTGCTACAGATTTGCATAGGGCATTCGCTAACAAGACACGTTCGACTACAATTGTGTTCGCGAAAGAACCCTAGTCAAACAACCCATTTCTATTTTGGCGTGCCGCCGCCGCTTGTTTAATGGTTGGTCCGTACGACCGCCCCGGCTAACACTTCACGCTTTTTGCATACGAAAGTGTCTTTGTATCTCCCTCTGTCTGCTGCTCTCCTGGTAACGTTCTGAACCAGCTTAAATAGGTTCCTTGAAAGCTTAGCATATTAAAAAAATCTTTTAAACGTTATTAAGTACACTTTGTAAGTACACTTACACCGCAAAATTATTATTGTTTTGTTCCTATAACATGGTGATGATAGTACTCGCGAAACTGAACTACTTACCTACTTTCCCTGACCTTACCTATTTTCACTTCGTACAAACTGACTTTTTTGATCTAATTGATTTGTTTGAAAAATGGATAAGTAAAACCACTTCCAATCTTTTTTGGCAAAATTGATAAATTTACTATTCACGGTGTACCTATAGTAAAACAACTTGCTTTCTTTTCTATATATAATTTTGTTTGTTAGGTAAATAGATTATATTTTAAAGTCACCTTTAATGGGTATTTTGATAAACTATTACGAGGTATCGATGTAACATTAAATATAAACCGGGCTAAACAAACTATGAAATGGTGCTTAGCCACGGCTATTTCGTTGGACTCCGTTAGCACTAAAAGATTTTACGAGGCTTCAAATCTTGAGGTCTATGAGCACATTGACACATGATTTTCATTTAATTTTACCATTACCACGCGATCTTAGACCTTTTCTGAACATCTTAAAATGCTATTTGCATAAAATATTAAAAAGATAGTTACAAACTTGCATGCAACTCACCAAAGAAGCTTAAAACGGGTGACGTGCGAAAACTTGCCGGCAGAACTAATCCTTATTCAACGTATACACCTTTGTTATTACCCTACTTTGTATTCCGTCAGAGTCAAGTTGAAGGTCGCCGTACAACTAACTAGTACCCTCCATTCTTTCACGTAACATTCAGTCGCTCCAGGCGTTATAACGAACCAAATATAAACATCCTTTCTAATCTATAGAAAGTTGATCTTGTACGATGAAGTATCGCAGCCCATCAATCCTGCACGTCAGTTAAGGCCGGGATACGTCTCGTGCGTCGTATAAACTGACCCGACGGTCTAAATAAAACCCAGTGCCACCACAAAATAGCCCATAAAAGAGCAACTTCGTAAGACGTAAATGCTTAGATAAACGACTGCTCTTAATCCGGGAGTTAAAATGTTGACAACGAGGGCGATCAAACTCAAAAAGAAGCAGTAAGGAATTTTATCCCATTAATACACGTCGAGATGAATGTGTTTATAACAAAGCTAACACTTAATAACTCAAGTCGGTCCGTGATCGAGACCCGAGTGAAACGTCTAATCATTATTGTGTGGGCAGTCGTAATTGAAGTAAGAGATTCGTGATTCGTTCTTTTCCGTTTATCTTAATTTATTCATTCCGAACGCTAATGTTGCTGTGACCACTTGTCAGATTCAATAACAAGGCGCGCGTAAATCGTGCACCTGTTTCACAATTGTTACAAAAGATGATGAATCATCACTCAAGGCGTTCACAAGGAAGGTATGGTATAATTTGTCCGGCTCATTTAGCGAGCGTATCGCGCCGACTGACGTCTGTTTTATCAGAGATGTTTTACAATTAATGACAAATTGTGTCTGTTGCGGAGAAATAATTAGTTGGCATCGTTTGCGTGACTACAGTGACTAGCCGCGTGATGGATAGCGTGCCGGCGATACGATCGCTGCCGCCGAATTTCATGAGAATCTTGTTTAGTAGCGAGAGGCGCCAGCGCACAGGAATGTAAATCTAATGAGCGCCAAGTTCACCAATAAAGTAAAAATACGTCGATTCCAAATGTTTAGAGTTTCAAAGAAAATATTAATTATTTACATTTGACAAGACAGGTGTGAATTCTTTTTGATTAATTCAAGTATCCTACTTTTCATAAAATCGAAACCGCTGAATGCGGAAAGTGTAGGCTAGTCATTGTAGAGATATTTGTACAGCGAAAGATGTATATAAGTTAAAACAATTACGCTGTATCGTCATTTTCGTAGTCGCTACTCTAGCTAGGTTCGAAACCCACAAATTGACAATTGTCGTCATTATTGAAAAGATGGACGATCGATACCACACATGATATAATGGTTACTACGTGACGATACTTAAACATCTAAGACTTGTTCCCATTAAAAAACAGATTTAAAACAAAAGAGGGAACTTGGCGCTTGTAAACGTTATCCGTTGAGCCTTATTAAAAAACCCAGGCACCTCGCCGGCCCTTGTAAATTATCGAATTATACCGACTCGGCGGGGCGCACCTATGCGTGTTTATTTAATTTCGGAACCGTTTTGTTCCCATTACCGCAGCGCTACATCGCGCCTAGCCGATTGTGGGAAAGAACTGTGGAATCACGGCATTTGTAGTAACTTATTAGATTTTTTCGTTGTTTTCTGCAAACTAATCAGTATCAACCAAATGAGGAAGAATGTTTGAACTTTCATTAAAAAAATCATGCTGATTTTACTTTCAATACCTCAAATGTCTTCGTCTGTTTATTACTATGATGATAACATATCGCTACAGCTTTGTTGTTTTTATTAAAAACCCCTTTATGACTGTCATTACATTATTAAGTTTCAAACACTTTAACTTTCTTAAAGATTTTTGTATACTTATTATTTTCCTCTTCTATTTTCTTTGTTCATACTTGAATTACGTCTGATGATGCGATTACGGTTTTTCTTATTAAATCGCGGTTGGTGGCGTAGATTGTAAGGCCGCCAGTTTCCGTTCCAGCCTCGAATCAGTTTGAATCAGAATAATGTTTGTAACATATTTATAGTTAGTAATCATTCTTTTGTTAGTTTATTTAGTTGTAATTAAATGAATTACGAATATGTTTAAACATATTCGTTCGTTCGTTCGTTTTGTTGAGGCATTAAAAGTAAAATAAGAATATATTTTTTTTTGAATTTTTTTGAAATTTTTTTGAATAAAAGTTCAAACATTCTTCCTCATTTGGTCAATACTGATTAGTTTGCAGAAAACAACGAAAAAATCGAATAAGTTACTATAAATGCCGCGATTCCACAGTGCAGTGTGCTTAAGCACAGATTTGATAAAGTTGCAGATCAGATATCTTAATCGCCTGGCATTTTACTATTGCAAATTTCGATCATGTTTTTCAAACCGTTAAATCCTACTAATTCCATTGCGTGTAGGTATATTTAATTTGGAAACCATTTTGTTCCTATTACATCGCTTGTAGTGGACTGTGGGAGCTTTGTAAACAAACAGACAATCATGTAGCTGTTTATTCGTGAATTTGAAATTGTTTGTGGTCACGAATTTAATTCGAAAGTGTTGAATTGTTAATGTACCAATTACTAGGATTGCGTGGATTTTCTCGTTTCATGTAGATTTATATCTCTACTGTTAGTGTTTTGAGCACAAGAGGCGTTTCAAATAAGTTTGGAAGCTTAGTAATCTTATTTGTACTGATAGTGATATGAATTAATCGTGTAAAGCAAATCTAAGGGGACCAAAATAAACTCGAATTTCAACCCTAAAGCCTGTCTTATATGTTTGAGCCTATGTTTGAATAAAAAAGACTTTAGTATATAATTAACTAGCTACGCGCGGGTACGATTGCTTTTTACTCTTTCATGTTTCAAAATTTACTATGTGTATCCGAAGCCCAATGTATCTAATCTATATCCGAGCTGTTGTGCAAAACTTTTGCAGTTTTTTTTATTGACCTTCGCTTGTGTCGAAAAGGTACGACCAATCCAGCTTCACCAGACTTGACACCTTCGCAGTTATAATGGTTTTGAATACTTTTCCATCTAAAAATACTTGTAAAATTATCTAATCGGAACAATGACATTCGATAACGGTCTTTAAATACATAGTAACAAATACCTAGACATGCAAATACGTTTTTGCAGTACGCATTAAAGTGAGCGAGACGTTTATTGAACTCATCTTCAGTGTAGATGATAGGATAATAACATGGTGCTATGAAACGCCGACTGGTTGTTATGGGCTCCTAGTACATTGCTAACGAGTGACCGGCCTGTTTAGATGCATAGAATAGAATATGAAGTATATATAATAAGAATATGCTGGAAAGGTAACTACCTACCACAGATATAGATGTACCTACCTTACTTTACTATAAAATATGTACCTACTACTAGCTTTACGCTCCGCCGGCACTAACAGTTTTTCCCGTAGGAATGAGGAATTTTTCCGCGGTATAAGGTAGCCTATGTTTATTCTTATGTATAAGCTATATCGATGGTGGAAATGTCAAAGGGCTTAAAGGACAAATCGTCATTTTACAGGAGAGCAGAAAAACGATTTTTATAGAAAAAAGTGCATAACTTTTTTGTTGTTAAAGCGATCAATTTGGTTTAAAGACCAAATTTTATATTTTTTTGAGCTGAACTGTATCCACGCTTTTAATTTAACCCAACTAGCTTAGTTTAAAAGATAGATGTCCTTTAAGTTTCGTACTTTTATGATCTTGTCCTTTAAAGCCAAAACAGACTAAGAAATTAAGAAGTGCTTTGGACTTAAAGGACTGCACTTAACATATTAAAAGGCCTTAAAGGACAATTGCGGTCTAACCATACAAAAAATCTGTCCTTTACACTGTATAAGCAGAATGTTTTGACTCGCCACCTGCATGCTTATTGACCTCTTCGTTGTTTCCAGTTCTATGAAAACCGAACCTTTTAGAACAGAATCTTTTTTTAGCTAATTGTTTACAACAATTATTTCTATGTCACATTCTTCCTGATTCGTGATTTGACTATTATTAAGAACAGATCTTTCATAATGCAGTTTTCTGCTTTATCTCTTGGATTCTCCGTATGTACGTAGCTACATATTTGAGCCACTATAATTTAACCTGAGAGCCCTTTTCGTGTTGCCGTCTTTATAAAATAAATGAAAAGCAAGCATTGATTACGGCACCACATGTCGTTGGTCTTTTGTTGGTCAGTTAATCAAGTTTCGGTATTCAACACCAGTCAACATTTCTTCCCATAGATCTTAACGTTAGCAAACGTAGGTACTGATTTCGTGACAATTTAGTACAGCTAATGCTATTCCACGAAGTGATAATGTTAGAATGGGGTACTTTTTTTACCATACAAGTGCTTTTATCTGAAAATTCAGCACAATTTAAGAGATGTTTGGTTCTTTTGTCCTAATTTAGTTGACCACAGTTGACTGTCATTAAAACATAATATCTTTTATTTATTTTTTGTTAGTTTTTAATTCATGTATTTTTTTGTAGTATTTTTTTAGATAAGCAAGGAATTTAAATTAATTTATTTAAAAACGCTGATATAATCTTTATCTTTTGGTTTTATGACCTGAAACCATTATATTATTACGATTGTTTGTTTGAAACCATATATTGTTAGGGAATAAAATATCTCGAAAATGTTTGTGATTTATAGTTACAAAAAGTGATTAAATACAGGTACGCCATTCTATCCTGTCTTAACTTTCTTTTCTGATTTCAGCCTTAGCTCTTTACTGAAATTGTTTCTGCGATAGCAGAGCTGTGTAGAAAGAGGTTTTGTAAAGTCGAATTTTAACGAAATAATCCAGTCTTAAGTGTAAAATGGGATAGTTCTGTACGTCACATATCACGCCTCCTGCACAAAAAGCAGGGAAAAGCTCAATTAAGGGTTGGACTTTCTGGTCTAGACACTATAATTATAAGTCACATGTCATTAACTTCCTATGCTACGTGTCCTTTAAGCCTATACGTGTGAATACAAGATATGTGAGTTTGGGTCGTAAATATCCATAAATTACTAAGTTTAATTTCTTAATGTCCTTTAAGCATAAAAAATTATATGAAACTGACCTATAATACCAAAAATCGAAAAAAGTGCATTTTTCAAAATTTTCTCCTAGCTCCATTATTTGACATAAAAAAATATCAAATATACAGATCGAAAGAGCTTGACGAGACGAATAGAACTGCATCAAAAAGTGATTTTCGTCAAAATGTCCTATAAGCCCTTTGACATTTCCACCATCGATATTATTGTAAAGCTTCATTAAAATCTATTTAGTAGTATTTGCGTGAATAAGGAACAATCATGCATCCATACATCCATCCTCACAAACTTTCTCATTTATAATATTAATAGGATTTATGTACAGAAGCCAGCACATGCATCTGGACACTCGCATTACAAGATTCATTTTGTGTAGCCGCACGTGGTGGCTTTAGTACTTTTTTGTTTATTTATGCTTACTTAGTTACAAGTATCTAGTTTAGTAAAAGGCCCTTTAACGTTAAAATTTACAACTGATAGAAACTTAAAGATAGGAAAGTAAAGTGCAGTGCAGCACAGTAAAGTTTTTATCTATTTATTTACTAATGAAGCGTCTGTGTAAATTATATTTAATACTAGCTATCCGCCCGCGGCTACGCCCGCGTTGTTTTTTGACTTTACCGTGCAGTGCAGTTTCCCGTAGGAGTGAGATATTTTCCCGCAGTAAAAACTATCTAAGATGTTGACCGGGGATATAAGGTACCACTATACTTTTTTTTTTTCAAATCGGTCTAACGGTTTCTGAGATTAGCCCGTACAAAAAGACAGAGCAACAACAAAAAAATGGATATGTTCTATATCACTTCTTATATCCCCCTGAATCGGTTTATTGCATTTTTTTCTATTTACAGATTTTCAACCTCTAAAGTTTTATTATATAGATATTGCACGGGCAGAAATGCCTACCTACCTATCCCACCTCACCGCCTACTTATATAGATTAACTGCAAGAAAAAGCTATAAAAATAAATTCATAACGAATGGTTGTACGACAACATGGCCTATACTATACCCGCATGACAATGTTGTAATCTTTAATGTCGCTCATAAAGATTTTCTAATTTGCATTTTTGTCTATACGGTTAAACGACATCACCATCGCCATTTCAGCAGAGGAGATATCCACAACGAGCGGTCCTGCGCTGCCCGCATTCAGCGGCTTCCCGCGACCCTCACCCTCACCAGATCTTCGTTTCGCTCCAGCTTATAGGAAGCCAGCGCCTTCCGGCCCATAGTCACAATCTAGAACCTTCTTGTCTCAACAGCCGTCAGTTCAAAGGATCCACAGGCAATTTAAAGTCACCGATATAGCCCAAACAATCGCTAAAATTGGCGCATTGCGCGTATACTGAAATGGCTAAACAAAATTTTGCTTACCTACTTAGAATAATGGAGATAAGAGACGACAAATAATTTTATTTTCAGTTTTTTAGCCTAACCCTGGGTTAACATTATAGACTTCAAAATATCCTTTCTTCCTTTATCCTTCTTTTATCTTTCTTTCTAATATTCTTCTTCTAAATATTTGAGATAGGAAATTTATAGTTATGTATTAAAATGTGGAATAACTAGCTTTTCGCCTCATGTCACGGCTCTGCCCGCGTTTACAGTTTTTTCTGTGGGTATGAGGAATTTTCCCGCGGTAAAAAGTAATATATGTTACTCCCCAAGTCTAGTCTATATTTATACCAAGTTTCTTTAAAATCGGTTCAGTAGTTTCAGAGCCTATTCAATGCAAACAAACGAACAATAAAATATTTCCTCTTTATGATATTAGTATAGACAAGTTCGCTTATAACAAATAAAATTCAAGAGTGATAAAGCTAAGGCAAAGTTAAGTTTCTAGACCTTCTATTTGCAAGGAACGTGATTTAACAAACGGCTGTGAACTTTTCTCGTTGCTACTGCGGACATTAATTATAACTAATGGTGTCTCAATAGAATACCGGGCTGGTGATTCTTGGTGGAGATTTATAATTGCGGTGCGGTACCCATATTATCTAAATATATTTTTTTCCAAGTCTAATTTACCAGTCGAAAATGCTCCCTTTGTTAAAAAAATATTATTCAATGTGACAAACGGACAGACACGCGAATGAACCGAGCGAAATTTTAGTTAGAGCGCAGCTAATATTTAAAAAAACCTATATTTAAGAACTTACACCGATACCTTACACCTATAAATTCAATGTATTGTTATGAAAGTAATTAATTGCTGTGATTGGACATAGAAATCCCTTAAAATATCGTCCATATATTATTATCATGTCCCCACCAAGAGGCTCAAGCCTACCCTATAATATACCTAGCTATAAATACAATACATATTATCATCCAATCTTACACTGAATCCAAACATTTCCTATTGGGTATGTTCACTCGGTTTGCTCAATCTTGGCACGAAGTTGGTAACCAAAGTGCATCAGATTGCAGGCTTCGAGGTGAATTATGTAACTATGAACTGGATCACACTCAGTCCTGGTTTACGCGTTGAGCTTGCAAATACACTGAGGTGTTTATTGTGAATAGCATAGTAAACTAAGATAGTTGTTTACTAGGTTTTGTTTAAGATTACTACTTATGAGCTGTAGGCTAAGTAATAACGGAATAAATAATTTTATTCGAAAATCCGGTTGGTGATTTTAAAGATTTCGCGAAAAGATCGTATATTTATAGGATAAATTTGGTTGGTCCAATGAGCGGTTTTTGATAACTGAAAATGATAAAAAAGCTTTTAATTTGTTCGACAGATGGCGTTCTGATAAACATATTATGGCGTTTTGCTGTGCAGTGAAAATTACAAAAACATATTTTTGACATTTTGACTTGCGTATCACTGATTCTCATGTTATATTTGACGAAGGACTATTTCGAGGTATTATTAAACATTTACTGTTCCATAAGCCCAGTCTAGCCGGGCTTGTAGGTACTTGTGCCATCTATTGGTAATTTTTTTTCTTTATCCCAGCTTCGATAGCTTATTCTACGACAACTGCAACTTTAAAACCCGTAGGTACTACGTTGTATTGAGCGGAAACTCGATCGGTATTTTGATTCGACAGCTTGTCACAGCTTTTGCTCCATCGACAGTTGCGTCACAATCCCTCGGATCAGAGTTGAGCTCGGGTCGGGTTTAGTCATGCCGGGCACGCTAATAACCCGCCATAACCGGACCTTGGAGTACCTCACAAGCTATTGTTTTATGAGTACCTACACGTATTTGTTTTACTACAATATTACACTTTAATAAGTACTAGATACTTTTGTGGTCACGTAGCTTTGTGAAGGTTTTTAGTTGCATTCTTGTTAGTCAATGCAGTATTAATGTAGCTTATCGTGTGGATTTCGAGGTTAATCTACCTCATAGACCGAGACACGAGATAGGAATTCATACCTGCCCCCGTAACATGCAGTGCTATGACAAAAGTTTGTCGCATATTTAACTGTTCCCCAGAAAATGGACCATCTCATTAGCTGCCCATCTTGTCCTGTCACCTGCACGCGAGAGGACTTGATGAAGGCTACTGACGACGCTATTCGTGTGGCTGGTTTTTGGGCCGAGACTGTCTGAGTTTGCTGTCGACTCGAAAAGAAGAAGAACTGTCAAAAAACCCGCCATAATTATATAAATGTCCTCCAATAGGATAAGATAATACGCACGACAAAATTATGTCTGTCACGCGTGGACCGGGCATATTAGAGAGGGATTGAAAAATTTAGTCTTAATCAGTGTGTGTACTTTTTTTGTTAAATTTTAGTCATCAAACACAGTAATTATTTCGTAAATTGAGTTAGTCTTACGTCAAAAATATTTTGAAGAAGCTAAAATTTGTTATTTCGTTTTTGTAATATAATATTTCTTAAGATCTAACCAAATTGCATAAGAATGAGATGTCTCTGTTACAAACTAAAACAAAAACTCAAAGAAAAAGCTTATTAACCATGACAGCTTTACTTTTTGCGTTACGTAGTTTATTTTTCACTTCGTAGATTTTTTCATATTTCTTTAGAAAGTTTGTAGACGCCGCTGCTTGGCGTTATAATTTTAATTTTCATCAAATGCTTGAGATGTTTTCAGAAAAATTAGTTCGCATTTTAAAAAAACTGCACTAGATTAATCTTTAAAACAAAAGTTCTTGAAAATACTTTAAATCACTATCACGCCTTCATTGGAGAGATTCAAGTAAGTATAAGCTAGGAAAATAATGTGAGTGCGAATTTTTTTTTACTGACTTATATACTCTTGTTTTGCACAAACCGACAAGATTGCACAAAGCTACGCTGTTGCTACACCGGACTTGCAGAGGGCACTTTGTGTTGCGATGTCTTTAAGGTACAGAAGCCAGCATATGCCGTTGGACATTCGCACTACGAAATCCTACCGCTATGGAATACGGGCGCTCTCAAGGTCAACCACATGTGCTGGCTACTGTATTTAAAAAAGCATCAAATTATGTCTATTTTCACTTCTTTTAATAAATAAAGTGCTACCACAAAATGAATAAACACGCGTCGCATCTGAGATTTTTAAAACAAGACATTTTAAACTATCGTTTAAAGTTTTTGTAATGTAGACACGCAAAAGAAAAACGTGCTAAACACTTTTTTGGTAACGTGGTGAATGTTTATCATGTAGGTATCGTCACTGCCATTACTGGACAAAAGCTCCTCTCACTTTGTCTGTATTGATTATTACTATAAACCATACTTTAGTAGATTCCCCCTCTTCTCATCGTTGGACTTAGGTTGGCTTACACTTCATTTTGGAGAGAGATTTTGTGGAGATCCTTGGGGGAGGCCTTTGTCCAGCTGTGGACGTCTTTCGGCTGAGATGATGATGATGATGATGACACTTCATTTTTGGTATGTGGTTTCTTAAAAGAAAGAAAATACATGTAATTTTCTGCCTAAAAGGTACAGCAGCCAACACATGCGGCTGGACTTAATGACTTTGAGAGCGCCTTTATCCCATAGTAGTAGGGGCGAAACTCGTAGTGCGATTGTCCAACCGCATCTGCTGGCTTCTGTACTTAGTCAATAAAATTTGCATTACGCTTACGAGGTCAATGTTGAACTTAGCATCTGACGTTGATGATTGTCTCGTGACTTGATATACCAACTCGATGGTATAATGTCACTAGGTACCAAATTACACAGCGGCCTCTGGCGGGTCACGACACCTACTATCAGATAATTATATCGATATGTCGATATATCTATTGTCGATATATCTATTGTCGATAAATGTATTTAACCTTGCCTCATTAACTATCGACAACCATTATTAAATTATCTAAGGTCAAATTTATTATAATGTCCTAACCTTACCTATAGATTTCTTTATATTTTAAAGTAGGTTTGAAATTTAAATAGAAGATCAATATTAAACTTGTGTTGTATTCTATAAGATGTCTGTCTATTGGTAAACGTTACAAAGCTAGTGTGACACAAAAAGTTGAAAATATGCAACTGCAAAACTAACTTTGATACGAGCAACAGTTACAACGTTGAAAATTGACTGTTTTTTTTGCCTACTGTAAAAATCTTGCATAATCTCATGTAACAGGTAATATAAACATAAACTACGTCAAATAGTGATGATTTAAAATTGGATGAATGATCAAAGCAGATTTTCCTAGCTTTTTGGAAAGATATATAAAAAAGGTTTGACGGTTATACTTCTTGTGGTTCAAAATAAACGATGCAACAGATAACCGATAATCATTCTCACAATATTTCACCTCCATAAGTGAGTTCAGATATGGGTTAGTATAATAATAATGACAATAAATGTCTATATAAAGCCATTATCGCGGCGGTAATCAGCATGGAGCACGAAGTTTTTGTAGTTAGAGCGCTAAATAACGGCGAGTCATGTCGCGATAGGATTAGAACATAGACAAAGTAACTGGGCTGGACTCTACATGAGCCTTAAGGTAAAAAAGATGGCTGCGCTGAAAACACTTAATTTGAAAAAAGTTTGGTCGTCGCGTCCATAATATCGATAGAATTATTCGTTGTTTGACAAAATATGTCTTGTTTATCATGTGTTCCTTTTATATTTTAAAAGACGATGATGAATATAGACAATAACAATATAGAAACTTGTCTTGTAACTGTTCTCTTTCTTTATGAATACTTTTTATAGTCCCTTAGTTATTGATTCTTGTCCATGCACTGTATTTATTTTTGAGTTTGATAAAGTATTTGTATTGTAACTGTACAATAGTAAAATCGTTCTTATTTATTTGAAACTGCTTCCTCCAACTCTAAATTCAACTACCTTGTTAATGAAAGCAAAGTCCTCATCGGTTACACAATCAATTGACCAGAAAGAGTTATTGCAAGTCGCTGGGTGCATCTCCTGTTTCGCACGCCCGCTTCACATTGTTATTAAGTTCATAGGTCGGTTTGTTTATGACTCAACGCTTTCGAAAGGTAACAGCGAGTGAAAACATCGCTCGGTACACGTCGATGACATACTATTGATATTGTTCTTTACCTGTGCTCGGATCACTATTCTCACTCAGAAATGATGAGAACGTTTAGTTTTTTCTTTCTTTTAAAAAATAAAGTTTCAAAGTATCCGCGTTCATCTCCTGGGTGAGGGCTGAAAGTCAGTGTTGCCTCCTAGGCAAGTATATCACTGTACCTTGACCCTTCTGTATTGCAGCGCACACATGTGAATGTCTAGATATGTTTCTTATGTGTAATTTCTTTGTTTATTTTGAATGTTAATTGTGTGACATGTCTATGTGTATTTTGTAACGTTTTACTTACTTACTCTTCTTTGGAACATCATCGGTTCATTCTTCTGTCTCTGTAAATGGTGCTGGCATGGTGCAGTTTATAGTTAAGATCAATTCAATTCTCCCCGTAGTTGTCCTGAAATTATATGACCTGGGAAACGTTACGTGGCGATTACTCATTAGAATAATAACAATCTGCGATCTTCAACACACATTGAGATGATGGCAACACATCCTGTCTACACTCCTGACCAAGAATGAAGCCCTAGTACTATAATAGATTGTTATTTGGTAGTAATATTACAGAATAAAATAATAGTGTAATTTGTCAAAGTTCTTAAATTTAATTGTCAGGGTTGAAATCAATTTGATCATCCCAGAATAGCCGCTGATAATGCAGAATTGTAATATAATAAGGATAGGCAATTGCCCATAAGCATAACGCTGTCATATCTCTCAGTGAATAAGCCAAACATCCGAATGGCCCAGTAGTGAATAGGATCATTGTATCGGTAGCAATAGGCCATAACATAACTACAATAAACATTGATGGCCCGCTTCAAATGGCAACGTTTAATGTCAAACGATCGATCGGGAAACATAAGGTCGCTTATTATTGCCCCTTAAGGTCAAGATAGACTGAACGCAATTCGACTGTTCAGCATTAAAACATTAAGTTTCTTCTAAAATTAAATGTCGTCGTCATATCAATGAATAAAAAATAATTCATTTTTGATTTCTCAACATCAATATTGGTAAAACTGTTAAGTATTGATTGAGACGCTGCTGGTCAAAGCGTACAGAATGCCTTAGTCATGCAATGAAACAAAAAATTGTAGGACCAAAAATATTATGATTGATTGATAAGTAAAAAACATTATTAGTGAAAAAGGGGATAACATGGATCAAGAAAGAACTTACTTATTATATTATATTAACACTAGCTTTCCGCCGCGGCTCCACCCGCGTTAACAGTTTTTTTCCGTGGGAACGAGGCATTTTCCCACGGTAAAAGGTAGCCTATGTTACTCAGGGTGAATGTAGCTTTCTAATGGTGAAATAATTTTCGATATCGGCACAGTAGTTTTTGAGTTTATTCATTTCAAACATACACAAAAAAATACAAATCTTTCTCTTTATAATATTAGTATGACGAAAGACAGCAGTCTCGTAGTATATTTCATCTACTTTCTCGGTTGTTTACATAACTATTCATTTGCCAGTTTAAAATCATCTGCAGCAGTTTTGGTGTAGGTAGTTGTATTCTAGTATGTGTTTTAAGACCTTGACGCCTACTAAAGTCTAGTCACGGGGCAAGTCAAGAACACTAAGAAATGTTTGACGACATGTCCACTTCACGACAATTCACTTTCGATTTGAGTCGTGCAGTTCTCGGCCCACGACATAAAAGCTTGCCACTGCTATTATGATACTAGATACAATAGAGTGTAGATACGTTTCATTCAAACTACATACGTCGACTTCATTGATGTGCGAAATACTTCAAATGTCTCTATTGTCATGAGTTCATATAACTACATATCCTTTTCTATAATATACTAATAAATGCAAAGCAATGGTTACATAATTATCAATTCGTTTGTCCTTCTATTCTACTCAATTTCCTAAACGTTGTTGAGTTGAATCGGCAGCTTTGTATTTGGATTGTTGATTATAAATTTATTATTTGAATATTATTAATCCATGGAAGATTTGAAATACATCTTCCATCTTCAGGCGTAAGAACGATTTGAATATCGCTTGATCCGTCGTACTTTTTCGACTCAATCATAGGTCAAAAAAAAAAAGTGAACTTCCATTTCAAGAAAGTTGTGTTACCAAAAAAAATCTCACTTGTAGACAAGATGTATATTGATTCTAGATCGTATCCCAAAACTATTATGAAAACTAAACATAGTGTAATGTAAAATCGCATGCAACTGTATTTTATTTTACTTTCTTGAGTATTGGCATATCTAGCCGCTCTCAATGTGTATTATCATTGTCTTTATGCCCATTTGGATTATGATCAACTTCTACAAGGGAGGTTGGTCGGCCATTGCACAGGCCAGCTGTTTGCTTTGTCTTGCGTAACTCGGTGAAGCCGACCGAAGGATAATCGACGTGCCAACAAATTATCATCCGGTTCGATTATATTAAGCTTTCGTTATTGTCGCTGTCAGTTCGTGCGTGTTTAATTCAATTTTCTTGTCTTGCCGTGTTGGGCAAAGTTAATTGTGGAAAGGTCGTAGTGTAAATATTGCGATGGGTTTCGAAACGATCTGGGGTGTATTGTCTAGACGCTGAGCAAACAGGAAAATGTACTTATCGTTGAGGGTAGAAAAAATATGGGTATATGTGAAGAATAGTTCGTACTGAGTGAGTACCTGAGTAAAACTTATGAAAATGGAAGTAGATAATGTGTGCATGAAAAATGAAAATGAAAAGAAAAAAAATTGCATTAAATGTGGTAAAGAGTTCTTACATTAATGATTCACACATTCAAACACGTAGTGGTATGCAAAATTTATAAAATTTAAATTGTCACATAAATTAAATGCTATAATACATTGAAGTCTATTATTATTGAGCCATTTACCTAGTTCTGGAGATTTATAATCTTGGTTCAACTCTGTAACTAATAACAACTGCGATCCCAATAAAACCAACACCTCCAGAAAGGCCGCAGTTAAGCACCTTGGACGGTTATTGGCTTTGTAGAAAATAAACCCGTAGCACGTCCTGCCCTTTGTTTTATAATGTTGACAGAGCGGTCTAATAAAGATCCCGATGACTGTGAGGAATGCGAGGTAAGTCGATCTGGTGAGTGAGGAACCCGCCTGCTCGTGGTCACGCGAACCACCTGACACCGACACCTTTTGTTCCGTCTGTCGGTGCACGATCGTGAATTATTCGGATTCCAGATTTACTCCACGCTGGATACATTTTACTGGAGTATCGGCTAGCTAGCCCCGTCATTGTTGGAGAGTCTATAGTCCATAGAAGCTGGGCCAGCTCCTATTTATTGCTACTTGCAGTTTCAAGTACGTCGTAAAACGCTGTCATATTCTTGATCACTGTAACAAATAGACGTGGTCGCTCATATTTTATATATTAATAGCTTTTAGCTGAAGGCCCGACAAATTATTAGTCTCTATGCTAACGAAGGCATACCTAGTAACATTGCACAATCGCACAATTTATTTGGCTTGTTATTATTTCACTTAAATATGACCTATTGCATACTATTAAGGATAGCCGTGTGATTCCTGGCTTGGAATGTGACCAACAAAACAAGGTGACTAAATAATCCTTTAAAAGGTTATAGACAGCATTCACGTGTGTAACCATAACTAAAGTAACCGGGGAACGCGTTCTACCCGCCAGACAGACATGGATATTAGGGCAATATTTCCAGACCAAAAAAGAACCTCCATTCAGCAATGAACTAAAGTTGCTGTAGCAATGTGAAGTTGAACTTTTTTGTGTTTAAAATGCGAAATTCCTTACAAACATGGCTTTACAAACGACCTAAACTTTCAAAGGCTTTCATATCGAACGGGACGCTTCAAATTTGAAAGTGTTCCACGGATTTTTTGTTGTGGATAGGAGCCTGTCATTCTCGAAGTGTTTTTATTGTCACCGGTCGCGGAGAGCGTTGTGATGTAAAGCGAATTTTCAGAACTCTCACCGGAGTCCTCTTTTGGCCGATGCTATTATACTGTACAGCCGCAACCAAGCCACAGACCAAGCCTTATTCATTTTGGCTTTGCTCGTAACGAAATTCCTTCCCAATGTTTTGCGAGTTCGATATTTAGTACTTATTGCAAAGGTATGTGCACTTCGCTCTTTCAATATGACGACGTAATGAAATGATTAATCAAGTAACTCAAGTATCTATTGTAACAAATTAATTGTATGGCTTTCGTGATATAAATGCAATACCTGTTTATTTCTTTATTATTTTTTATAATGTAGGGTGTAGGTATCAGTAGTAGACCATTTTTTTTCTCGCAAAACTACGACGTATTTCTTGAAATGTTATAAATTCATAATCATCACATGTTTTTTTAAAACACCTGATAAAGATAGAAATTAAAAGCTTAACTCAAATACCGTTCTGTTCCCAATTATTACACAATTCGTCATACCGTACATTCTATTTTAAAATTGTGTGTATCTGTATCACAGTTATGATTTTTTGAAATAGGACTACCTTGCCTTGTTGATTTGATGGATAGCCTCGCAAAAAAGAAACTATTTCATGCAGAATCCGACTTAAGATTTTAAAAAGCATAAAGGCTTGGGGAAATTTTATTTGCGCTAGTTTTGAAAGGTATGTGATATGATGTAAAGAGAATGCTACATTGCTCGCTATCCCACTCTGGATTGACCGTATTACTGAGTCGCAGTTTTCAAAGTTTCAGCTATTCTGCTGGTCTAGTCCATTTAGCTCCAAATATCATTTAAACCTGTCAAACATCCAAACTTTAACACTTAGACCCAATTTTATCAGCGGATATAACCAAGACATGATGTTCAAACGGCCATTGACGTTTGGATTTCATACTAAATTAATGATAAGACCCCCACCACAAAACTGTGACTAGATTCTTTCAACAACTAGAAAAGAGCTGATAATCTTCAAATGGCTGAAGATATTTTCTTGGATTGGAGCTAAGTACACTCTCGACTCTCGAAAACAGTGCAAACAAAAAAAACTAGATCAAAATCGGCTTCCGTTTAGGATGTCACAGACAGACACACACGTCAAACTTATAACACACCTCTTTTTTGTCGGTGGTTAAAAATGCGTTTAAACTTTAACCAGTAGTTGGCGAACTTGTGTTTAATAATATTCATTGGATATTAAGTTCAAGCGTGGTTTGGTTTGGTTTTTGTATGTACGTAAAAAACCCGCTCATTTAGCACCCTCAAAAGACCGCTGGCTCAAACAGCTTGTTCTACAAATTAATGACTTACCGAAACATGGTGTTTTGACACTTCGGGAGGTGATCCGTCATTGTAGCGGCGACGTGTCACGTGCTGCATTCGTCCCCGTCGGCAACGCTCGGCTCCACACAAAAGAAACGTCGCGCGGCGGACTCTGGTGCGAAGCGGAACATGACCTCCGCATTAGAGGTTTTAGGAAGTGACGTGTGTTGTAGGGCTGCCAAAAAGAATCGTTTTGTAAAGCATGCGTATTTAAAAAAAAAACTGTTTTCCGCCCCGCGGCTCTGCAGGTTTTCCCGTAGGAAAGAAGTATTTTCCCACGGTAAAAAGTAGCCATTGTGTTATTCTGATGTATAAGCTATATTATTGTAAATTTTCATTAAAATCCGTCCAGTAGCTCCAGAGATTAGCGTGTAACAAACAGACAGACGGATATTTTTTCAAAACTTGTATTTTTTTTCAGCTAAACTCCCTTTATCACCTACGATCAGTTTTTTCTAAAACGTTCAGTTTTATTATAGTATAGAAGAAGAAGAAGAAGAAGAAGAAAATATCGCGTGTAAGATAATAAGGTGTACAGCGCGAATGCCTCAAACATTAGTTTTGTGAATGTTTAAGAGATTTGATTTCTAAAATTATTCTCACACTAGGTACATTATTTTTTGCATTTCCTTCTCTGTCCCTAGGATTCATATGAAGAACTATTTATTTTCATGTGTATTTATAAGGTCATTGACGGAATCATTTTTCTATTCGGATAATCAGCTTATAAACAGCCTACATTGTTCTAACTCCTAACAGACTGGGAAGGTCTCAATTAATTGACATTTGTTTGACAAGTGCCCCACCAAGATTCGAACTGTAATGAATGTGCAGCGAGCGGTAAATTGGTGACCAAATAATATATTCTGGCTTACTTAGCCAGACCAGAACATTTAACAAAGAGATTTCACAATTTCTTCTCATAATTATTAAAATAATTTGAAACCCGCCAACATAAAGAGATCCAGTTCCCACTTTGAAAATATTAGTTTTCTGCTTGGTTGCCTGAAAAAGATTGCCACTTTAGCAATAAGGCCGCCCATTGACTCCTTGTTTCACACTTCAGAATATTGTAAGTGTTCTATTTGTTATCTTCTGGTGTCAATAAAGAATATTTGTATTTGTTGAATTTGTTTTCGTATAAGAATACATTTATTTTTTTAATTTGTCTAATAACAATAGTAGAGTCTCAACCCTACATGGTTTGCCGACTCTTGGCTACTGTTTTCATATCTTAAGCTAGGAACGAAGGAATTTCTTAGCGAAATAAGTTGCGGTTTCTTTCGGACTTGGGAGTGTTCTTTTATTTACATTTTAGAGGAAATGTAAATTGAGAAATATTTACATTTACATTTCCATTTATCTAGTTGGTTTCTATTTAGTTTTTTTTATACTAACTATTGCTATTTGGTAATGTTTGTATTAGTGTCTTTGTGTGAAATAAATTAGGTATATTATATTCTAATTCCCGGTAACAATCTGTTTACTATGAATCCATGTAGATTTACTGAATATATGCGTTACAATTAATATTTTACTGGTTATAATTTTGCTTACGTATAGAGTCTGTGAAGTTGCCGCAACTTATTATAGGGCTGCTTTTATAACGGATACATTATCGATATTGTTTTTTAGATATAATATTACTTAACAATTTTTTTAGACGAATCTACATTCAATAGGTATTTACTATATCTAAGGTGATGATCAATTAAAATCGTTAATTTTGTACGTAAAATGTTTTCAATTCAATTTTAACTCTTTGGTTTTATTGTCCTTGGAATCTTAGTTATTTTCCTAACCACTTGCTCTTTCTACCAAGGTTTTTATATTCTTAGCAGAATACTGAACTAATTACACACTTTTTATTGTCGCAAAATCTACGTACGTATTAAATTGTACCGTAGGTACACTGGTGTGGTCCTATATGATTTAGAAAACACACTTAACTTATTATACTAATTTATTCAGTTTTCACGATTCTTCAACCTAAGATCTTACATCAAGTTGCATATACAACTATGCAAACTCCACAGTACCTACTTGCGGGGGAGCTGAGGGCTCTGCTCTAAAGAAGGCATCCTCGACCTAGCACATTCATACGGAAAACATCATGAAGGAGACGACGTCCGTCACCTGAGGCGTAATAACACACCCGGAGAATTTAATATAACATTTCTATCGACACTTAAAAACAACACTAGTGCAGTCAAGGCAGTCATCATAACCGTTAACTATGTAATTACCGCTTTTGTCTTTGCTGCCGAAAATGAGGCGTTCTTTGTACTAGCGTGCTCGCACTGACAACGGCATGAATGTGGGTGATGCTTTACATGTCGACTTTCTATACGGGTCATGGGTCTCTGTCCATATCAGCTGTTCGACTTTGTATGAACAAGGTCACTGACTCTAGCCGGCCTAACCATTTTCATAGTAGAATTTGGTTTTTTATTGTTGTTTTTTAACCTTACGGTGTTCAGGAGTTGCTCTACGCGAATTTCTTATCCCGTCGTCGCTCACACAATAAATATTCAGTACGCTGCAGTAGAGACATCAAAGTAACTAGGTTTCTTTTGTTAACACTGCTCTCTTTTTCCTGGTTTACAGGAAAGAGACTATAGGATGTTTTGAGAACTATGAAATGACAATGGTAAATAAGATGAGGATGAGGCAACGAGGTGGCATGCAATGCACCTCGTTACAGAATATAATTTACTCTATTGCACACTTGAAAAAAAAACAGAACAGTAAAATTCACAAAAAGTATCGAAAGTGTACATGCAGGCGGCATAGTTGCTGAGTAGCAATTTGTGGTAGGTTTGTATACTAGTAACAGACATTCAATTACTACGAGTAAGTAGGTACTCAGTACTAGGCATGAAATAACATAGTTATCGATACGAAAATCAGCCATAAAACCGTTTGTTCATATTATTACGTTTGCGTTGGTACCTTTTACCTCACGTGCTCATTGAATTTGCTTGCCTATTCAAATTTAGTAATCTCCAAATTATTCCAAGATTGTTTAAGCTTAGTTTGCGTATTTGAGCCTTTAAGTCTGACATGAAAACTAATGAAAATTTTAAGGATTGTATCAAGCTTTAATAATTTTGAAGGGTTCATAGATATATAAAATAATTAATTTAATTAATTAGAATATTAATTGGATGACGTGAATTGCTTAAAAATTAAGTGTGTACCTATAGAGAGTGTGACAGAGCGAAAACTTGTATTTCATTAGGATTTTCATGAATTTTAAACCTGCGTTTTCATTGTGCCAACGGTACTTACCTCGATCTTTCCTTATAACACTATCTTCATATAGTACACCGTTTACCAATTTATTTTGCATCTTTTGGAAGCCGTGATAGATCATTATGCATTTTCTTCTTTTTTTATGTCATTTATAAATATAAGTGGCTACGTAGGTATTGTTTTACCCTGTCTGATGTCGCCGTTTTGATCTCGTTTCAATAAGAATTTATTATTATTATTACCAAGTTATGGGTTGTTGGTGCATCGCGGCGTGCGAAAGAGATGCTATGGTCGTTTTGCATGGTACAGACGGTGCAGCATCGGTTACCTACTTCCAGTTTACCCAGACCCCTGCTTAAAGCATCAATGTTCCTATTGCAAGATCTTTTCATGCTGGTTGTATGTGTGTCTTCTTTGTTGTTGACCGTACGGTTGAAACCATCAATTTGCGCCGGGAGTACCTAAATGCGTCGATCTCGGTTTAAAGAGGCGAGGTGAGTGAAGGAATACTTAAAGTGCTTGCAGACTGAATGTATCCGATTTCCGGTGCTTACTACCGCATTCTAAAGCAGACCAACTCTTGGTTATGCCTGTCTTTGTTCAAGAGGTGTTGCTATAATACTCACGCTTTGCATGCCTTTTAGGTTACATAGCAACTCATTCCCCCGGTAACCTATTGTTAGTGCTTTTAGTCTAATATTGGGGTAACACAGGTTTTTTTTTAAATTGACCTAAGCTTGTATCGAAAAATCAACTCGTAACGAGCTTTAGGGAGAGCGGAGGACTCTATAAAATTGTAGTTCATAGTTAGTATGACATGACCAAGTGAAGCATTACCTATATGCTTTTTGTTCCGGTAAAATATAATCATGTAAAATTTTGGTTTATATCTCTTGTCTGTTTGTGACAGATCAGAATCCTCATCCGTCGGATTCGATCTATCCCGATGTACTCGCTCCTTTATCCAGAGAGCAAGGAAGCTCCGGCTTGCATTACCCGCTGGTTTGTTCTGCGGTCGCGACCGCTTGTAAACCCGTGTTGCATTCGCGCAACAAGCCACTCTTACTCCTAACATTATTTACATTCCGCATAGACCAGGGAGCTGGATCCTACAATGTTACGTTAATACCATCTGAATTGTTGAGGTGTAAGCAAATTGTATGTCTGCGTTGCTAGTCGTCAAAGCTTTCGTAGGTTTGTCATAATCATTTTTCTTAACACCCAAATTACTAAATCGCATTTTGCCGTGAAAACAACAAACAGCGAAGTTGCACTTTTAAAGATCCTCTCTGTTTGAACTCGAGTTAAAAATGTTTTATGACTCTTCCTTTCTGTACTACAACTTTGTTGAATATGAAGTATTTATGAGAAGTGTTAACTTTTATTGTTTTCCTTGACAGGTGTAGCGCACATTTAATTTATTCAGCGTGGTCAGTGAAGGCGCGAGTTACCCAGCAGGCGGTAACCGCTCGCCCGATCCAACTTTTTTCCCCATAACGTGTTTTTGCATGGGAATCGAGACGAGCGAATAAGGAGGTGTAGCAAGAAAATTGCTATTTTTACAAACAAGCTCTTTACGACGCAAAAAATGTGTATCGAGGCGCCGCAACGTGGTAATCAATTCAAACGAGGCTCATTGTTTCACCGAAGGAAGGCTCCGATGTGTCGGTATCAGAGCAGCGCACGGCTCCCGATGTGAGCCTTTATCGGATCGAACGACTGTTCCTGCCAGTTTATGGTTGCCGGCTATGGGCATTCTTGCTTCTTCTAATGTTCGCTTCGTGTTCACTTCCGCGCCTGTTCCCGCGTTATTTGTGATATCATAACAATGTACACGCGCGTGAGGAGAATTCGGTATCTCGACCGAGGAATCCCATCGGCGCGGGCCTGATAAACGCAACCGGAATGGCGACAATTCATAATAATTTGTTGAGTTAACAGGTTTGGTAGTCGCGGCGCGGCGGGCGGCGGCCGTCTCGCCTCGTAATGAGCGGCATCTGCGAATCAATGAGGTTCGTTCGCGTTTTATTAAGCGCCGCGATAAATTTGCATCGTCAAACAGCGGTCGCGGCGCCGAAGCACGTTCGGCAAATAGAATAAATACGCTGCCCCTCGCCGGCGGCTTGCCCCCTGCGCCCCTACTGCAAACACAATTTGCCCCTATTTATGTGCTACTATATCCGAGCGCCGGCAGCGCTGTCGTCGAATTACTTCAACTGCGCTTTGCAGACCTATGATTATTCGCTTGCGCTTCCAGCGGGCGGCTTTTCGCGTGCACAAACCGGTATGAACTCACTCCATCGATCCGTCGCCACTGGATTGATAACCCCGCTTATTAATTATTTTGAACGTGCTAAAGTTCTCTTTTGCTTTGGCGTGCACGCTAAAACGAGTTGCGTCCGCTGCGCTGTGACAAAGTTAAACATACTCGACAAAATAAAGAAGTATGCTTTCAACTTTAATAGTACTTTAAAAGAGTTAGACGTCACTCAGCTGCACTTCTACCACTTTGCGTAAAACCTTAACGAGGAAATTGTAGTAGTTCCACAAGGCTTTCGTTGTAAACTTTTAAAAGGATTAAGGGGTATAAAACAAGAAAAAGTCTTTATTCGTTCTCGTCTCATCATAAAGTATAATACCATCGTTGGCGAGGTAATTCGCAGTTAAAAAGGGCTCCTGAAAAAGGCTTGACAAAGTGGTTAGCCGGCGGCGGCGAGCGCAGAGGAGGACTCGATTGCCCGCGTCGATTTTACAATAATTGCGGACAGGTCCTAAAGCTAGTGTTACGCGCGGGTCAGTAGCCGTCGTAAAATTTCACGACCACTTGTGCCCAGACAACGCCGAAGGGAATCTCGAGGGCTTAGAGCGACGTGAAGTTGAACAAACTTCGCCCTGATGCTGATTTGATGCCGACTCCGTAATGGAAATGTACAGTGTCGCTATCTACGCCGTTTGATCAGAGCGAGAGGAGCGAGCGTGGCGATGAGATGCGATAAAACCATTTCACGTGCCGAAACGGTCGCGTTGATGCGCTATACTGCCTGTATCTTATTAACCTGAATACGTGCATAGGTGGAAGTCTAATGACCCGAGTGCTCTCAAGTACGGGGAAGATAGCCGACTCTATTCTCTCGATGAACTCAACGATTCGAAACTGTTGAGGAGACCAATAAGCTGGGCTTAACATCGATCTGTGATCCGAAGATTACGTGCGGCCGCGCTGACGGATGTCGACTTAACTTGTCTGTCACCGGCCAGCAGACACCCACCACATTAATCTCTATTCCAAGCAACACGTGGATTTACGCACCGACGAAAGTAATTTATATGCAAATCATTTTGACTTGACGATTTCGTGACTCTAATACGCTTTGTAAGCTACAGGATTGAGTTATTAACGGTAAATGTCGAGGTAAAAAGGTGTCAATTTCTTCGGAAATGTACAATGGGAAATAAACGAGATTGTCTTGTTGCGTGTGGCAATTTATTCTCGAGTATGAGAAATACAATCCACCTGCAATTTTTTGCTTCCTTTATTACGTATTGAATATTACTCACTACCTGGTATCTTACTGATGAGAATCCTACTTTTCAAGTTTTTGTTATTCTTAGGCACGAGATAGTATCGTCTTTTGTCTTTTCAAGTCAGGTTTGTTACACACATATTCAGTTCGGCAGAGTCCCCATAATATGTTTGGTCAAGCGCTATCTATGCAGACTGCCGAACCGATATGTTGGCCCGCTTATGTGTGTACACAAAAGTAGCAACCATCACACAAAAATTCTACAAAATGAAAGTCACATATCGTCTAAAATATACTTGCTCATCTTTTATGAATAACATTTGTCTCCAGCGAGCAACATTCTGACACTTCCAAAAAACACTCCTTTGTGGGTGCGTGATTATCTTAAATTAATATTTCACTAATACCGATGTTGCTGTCACGAGACAAAGAGCCGGCATTGTAGGAACATCGCGAGATCCGAGTGCGGGCTTTGTGAGCGCCGGAACAATATTACTGGCGTCTTTGATAAATAGGAACAACTGTTGGCTGGGTCATCGATATTCTAACAAGCAGACTCTACAAAACATCCTCATTTTTGAGGCCTTTTGTCAGACTGTAAAAACATCCTATCTTAGAGACACTGTTGCTTTGTTCGATTTTCAGTTAAAAGATAAGGAAACAATGTCCGCAATTCCAATTTGTAATTCTGTACAATACAAAGTAGACACATATTTACTCAATGTGAGTGCGATGATGCGATCTATACCTTCAGGCACTTTAGGTCTAATTACCGGAACGTCCAGTCGGGTCATTAAGTCTATTTCCCTGAACGTCTATTCTCTGAATATCCCTTTCACTTAATGCCCACAAGAGTAGTCTTCACGTAACTGCGTACTGAATATTGAAGGGACAAGATCAGTCAAAAACTTCGGAAACAGAAAAAAGAATCGACATTCCCTTACAAAATTATCACTTTAATTGGTCAGTGTTGATTTCTTTTGTCGCCCTGTAGCCTAGTTGGTAATACGTTTGCCTACGAAGCACAAGGGCGCGGGTTCGAATCCTGCCCAAGGCAAACATTCGTGTGATACCTAATATGAGCACTTGTGTTTGCCTTGTGTCTGGATGTTGTATATTTATATATGTATTTATGTATATCTGTTGTTTGACACCCATAGTACAAGCTCTGCCTAGTTTAGGGTCAGATGGCCGTGAGATTTTCAAGTCCGGTGAAGCTTGATTGGTCGTACTTTTTCGAAACAAGCATAGATAGGTCAATTAAAAAAAAGGGATACCCACATATTATAATGTTGCTGTTGATTGAATATACTTTTATCAGTTTTGGCTCAGCCGTCACTTGCACACTGTGCATTGCGGAGTCTTGATCTTTCCCAGTCTGTGGCCAACCAACACAATGTGGTCGGTAACGCGATACGCCGCGATCGACTCTGGACTCGCCTAAAAGAATGGACCATAATATTTATTATCAGATAAGCACCCGCTACTGGGTAATTCGTATGTCTCCGGCCATTATACAAGCCCTGGTGCATCGCCTATGCATTACTCATCCGTACGATATAAATTTATGGACGCACGCTTTTATTTTACTATGGAGAAATAAAATTGTGTGGGCTTATTTCTGAGAACGTTCCATTTAAGTGTGCTTGACACGTAATTTTTGTGTTTTATAGCACTAAACTTTTTTATAGGACAAATAATTTTGATTTCATGGTTCGTTCAAAAAGATTCCTTTTATACTTACCTCTTTCATCACTACTTATTATAAAACAAAGTCGCTTTCTCTGTCCCTATGTCCCCATCTATGTCCCTTTGTATCCTTAAATCTTTAAAACTACGCAACGGATTTTGATGCGGTTTTAGTAGAAAGAGGGATTCAAGAGGAAGGTTTATATGTATAATACATGCATAATATACTGAAGGATAACCCACAATAACCATTTTCCCGTGCGGAGCCGGGGCGGGTCGCTAGTTGCTTAATAAAAAGAAACCGAAACTGACTAACTCTATTAAGACAACCATTTCACTGAACGGAATGGGAAAAAAATTTGCACGAAAATAGTTAATACGAATGACGTAAGAAATTAATTAAGAAAGGATTTTACAAAGCCTTTTTTTATGCGAGTAAAGCCGCAGGGCTGACAAATATTTAGTTTGACTCGTAACAGGAACAAGGTTTATTTAATTAAATTCTACGAGTAAACATGTAAGAATGATGTAAGTGTAGATGAGTTACGGTGTTTCTTTTTGCAAAGTAGGCGTTTTTCACTGCTTCATACTACTTTAAACAGCTTGTTAAAAGAACAATAACAACAGATGCAATCGTTTCAAATTACATGGTTGAAGATTCCTGTATAAATATGGTTTGAAAAAGCGTTAGAAATTCGAGGAACTAATCAGTTTGGACTGCTTTTATATTATAATAATAGTTAATGAAACGGTCCGCCCACATGTCGAAAGCCCATTGATCTTTGCGCGTTAACGACCGCGGCGAAAGATGGGTGCCCGCGCGGACATATGCTTAGGGTTACCTAACATGAATTCCGAATTTAAAAAATGGTTGAACTTTGGTTTACTAGAAATTCCAAGTTTGAAATATAAATAAATAAATATGTGGGACTCACACACGGCCATCTGACCCCAAACTAGGCAGAGCCTGTACTATGGGTGTGTTCTTGTGCTTCGTAGGCAGACGTACTACCAACTAGGCTACGAGGCTGTCATGTCCCCGAGATCGGATAATGTTTTTTATTTTCACTTCGATTTTAAATACTGAAATCTTAACCGAAGCTATTCTAAAGTTATTTCAGATTTTCTCTGCTCACCTATTTATTAAAAAGAGCTTGTCTTGGTGTATGTATGTGTTCGTTAATTTTATTGCTTACTGCAAAAATTGATTTTAGTAAATACTTTATTTACCTATATCGTAGAGCATGTCTCTTAATAATTGCAACCTCTTTTTCTCTAAAGATTTATTGCTAACTTTAGTAAATAGCCTTAAAACTACAGAAAACGCTTTTTTTATAAGTCTTCGGTGCTAAAAATAAGAGCATGTATTTTGTCTTCTCGCTAAAATAAACCAAAAGAATCCAAGATTTCTATACTACTCTAATGGATCTATTTGTCAATGTCTTTTGGAGTTAACTCACTTGAAGAAAAAGTAACATACTTACTTGCAAATGGGCGATACCATTAGGCTGATGAAAATAAAGAAATAACTTTTTACCCAAATAACAACCTGCTGAAATTTACTTTTTGTGATATCAGTGACAGCCCTAGCATTATTTATCAAAGTACTCGTAACGAGAGTCCCCATCATCCACGATTATAAATTTAAATATACAGATATTTTTGGAGGCTTTACCGCCGGCCTAATCAATATTTGATCAGTGTTTGAAACAAGTATTGGCGATCGTATCGCCGTCGCTGATGAGAGATCCGCTGGCTTAAGTAGTCCTTTCTATGCATCGAATTGAACCCACTCGATCTAATAAAATGAAGAAAAAACATCTTACATATTGTCTTTATATTATTGGCCTTCTCAAATCGATACGATTTGGATACTGATGGCATTTGAGTTGGTTAATTAATTCCAAGAATAGTTTTGTGTTTCTTCGAAAAAAACAAAGCAAATTTATTTATTCGTGACTAGCTGTCTGCTCGCAGCTACGTTCGCGTTGGCGTTCGAGTTTTTCGTAGAAATTTTTAACTATCCTACGGGCACTCCTTAATTTTCTGTGATTAAAAGTATCCACGATGTTGACTGGGGATATTAGGTACCACCATACAAAATTTTCTTAAAATCAGTCCAACAGTTTCGGAGATACAAACAGTTAACAGAGAAACAAAAATTTTTAAATAATCTGGTTATGTTCTGTATCTCTTCTTACATCCCCCTGAATTGGTTTCTAGATTTTTTTTAATAAACAGATTTTCGACCTCTACAGGTTTATTATATATAGATGTTAATAAAAATAAGATGAAAACAAGAACGTAGATTTAAATAAAGCTCCGCTTGCTCAAGTAACGGAACAAAACCTTTGGAGTTGTAAAATAATACATTTCAAGCTCGCGCCGGTATGAAACATAATCATAATCTGTGCTCAGCCTCACCGTTCTTGGTTGCGTTCCTCCGAAATTTATAATCAAGTGGTGAGATAAACGGCACCTTAGTAACAGTAAATTAGTCGGGATAAATAGGTAACGCGCATAAATTTCACGTCGGGCGGTTCTGAATATTCAAACGCTCGTTATAAAGACATTGATCAAGACGAAACGGGTTACGCGACACTCGGGTTTCGCTCTTCGATTCGTACGCGATAACGCAATATACATGTTTCGTTTTTTTATCTCGTTTCTCATAATTACAATTTATAACCTCAGATGTCTCTTCGTTGCGTTGATTCGGTGCTGCGTGCAAAGAAGCACCCACTTTAAATGATTTATTCACTTTTGTGTGCACTTTTGTCGGACGAGTTTATTTTTTGGAAATTCGGCAAGCCCATATTCATGTCTGGTGTGTGACATGTTACTTGTTAAGAGCTCTTAAAAGAGAGATCCTACCATATTCAGGTTGAGAATTACAGTTGTTGGGGACAGTTGATCGTATCTATCTATTCTCTGAGTTACATACCTTTAATTTCTTCGTTCGTTTTAAGTTTTACGGTTCCAAGATCGGGCCAAATGGCGCGCCTTGGGAGAGGCCTATGTCCAGCAGTGGACTGCCGCAGACTGTTAATGATGATGATGATGAATTTCTACGTATGACAGCAACGGAAAGATTTGGGCGGTTGTATTTTATCCGGGAATCTCACAACATGAGAATCATAAGTCTTGTTAATGAGGAACAGCGAGAAATTCAAAGTTGTAACGTATTAAAAGTTAGCGGGGATAATTATAATGAAAACTATGGTTCGTCGTTTCAACAGGTAACTTATTTATTTAAAATACTTCGGTCCTAGAAGGTCAGACAATACTAAAATTAATAAAGTTGGGCGCCTTGTCTGTGAATACAGACTATTAAATAAATAAAAGTTAAGTTACTTGAAAATAAGCTCAAACCAAAATCTTAATTTAAAAATGAATCTCAGGAACGTGGGTACATTCAAAGCCTACACCTCACTCCGTGCGACCATAAAGCAAACGTTGTTTATAATTTATTTAAATGTTTTCTTCCAAACTTAAAACTGCCGTTAATACTCAAATTATAAAATTGATCAATAGAAGTCCGCAGTTAAAATCAGCATTCTAGTTGATGCTTCCTACACACATGTACTTCACCCAGAAAGACAGCTCCCACAGACGGTGCCGCAGATCAAATGGGCAGCAGATGGGGGTGGTAAGGCGGGGGTACGTAGGACCTCCTGCCAACAAACACTTCCATATAATAACTGACACGGCAGGTACCTACGTTTCACTGGTAAAAGAATTTGATAAAAACTCACCAAAGGAGGTAAAAAGATAAATTTGGGCCGGGGGGCAGCAAGCTCCCAAACAGGCCCCGACAGATGCTTTTTCAGGACAGCGCCGACAGTTCCCTTCTGGAATAATTCAGAACAACCCTTGTAAGAATTTTTTCACAACCACCTACACTAAGAATGTTAATGTTCCAATTTGTACTGAAATTAGGTTATGATTTACACTACAGAACCCTGAAAAAGGTGGCACATAACAGAAGAGAAGAACTCACCACCGGGGAAAACGAATTCCGCTTGAATTCCTGTAAATCGATGTCAACCCGGCCGGTGGGATCTTCAGACGCTGTCCAGACACGCCGCTCCAACTGAAAAGAATCAAACATTTGCTAAGTTGCAAGCACACCTAACAATGGATTAAAGCTGAACGCCTTTCATGGGCTGCACTGAATAATTCTTACCTGAAAGCCAAGAGATGTTGCTCGTAAGTTGTCGCGAACGCAAAAGACCGAAATTTCTTTCCAACAAAGGAATTCGACTGGGATAACGACCCGACCAAAAATTGCGAAAAGCGGTGAATCTAATGACAACTGAACCCAACGAAAACTGTCACTACTAACATCAGAAAATGTTTCTTTTAGACAAAACCTTACAAGACAGCGAAGCCAAGTCACATTATAAATGATTTTTTAATTAAACTCAACTACCGAAATTAATATTAACATATTTAAAACTACATTCCAATCGATTATCTCAATTTAACCAGAAGGCTCCGGCAACACCAGCAAATGACATAAGTGCGTTCCGAGACACGCGACAAGGAATGTGCGCGCAGCGCGTTCCGAGAAACAGCGTTACAATGTCAGTAGCGGTGATCCATCTTGAGTACGCTGTAGTTTTCCCAGAGTAAATTAGGTATGCGGCGTATAGCCTGCCGCGAATCGACGCACGCCCAAATCCAATCCTCTCCTGAGATAAACAACAAGTTATGCCTGTTTATTTATCATCCCCGCACGCTATTGTGTGGTCATAGACTCGGCCGTGTGGTATCGTACGTTATTGATTTATTTTGATACTCCATCATGACAGGTTTTGAACAATGAGGAATGCTGCGTTCTTTCTGGCTGAGACACTTGTTTTAAATGATGCATTGAATAAATCTTGGATACTCTATAGTGGTCGTCAAAGGTTTGTTAGTTTGTCAATTTTATGAATTACTGTGCAATTTTTATATTGACCATTACGGTTTTGTTGTAAAATATTAGTATTATTAAAGTTACCTGAGTTTCAGAACTTTCTGGAAAGCTTGAATTATTGTTGAAAGTTATGTATACTTAAATTATTGTACGACTTGCGACAGACAAACACTCTGAAGACGGACAGACAGACTCTCGAGTCTCGAGTGACTTTTGTGTATGGAACCCTGAAAACAATTATTACGTTAATAAATATACTTTAAAGTTTTTTTTTGGCTTGGTTTTGCAGCTTGTAAAAATATTTAGTTGCCCGTTACATACTGCGAAGATTTTATTGGCTCGTATCACATTAAAATTATTGAAACCTGAACATTATCTTTTTTACACTCATGTCGTAAAATTTATCTCAAGCCCATAATTATGGTTATAGGCTCATTTGCAGAGTATCTTGGTGGAATTGATTAATTTTATGCATCATTATGATAGAAATGGTCAACAATGTAGCACCTAACATGGAAACTGAGTAACATCTTAAGAGCTGAGCTGATAGCGGCCACAATTTTTATGGGCTAAGTTATTAGCCTGTTCTTTTTTGTGATTTACACCTCGTAAATCTCTTGTACAGTTAGCGCGTTCGAACTACGTGCCGGACAGGTTGATCGGCCATTGTCTTCGTGGTGATCGAAGTCTATTTTGTCTGGTTTGACGGTAGTTCTGACAGTGTCAACGCTCGAACGGGTATCGTTACAATTAGCAGCGATTGGTCTCGGTGTCGACGCGACGGACGCGCACGGCCGAGCTTCCCATAGACACCTGCTGCCCTAAACAAAGCCTGCGTCACCAAGAATCTCTAGATTCTCTATAGAGTCCTCTAGATACTCCTTTCGCCCGCTTGCTTTACAACGCGCACAGCGCCGAGTCATTTCAAGTGCAAGTGTCGTCGGCTATGCGCCGTGATATTTTCTTTGCCTTCACACTGTCACACTTCAACATCTAATTAACTTTTTGTCTTTTGGAACAATCCGCTTGCATTCCGTGTCTGCAGCGCTCCGATCACTAGGAGAGGATGAAAGTTTTTCTCGCCGTTGAGCGTAATGGACAGCGATTCTGTGGGAATTTTCTTTAAAGCGTTTTAATGGTCGCGGTTTTTATATCCCTTTGATGAGGCGACGTCAGAAGTAGATTTTAAGATTAAGGTTTAGTCCAGTAAATAAAACTTTATTACTTCCCCTCTAGACTGGTATTCAATTATCAGATAGAGACATAATTAAATTTTGCAGCTTATGTTTTACTTATTAGCTAGAAGGTTTGAAGTCTTATAGGTTAGTTCGTTTTTCTTACAAAACGAAACGGATGGATTAAAAAAAAATAGATGCACAAATTTTGCACCACAATCCTTGATTTAGAACCGTTTTATTCACCACAACATTTCGCAAAATAACAAATTTGCATTTGCATCTATATATATCGGGTGAATCTAACTACACAATTTGATGGTCGTAAAATCCACATGCGATATACGCGAGATTACTTTTCACACAAAGATTTACACAGACATCATGCATAAACTCTGATAGCCATAAAATAGAAGGCAATAAAAATAAAACCCATGGTTAAACTGGCAGGTGATTCTTCGCGGTGTTTCCTTCGCCCTAAGAATGTCAAATGGAATGAATTCTAAAATAGAAAGCTATTGGATTGTTTTGAAGCAAAGGCTCTAGCAACAACATCACCAAAAAACCCTTTTTCATTACCTATCAAACTCGTGTTATGTAACAGAATTTCCACGGGGCTTTTATATATTTTATTGTAAAATCAAATGCAAATAGGGAGAGCGTAAATTTATTAGCGAAAAATATTTTAGGGGATGAACCTACCCATGAAACTGAATATTAGGGACATAGGCTGAAATACAGTGGCGTAGCTAGGGGGACAAGGGACCTGGTGCATAGGGAAAGAATCGGGCCCTTTTCATCCTCTCTTTCCGCGTAGTTTGAACTTATATTGACCTTCAAAATTATTGATAAGAATAATAATAGGAAACAGTGTGTTGAACTTGTCCCTGGTAGGCTGAATCCATACGTTGTCTCTATTAGAATCTCCATGTGTTTAATAGAAGGAAAAGGGAATTAAAAAACAACGACGCACATAACAATATAGAATATTTATTATTCAGATGAGATTAATTAAGGGAAAGAACTATTTTTAACAGAATTCGCCGCCCAATTCACACTCTTGCGCGCTTTAATTTTTGCGAATTCGTCTATAATTTCACTCAAATCCAAGTGTGACGCCGCCTCATTTTCTATTGCAATTAACGATAAATGTCGGAGGCGATCTTGTCGAATGCTGTTTCTTAAATATATTTATAAAATCTTCAGTTTATTGAAAGATCTTTCTGCTGCCGCGGAAGTAACAGAAATTGTATGAAACAGTAGCATCGCTGTAAGTACACTTCCGTAAGGTCACATTCGAGCACGCCAAATTTCGTTTACAAATTGTATATTAGTAGATTCCTTGGGAAACAGTGATCATGTTTAGTGGTAAAATATGACTTGAAATGTATATGAGACACAAATAATTACCTACCGTAATTAAATTACGTGTCCAAAAATGTCAGTGCACCAATATATTCAGTTTTTTTTAAGAATTTAGTGTTAGTTTCGTTAAAATATAATTCCAAATGACAATAACTAGTATTTTTAAACATATTTTAACAAATAAATAACGATGAATTCTCATAAAATAACAAATTTAATTTTTTCAAAGCTGAGGTTAGAGGGCCCCCTGAGCTCCAGGGCCCTGGTGCACTGCACCACCTGGCCCTATGATAGCTACGCCACTGCTGAAATATGAAAAACAATTTGATCATTCATCAAAACACGACATGTCTATCAATTAGAATTTTTTCCATTTCTCTGCGGAATTTTGACTAATGACATTACGATAGTGTACATGTAGTAGTAGTATACCTAAGTACCTATGTGTGTGTGTAGGAGTAGCGAACGAGCGCGCATAGAACTAATGGCTAAACTTGAATTGGTGCGGTGATGTGATCAGCTGATTAGTTTTTTTTTTTCATATATCAGCCTACGTTCCTTGGGGAAAATGACTTAGTTTCATGGGTAGGTTCCTCCCTTAAAATATTTTAGTTACAGCCTGTATATTTTGTATTTATTTTTCTACGGAACCTCATACTATGAATGCAATTATTATTAAAAATTATTTTCTTTTGTTACAGGTATTTACTGCTTTAGTATCCAGTCGGATGCATCAGAGCTAAGATAACACATTAGTCTTACTTACAAGTATGCAAACTTCACACGATTTTGGAACATTTTCAACGTGTGGTATATGTGTAAAAAAATTTATTTCGTTTAAAATTCTTGAATATTTAGCAAAATAGAATATGCGTGCTATAAGCACTTATGAAATCTGAATGCATGATTACAGATTAGGGGTATTGTGACGTCATATTTTTACTTGGACGTTACGAAAAAGCAGGACCCATACTTAAAGCATACTCTCATAGTTTCTTCGGTGTTACACGTCCTTAAGCGGTTTTAGCTCACCGCTAAAAGGTCGCGATTGTAAATGTATTCGCGGATAGCATTGCGCTTGACCGCTGCGGGTTCAAGTTCGGATCTACGGACGTGCTCGGTTGCGCAAACGCCGAACAGTGGGCGATCACTTCAGACATCGGCAAAATATTTGATTTTGGAATACTTTTAATTTTGCGTATAGACACGTATAGATCTGTTTGTTCGTAAATCTTTGGCGTACGTTATTGCATATGCGTTGATTTTGAATAAATAGCTAGTACGACCTAATGTACTTATTTATCACATTCAATTTATGCCCATTTATAATTACAATTAGAAGTAAAAAAAAAGCTGCAATCCATAACAAGACAGCCTTTGTTTATAAAAATAATTAAAAAACATTGAATTATACTGTTATCTATCAAATAATTTGAATTCCAGCTAGTTTACCGCAAAATATGCGATAATTATAATAATCTAGGACTATAATAAAGCAACGGGCTTTAAGCTTAGAATATGCCTTTCTTCGTTACCCACTATGCAAACTCGTTTCCACGTCATGACTCATCATCACCTTGTCAGTTCGTCAATGCCTCGTTTATATAAATACACACATCTCATGTTTATTCACAAGGTTGCTAAGCAGGTGAGAGTTTCAATGGGCACCCTCGATCAATGATTAAGTGTTACTCTACTCTATTTGCTCATACACTTCGAGTGCACTTTTGCAAATGTGTCAAGAGTCTATGTGAATTTAATGGATTTGATAGTACTGATGATGTTTTGTAATCGTTTTGGTGATTATACGGTTATTATCGATAACATTAAATCAAATATTTAAATAATCCCCGCCTCAAAACCGTTCAATCCTTTCAACCACTAGAAAAGAGCTGATAATATTCAAATGGCTGAAGATATTTTCTTGGATCATAGCTAAGAATACCCTCGATTGTTACACCTTGCAAACAATTAAAAAAACTAGATTAGATTAGGCGCGTCCGTTTAGGAGCTACGATGCCACAGACAGACAGAAAAACACACACGTCAAACTAATAACATTCGTCGGGGGTTAAAAATACATGATAGTACGGTAAATCCGGGATAGATGCCCAACCTTTTTGTTTTGCTTATAGCCGTTCCGTCTAGGAGCAACGATGCCACAGACAGACAGACACACACGTCAAACTTATAACACCCCTCTTTTTCCTCGGGTGTGTTAAAATAGTACTTTTCTGTTTTTTGTCCGTTTTACTGATGTCGACAAAATATAGGTTACTGGCCCTTCTCCTTGAATTTAAAAATACGTTTCTGTATTTATTTTAAGATAAATAATACTTTCCATTTTGGAGCAATACGAGATATTGCCTAAAATACATTTTGTTCTCATACTTGTGTGCTTGTACGATAATTAGTATTATTTCCGTTGTTTCATTATAAATTATAAATTTTTAAAACCACAGAACATTGGTAATGTACCACATCAATTTATTATTATCTTTCGTCAGTTTGCCAGCGAAAATAAAACAGGCATGTTTTAAAAAAATTACACAAGGACCTTGTATAACAATGACCGTTTTGAATAAACTTTATTCCCTACCTACTTGGACACAAAGACTTTCAAATTTAAACCTTACTTAAATACAATCAATATAAATGGTAGGAACTATAATGGTGCATTTATACTACTATTACCGGTTATCAAAGAGCAATTAAAGAGAGGCAGCGCGAACGCAGGACTGCTCGCTCGATTTACTCCTGACTTCGATTAATCGTTCTTTTTGTTCGGCTCCAATCTCGGACATTTGCATAAGAATGTTTGCTGTGCGTGAATGTGTGTGTGTGTGTGTGTGTGACAGGTTGGATCATATTATCTCACAGTCCCATACTCATTGCGATGAGAAAATCGGAATCATTTCTTTATGACGCTATATAGAGGTACGATTCAGATTTAGCAAACACAGCAAGCATTTTGTACTGCATTGTGAATAAATGTCAAATAAGAGACTAGATTTCGTAAATTTGTCGAAATAGAGTTTAAAAAATATTCTATAATTTTTATTTTTGTGTTTTTACGGCAAATATATTATCATTTTGCGTTTGCAGACTTACCATTAGAAAAAAAGGGAAAGAAATAATTGGGTTGGTTTGGTGTGGTTTTAAGACAATCTTAGCTATTACGTCTTTGATCGTAATGGCGAAAATAACAATGATATTCCATCGAAGCTCTCAACCGCGGAAAATACGAGTTTCCCAAGAAATAGGAAGTAGTTGAAAACTTGTCGATCTATAAAAGAAAATAAAAATCTTTTAATGCTCAAGTTTAAGTTTATAAGTTTGTGTTGAAGCTTCCCCCTCCCAGTAAGTATATATGAATACTTGTAGTGGGAATTCTCCGATCTATTTTCTATTAATATATGAAGTAACTAGCTTTCCGCCGCGGCTCCGCTCGTGTTAACAGATTTTCCCGTGGGAAGGAGGTATTTTCCCGCGCAGTAAAAGGTACCCTATGTTATTCAGGGTGAAAGTTGCTTTCTAACGGTGAAAGATTTTTTAAAATCGGCACAGTAGTTTTTGAGTTTATTAATTATAAACATACACACACACAAAAATATAAATCCTACCTCTTTATAATATTAGTATGATATAATAAACACAGAATGGTCATGGATATATATTATAAATATGTTACTATGAAATATTCTACCTCTTTACTATATTATATTACTTCATTGCATGTAACTTTTATTGAGCTTTTATGTACGCGACTCTTTTTATACATTTGCAGAGGTCTTTATCCAATCGCCGACTAAATTAAAATCCGTAATTAACACCAATATAATAAATTACTTTAGTAGTAAAGTTTATAGTTTATAAGATAAAAAATATCAACTATTATTTCAAAAGTTTGAAGAAAAAATTACATAAATCCCGTATTACATTGTTAATTACAATCCACTGATGAAATATAAAATTGTTGTATTAAAAACATTGTAAATACATAGAATTTTGAATTGAAACAGTAAAGCAATAAATACTTTGGAAATGGCGGCCGGATATACTGAAATTTCAATTACTTGGTATCTTAACGACTGGCCACTGTAGGCGTTTAATTGGTAAAATAAATATTTCTTTGATTTACAACTTGTATCAAATTAAAAACTCGATTTGGACTTTTTAATAGTTCAGCAATAAAATGTATTGTTAAATGTAGCGGGCTTGGAATCTTATTCACAATATTTCGGTAGCCATGCCTTTATGATTTTCGAACGGATTAACAGATCGACTCGAATTCCTTCAAGCATTGGAAAATATAGATAATCATTACCTTTGATAAAACACAAAATGAACTTATTTAAATAAATTATTATCTTATTTCTTATGAAACCGCATACCTATACAACACAGATGCAGCGATTATATGGTACAATTGTCTTAAAACATGAAACTTTGATTTATACGCTTTCAACTGCAAAATGATCTAAATAACTGTGCTACTCGTAAATTGAATGTATTGCCCGGAAAAATGCAAATTTTAGGCCAAATTCCCTAAATTCTCTCTATCTCTTAAAAATCTCTCTTTTTTTCTTTTTATCGTTATTTCGGAATAAGGCGCCGCGATCTCCGGTATTTTATTAGGAAATAACATTGTAGTGGCCACCGTACCGTCCGCCGGTTTAATTTCTCCTGACATAGACTGGGAGCGTTTACGAGGCCGGCTCGTGCGTTTTATAGGGCCTTGTTAAATAATGCGTATTCTTTTTGCGTGTTGTCAGAAAAGTGCCGGGCCGATCTCGCTCTGTAACTTTTACGAGTTTCAGAACGTGCCTCCGTTGGAAGTTTGAATGACGTCCGTGGGTCAGTCGACAGTTTTGCGCGTTCAGAATGTTTGAGATAGTTTTGGAATATCACTAGCTGGCGACGTGGTCTTTTGATTTTTCTACCAGAATATTACCACTAGTAGTTAAAAATTTGCTTAGTTATCTTTTGTCATGATGTTAGATACAATACAACCTTGCCATTTCTAATTACTATCTGGGTTATGTAACTTTAGAATCTACCATCGTGACATCTCATTCTAATCTGGGATGTCCAAAGTGGAATTATCACGTTTAGTAAAGTTCCCTTCAAAAGTTTTCATATTCAAAGATGTTCAAAAGCTCAAAGTTCACAGTATTTACTTAACTTTAGGATATTTACATTACTTAGTAAGTCAGTTACATAATATTATTTTGTGGCGAAGTTAGAATTGTAAGAAAAAGATCCCCTTGGTTGACAAAATAAGTAACATAAACTTATTCAGATTGAAGCAAGAGTTGAAGCCAATCTGCAGTTCTGTTACTAGACCATCTTAACCGAACTGATTGGTGCTCGTCAGACAAAAGTCTGAGAAAGCAATCACACTTTATGTCCACTCTACAAAGACAATCGCTTCAACTATCAGTCTGCTACTCTACTAGTGGAGTGTTCGGATTAGTTGTAATAAAGATTTATTTGAATGTAACTGCAGTTTTTTGACTCGGTTTGACTTGCTTATCGGCGGTAAGCGTTATGCAGTTGGTTTGGTTAGATTCGTGGCGATCTTAGAGAATAAATGTAAAGATTTTTTCTGTTTATACTCTAAGGTAGCGATATTATCATACGTCATCACTTAAAAAAAAAACGTTTCTAGGAATATCAAACATACTTACATAATTAAAATAGACTTCGTTCGTAATCCTAGTATGTATCAGACAGAAGTATGAAGTTTAGTTAAGGAAATGTTATGTTTCGTAGTCTATTATTTATTTTCCATTATTGTAGAAGTCACGAATTGGAAAATATCTCGCGGCTTATATTTTCATTTTTCTCTTTCCAAGTAAATCAAGCGCAGCTTCTCAAATCCTCTTTCGCTGGGAGGTTAAACTCTCAACTGAATTTATTATGAATCCTCTTTCTAATACCGAAATCCGCTTGGCTGCAGCTAAAATTTCCTTTTGACTGTGTTAACATTTCCACCCAGATTTTAAATTCTGCTTCTATTTTATATTTTACATGCTATGTAGGTATTGTCGGAGTGTTGGCCAACTCCACTATAGTTTTGTTATTATTCAGTCATGTCGTTACGCCAGTGTCTCTTGTCAAATAAATGAAAAACAAATTAAAGTTACCTACTTCTTGTTTAAAATTAAGTACCACATAGCCAGTATAAGTTGTCTAGTTGATTTTTCACTTATACCTTTAGGAAAATTTATTAATTTAAAAAAACTGATATACTTTTGATAGATGGTTTAGTTTACAGCGCACAAAATCTTCGAAACATCAAAAACTAGCTTTCCGCCGCGGCTCCGCCCGCGTTAACAGATTTTCCATGGGAATAAGGCATTTCCCGCGGTAAAAGGTAGCCTATGTTACTCAGGGTCAACGTAGCTTTCTAATGGAGAAAGAATTTTTGAAATTGGCACAATAGTTTTAGAGTTTATTCATTACAAACATACACACACACAAAAATACAAATCCTTTCTCTTTATAGTATTAGTATAATGAAACCGTAATTAAGAGCCGTAATACAAATGGCGTCATTGATTTTTTTTTATTTGTGTTATAAAAGCGATCTATTTTTGAGTCAGTAGAATAAACGCATCGTACATTAAATGAAGAACATGTACCTATCTTCGCTATTGGCAGTTAAGATTTAAATTGAACCTGGAGCTGTTAAGATTGCTGGTTCTTTGTCAGATAATAATCTTTTAATGCCTTGCAAACCACTTGAAATATAAGTCCAATTAGAACATACAAATTTGGTTACTTTTTTGTGAAGTTTAGTCTAGATTGGAAAAATAAATACAAAATAAAATGAAATACGCAGTGGTATATTCAATATTCTATCGTCGTTAACACAACGTTTATGGCCAATTTTTTGTTGAATATTCCTGAACACGTTTGCAACAGGAAATGAAATAGCCGAAGTGTCACAACATCGGCCGATATAGGTGAAATCTAGTGCAAGAGCTCTCGCGTACACAGCGCGTGCAACGCTGCTCCGCAAACCCGTCAGCCGGTATTGACATGTGGGAACTTGAAGAGTCATCCGAGCGCCGGGTGACTCCAAGATTTTCCAACCAATTTGCTCCCATCTGCACCTGCCCTCTTTTTATCGCAAATCTGCTTCAAGTACGCACCTAGCATGGCGCGAGCCCTTACTTACGCCTTATTTCTTTTTACCATATGCCATAAAGATAACTTACACTCATACCCACTCGAGGATTTGGAGCACACGGTAGCGAGATGCCATTTTTGTGGGGAGCGAGGGGCGCAACGGGAATGCTGCACGCATTTTAATATTGCGGGTTCCGCTGAATCGCTCGCCCCCGTTATGTCAGACACGAGGATACACCCACCATCCACCGCACTCACAACGTTTCCTCGCGCTAGCTCGCCAAGTTTTGAACTCGGTTAAGCTCGACGGAATAGCTATTCTGAATTTCAGCAACGCATATGCAAATGTCAGCTCTCGACACTGATTGTACGAGTGGCACGGGGAAAATTCATGCATTTACATTAAATTTCACCGAAATTGGATCCCGTCGTAGTTTATGTACGAGCACGCTGTGTCACGTGCTCGATATTTACGGTTTTCAATCGCATCTGTCGTGCGGCGAGAGTTTATTAGTGTTCAGTAAATCTGTTTTAGTTTTAGCCTAGCTCTCTGCAGCGTCGGACGCCCGTTAATCTGTGCGATCCGTCAGCTGGAAATATTACTGTATAGATTGGAATGCGTCTGTGTGCACGTTAGTTTTCTCTGTAGATTGCATTGAACGGAACCCTATTAGCGTACGCCCGTATTTCTAAAGAGCGAGTTTTTACTTGTTTTATCGTTTTTAATCAGAGCTCGCCGGTTATTACTGCTATTGAATCGTTACAGCATAAGAGGATTAACTAATCGAATGATTGTTTGCCGCGGCCATTCGTTCGCGTCGCCACCTTCGACTGCTTTGCGTATAATGAATGTTGCCAACATTAATTACTGTTTTAGTGCCAGTTTTATAGCTTCTCTTTTATCGGCTCATGTGAGATTACGTGTTCAACCTTATTACATTTGCTTTGCGTTTTGTCGATGACTCAATTCCACATTTCTTTCCATTTTTATTTTACTTTGAAATTTACGTATTAATAAGATTTTTTATACTTTAGAATTGCAGCTAATTTACCACATATTTTCACACCACTACTTTTGTTTTGGAGATTGTGCAATATAGATAGATTCTAAGATGAGTAATTTAATATTTTGCAAGATATTTTGCGAAGTTTTAATGTAGTACCAACTGGGTGAATTGTGTCTATTTATGCATTTTCTAAGAGCAGGCACTGTTCGTTTAGTTTACGACTGACATTTCACAAAGCTTTCTCAAACTGTGTAGATGAAAATCAACGAATATTAAACAAAGTTGCTCATAAAATTCATAAATAAGTTTGACGATATCCGCCCTGTGACACGAGTGCCCCCGCGGCTGTCCGCCATTGTTTTGACGTGCCTTTTGATTTGCGCGGGCGCCGCGATCGATCGCCGACGCCAATTTATTGCCTTTCCTAGCTGGTTTGGAAATATATCACTCGTCAATAGGGTTGACTTTGCCCTGTTGCAGTCCTGTAGCTCCTTAGCGGTGGTGATGGAAAAGACGCGCAAGAGCTTGGTCATAAACATATTGTTTATAATGTATTGCGAATGATAGAAAATTATACTACACAATTAAAATCTTGCAAAATGTAATAAAATCATTTTTAAACACAATCATTTTTAGACATGAGGATGAATTGAAAATTATCTTGTTATTTACAGTCAGTTAAAATGAAAAATACACTTATTCATAAAAAAAAATCCAACCTCAACCTAATTTGTGGCCCAACAACTGCTAAGAACTACGACCTTCATGTCAAGACTCAGAGTAATGGCACTACCTCTTGACCAAAGAAGAGGGTTTATTTCTGCAGTGGACTGTTATACCTAGATTTTAGTAGAAACTGTAACATCCCCGCTAGAAAGCAGAATCAGAAACAGCTAAATATCGTATCTCTATGCAGTCAAATACCGTACAGCCATTTCTAGGTTCTTAGCAATGCGGTATCACCCGCAAATTAGAGAACGGCCGTCCTACTTACAAGGGCTGCAATTAGATCACGATGTTACTCGTTGCTCTAACAACTGGCTGTTGAAAGCGGGAAATATTGAACAATTTCGCAGTGTGATAACTTTTGCTTTACCTTTTTAGGCTTCCCTATTGCACACAAGGAGAGATATTATCCAACTCGTTGCAACTTCGCTTTGACGCTAGAGAGAGAGTCGTCTGTACTGTAGTGCATGTAGTTTGCTTTGTGTTCTAAATTTGTTGAAAGTAGAGTGCTCATATTTTAATTAGTAATTATATTTGCCTTGGTGTGTATTTCTTCCTCGTCTGTAACAGTTTTTTTTTCATTAAGTCCATTCTCTCCAATTCTTTTCGAGCATCAACGCATATGTCACAGTTATCCACTTTAAATATTGATCCAAATCGTTTAAAATGTCTTGGTAATCAGCACATTTACATCTTTATTTACTATCAAGAGATTTACAAACGAATTTACTTTTAATAACATTCTAAATTGGAAACTATAAATACTATATCACATTACAATCAGTAACGGAACCGATCATAACCATTTCCAATGTATAATACCTCCACAATTAGACCACAAACCAGTTTACCATAAAATTTAATCTACTTACACCATTAGATATTGGGAACCAGTTGGTAAAAAATCATGAATGAATGTAGGAGAGTTTTTGTTGACCTGTCACTGTGTTTCCGGCGAAGGCGATCGCACGGCGCGTGGAGAATCGGCGTACGCGTCGGACCGTGCGTCTGAGCGGAAAGCTGGATGGTGTAGAACAATCTCGGTTTACTTGGACCCCGAATTTAATACTTAGAACTATGTTTGTACGTGGATTATAAGGCTGCTACAGTCTTTCTAATTATGAGATATTTTAATGGGCTTCTTATATACCGCGATTAAAGTGACCGCGAGAGCTTACAGTCATATTCATGTATAGTATATAATAAATCTGTAGAAATCGAAAATTTGTACGTATAAAAAATGCTAAAAACCTAGTCAGGGGGATGTAAAAAGTGATATATCCAGATACTTTTTTAAATTCTTTGTTTCTCTGTTTGTTTGTTTGTACGGGCTAATCTCCGAAACTGATAGACCGATTTGCCTGAAATTTTACATAGTGTGACTGGCGATATAATAACATCTTAGATACTTTTTACCGCGGGAAAATATCTCATTCCTAAGGGAAACATCACGGAAAAGTAATAAAAAGATAATTAAAAAAATATATAAAACCGCCTTCAAGGTCCTAACCTACACTAAAAAGTTAAAAATAAAATAAAAATCTAGCCGAAAGCATAGAAATTTAATAAGGCTATTAATATTCCTTATTTACATAAATTGTAACATCATATAAACATGTGTAGACATTGTTATACTCTTTACCTTGGAGTCGGTGCCAGTTGAGGCTAGCTATTTAATCGGAACCACATCTGATCTCAAAAGCTTAGATCGTTGAATATAAAATATTAAAGGACGTGGTCAGAGTACTAGGTACTGAGCCCACTATTGATGATGACTGCTAGCAGTAGAAGTATTTTGGTCGAAATGATGGTGATGATATTAGCTGGCACCGACTCCAAGAATCCTCCAAGTGAATAACAAAAAGGAATAAGGAATATTAATAGCCTTATTAAATTTCTATGCTTTCAGCTAGATTTTTATTTTATTTTTAACTTTTTAGTGTAGGTTAGGACCTTGAAGGCGGTTTTATATATTTTTTAAATTATATTTTTATTTTACCCTTTTTAGTGAAAATTTACCATGACAAGTTACTCACACAAAACTTTAATTTGTTTTGTACATAATTATATGCAGATTTTCTCACTACGTTTCCTTTACAGTCTTACGTTTGAATATTAAATTCTAACTGTAACCTATGTAATTTTTCGAATGGCGAACAACTGACCAAACTACTACGATACCGATGACGCTCGCCGGTTAGTCCACGGAAAATTCTTAAGTTATTATCTTCACTTGGGGTTTTCAAATCTTTAATCTATGACTAGTTTACAGAATATATGAACCAAAACCGCATATTTCTTGTTGTTTCAATTATAACAAAAGCAACGCAATGAGTGTGCTGTTGTTTATTGAAGAGTTTTCGTCAATTGAGGAGTTATTTCCTCATATCTTCAAATGTAATCATCCGATCTTAGCGAAAATTTTATGGGACTACCCTGCAAGTAAACCTGGTCGACTAAAAAAAGAATTTTGTAAATCGGTTCACAATTGGCGGAGATATCTTATAACAAACACACAAAAAAAACATACGCGCCGAATTGAGAACCTCCTCCTTTTTTGAAGTTAAAAAACAATGCGGGCGGACAGCTAATATAATAATATTTGTTAAAGTTTTAGAGAATAAGTAGTTTCATGTAACCATGCTTTCTAGTTTACTTTTGTTAGCTTTTAGTTTTCCTTAAAAATAAATAAAATATAAATATTAGTAAATGTTTCTAATGGTATTGTCTCTAGTCAGCAATTAGCAAGTTTTCTCCCTGTTCTCGAAAATAAACTTCATGTTCTCGCCGTTATTTGTTAGCAATTTTTATATACTTAATCTGAGAATAAAGAACAAATCAAATAATACATAATGACGTGTTTGTAGGTGTGTGTTACTTCCAGTATATTTAATATATTTATTCGGGGTTGTATTGAACCGGGATCGTAATACACTAAAGTGCAATGCGTGAGCGCACCTGATCGCCACTGCGCGTTACGCTTCAATGGGCTTTAGTGATCGGAAAACGAACAGTCATTGGTCATCGCCGGGAGTTCGGGACTGAGAAAGTGCCACTGGCCAGTTTCCACTTGATACAATCTTTGTCGGTTTACATTTTTCAAATAGGTAACATCCGATGGTAACATCACTTCACTCTGTCACTAAAATTCAAACTTTAAACAGCTCTACTGTAAAGTTAGTCTGATGTCGCTTGGATAATTTTTCCTTTCCAGCGTCGACGTCTCTTTCAACTTTTAACCTGTACTTCTAGCAGTCACACCATAGTTTATACCCGACTACGGCGCAGCAAAAAGGAAGGTTATGATTTTGACCGGTATGTATGTATGTATGTGGCTATGTTCATCTGTTCCCTCATATCTCCGAAACTAGCAGTCGTATTTCAACAAATGGGGTGTCATTTGATGCGTCTCAACTGTCCGCTGGTTATAGGATATGTGGCTTCACATTAAATTTAATGTGGCGCCCTCTACAGGACATAAAGCCGTGAACTAAAAAATAATAATTTTTTAATTGTACCGTGAGGGTATCAAATTAAAGGTCTCAACTGGCACAGTTCAAATATATAAAAATATCGTTTTTTTTTTTTTTTAATTGACCTATGCTTGTGTCGAAAAGGTACGACAAATCAAGCTTCACCGGACCGGAAGACTCTACCCCAAAAATATCATTAGTTAGTGCCTACGGTTTTGCTTGCGAGTATCGAATAATAATAAAGTGATATTCAAAAAAAGCTTAAAAGACAAATATTTACTAGAGCTAAGGTGCATAAGAATAATTAAAAAAAAAGAAAAAAAATAATCATAAACCTGATTTGGACAGATTCCACTTTGGACAGAATCCATAATGGACAGATTCCACTTTGGACAGATTCCAGTTTGGACATATTCCACTTTAGACATATTCGGATTTGGACAGATTCCACTTTGGACAGAATCTACTTTGGGACAGATTCCGATTTGGACAGAATCAACTTTGCACAGATTCCACTTTGGACTAATTCCGATTTGGACAGATGCTGATTTGGACAGATTCTGATTTGGACAGATTCCGATTCGGACAGATTCCACTTTGGACGGATTCCGATTTGGACAGATTCCACTTTGGACATATTCCACTTTAGACATATTCGTATTTGGACAGATTTCACTTTGGACAGACTCCGATTTGGACAGATTCCACTTTGGACGGATTCCGATTTGGACAGCTTCCACTTTGGACAAAATCCACTTTGGACAAATTCCGATTTGGAAAGATTCCGATTTGGACAGATTCTACTTTGGACAGATTCCGCTTTGGACGGATTCCGATTTAGACAGATTCCAGTTTGGACAGAATCCATAATGGACAGATTCCACTTTGGACGGATTCCAGTTTAGACATATTCCACTTTGTACATATTCGGATTTGGACAGATTACAGTTTGGACAGAATCCAGAATGGACAGATTCCACTTTGGACGGATTCCGATTTAGACAGATTCCAGTTTGGACAGAATCCATACTGGACAGATTCCACTTTGGACAGATTCCAGTTTAGACATATTCCACTTTGTACATATTCGGATTTAGACAGATTCCACTTTGGACAGAATCCACTTTGGACAGATTCTGATTTAGAGAAATTCCAATTTGAACAGAATCCACTTTGGACAGATTCCGATTTGGTCAGATTCCACTTCATTCTTCTAAAGTGCAAAGTCATTGCCGAAATATTCAAGTGAGGAAGAAATTTACTTACAGTGAGGTTCTGCTTCATCTTTTGCACGGCTGGCAGATACCAAAATTGCCAAAGCACAGTCAAGATTTCTGACATAGAAACCGAACATCTTTCCAATTAAGCTACCGCCTTAAAGCGAATTAAAGTCACTGCAAAAAGTCAGCAATTACGATTAATCCAGTTTACGGTATAGTGTGGGGACAGCGTGAGACTTCGCGGCCACATGCCTTCCCATTACCACCGCGTTCCGACAGTTCCGAGCAAACCCCAAAAATTGAGGGACAAATTGTAAATTAAAATTCCTGTACAGGAATGTCACGAACGCCGAGCTATGTAAACAATTGAATGCCGCATGGAATTGAAATTCTGGATCAGATTTGTATTATTCGGGTTCGTTTTTAAGTATGTTGTGACATGTATTTAGTTTATGTATATGTGTAGGAATATGTGTAATGTTTATGTATTTTTTATACGTATATAGATATATGTATGTGTATTTTTATATTTATATATGTATGTATGTAGATATGTTAATATTTTTATTATCCGTGTAAGTATTTTAAGTAAAATATTCGTATGTAGTTTATTTTACTAGATTTTTATGCCACCAACCCGCAATACTGTTTTCTTTACCATTCTCCTGGTAATGGGTTGCCTGGAAGAGATTGCTTCATTAGCAATAAGGCCTGTTGAAACCTAATGTTTTCTTTGTATGTGTTATTTGTCTGTGTTTCTTGGTGACAATAAAGAATATTTGTATTGTATTGTATTTTCATCGTATTAAAGAAGTTTCAAAATGTTTTAGAAGCCGATAGGTACAAATAATTGTGCCACTAAATATTTAAAAACAATTTTGACTATTGATTTTGCGGTGCAGTTATAAAAAGCTCAATTTTTCGGAATTTGTACCGTTTATCATACTTAGGTACCCATAATAGGCACGTATGTGAAAATACCACATAAACTTTTAAAGTCTTCCTCCAAAATCGCACTACTACAAGATGGAAAAAAATACTCAAAAACAAGTAATGCCGCTGCTTTTGAAGTCCTGAAATGAGTTTTTAAAACACGTAAGCGGCTTACATCAAATATATTGCTTCGGTACAGCGATACTGCTCTTTCCTCCGTACACATTAACATCTCAATTACTGATCGCGTGAGTAAATTTATTGGTTACCACTTGGTTGAGAAAATAATACCATTCCGGTTTGAATTGACACTTACAAGCATGAGCTCGTCAAAATTCTTAACCATACATGTGTTAAAAGTTGGAGCAGACGTTATGACATGCGCACAGAGCATCAGCAAAACTCTGGAGATTCTAAGTGTCGTGAGACTGAAAAATTTACGGACTTGACTTCGGTTGGATAATTTCACTAAGTAAAATAAATACGACCAGCGAGCAAGGCCATAATTAAGAATTAAAGTTGCTCTTCCCGAAATTGTCGCGGGGCCGGAGGACGCCTCTTGATTTATCACTTTCGAATAATATTTCGAGTTAAATTGAAAATGTTAGCCAGAAACCGCAGATTTATCGATAAGCGATACAGTAAGTTGGGTGTCGTAAATTATTGCAATACATCTTACTGTTAGGTTCTTATCGAGATAAATCGGTCTCGCTGAAAAATTACTTTATTACATGTTACACAGTTTTAAAATGATTCATAAGTACCCCGAACAGCAAGAGACTTTGTCAGTAAGTCGACTGAAAGAATGCAGAATTTGGAATACAGAACAAAAATAATTTGGTGCTAAATATAGCAAAAGGCGGCTTCAACGCGGAGGTCGAGAAAGTCAAAGTGAAGCGCGACAAGTTTGTGGGTGCAAAAAGCGCTGGTAACAGACGCGGGCAAAACGGGCCCAGTTTTTGTGAGGGCCGTCAAAGCTCGGTGTCGCACGCCGCGCGAGGCGACCACTCAAGCGCCCCCTAATTGGACGTCTACCTGTTGCTTCGCCTTACTGTTTTTTTCAGGACACACTCCGCGATGAGCTCTCTACGTGAACTGTTTCGTAATACTCCACTAGGTGATATTTCGGGGCTTGCGTTCTTTTTTTACTGTGACACTGTCTTGGCTGGAATTATGTTTTGTGAAATATTTAATGTTGTTGTTTGTACCAACTCAAACGTTTTTCTGCATTAGTCGTATGGTGCCTTCGATAAATATGTGCTTGATCTCCTGTACAAATTTAGTGCTTCTCATACAGTTCGATATTTTGTAATATGTATTAATGTTGTTTATATTTAATGTTAATGTGCAGATACAATCCAACAGACCATTCCACAAACCTATGCATCTGAGAAATCCATACATACGTGGTCTAACCTACCGTTCAGTGACGTTGATCTGGAATTCTAACTGTATACGATTAGTTACTAAATAAATTGCAAGATGGAGACATGTCGACAGGCCATGACGTTGAGTACATGATTCAGTTTCAGAAATTGTGCTTCCCGTGCGTGTGTCAGTCAATCGAGAAGTCCAGTTAGGAGAGCGGAGAAGCTGTGCAGTTTTAATGACATAATCCAGATACCGCTGACTCGATTAACCTGGCTACTGGTACCGGCTAAACACCCTATCTTCGCGGCCAGTTACCGTATACCAACTAGCTGTCTAATGGTGTTACCAGATCCTATCTAATTAGGACTTTATTGTGTATTAAAACTTGGAACATCGCCCATGTAGAAGAACCTGATAAGACAATGTTTTTATTCTTATTCATTTATGTTGACACTATCGTTTTACCTTGTATATCGAATTTCGTTAATAATAATGGTATAATAAGGTAGGTCTTGAATTAATTATTTCTTTAACTCATTCATAATAAAAATTAGATATAGCCCCAGTCCAATTTTTTCTCTTTGATAAGTATTATTTAGTTTTTTTACCGGCCCTTCATCACTGACGCGACCTAGTTCAAGTTGGCAACACCGTCCAGTGCCATATTAGTTATTATCGCTGCATCTCGCCGCGCCAGGCCCAACTGACGTTTCATCGATTTACCGAGCCGGCTCGTTATTGATCATTTGCTCCGATTACATGTGTACGCCAGTCGCCTTCTATGTAACACCGGATGCCATTTATAAAATGTTGCATAATTGGTGCAATTATTCAGCGCCTGTAGCGTTCCCGATATTGCATTTACAAACATATTATTAACAGTTTGCGTTACGTGTGCATTGGCAATTAAACTGTCAATTTGCTTGGACAAACAAGCAGGTGGATCAGATGACGAGTTCTTGTCATCGCTGTCATCTTTATTGCATTCGTCGTCCTAATTATTTTAGGATTGAGTTTCAAAGATTAAAATACTGTCATATCTGATCAGTGACATAGGCCACTTTAGACTTCATCACATATCTTCGAAGTTTTCTAAGATAGGGGTATTTGACAAGTTACATTGATTAACGCGTGTTGGTTTCGAGGTTAACCTACCTCACAAACCCTGGTGTCAGAATCATTGAGCCGCCTATGGCTTCTGACATGGCTCAATGTAACGACTGCATCCGTAGATAGCATTACGTGCCTTCCGAAGCCCGTGCTTGATTCCGTGCATCTTTCTTTTCTGACAATCAGGTGATTCAGCCTACAATGTCCTAACCAAACTGGGGAAAGTCTCACAAAGTTTTATTGGCTCGATGAGTCCCTACCGGGATTCGAACCCGGAACCTGAGGTGAGTATTTGACCACTCGACCACAGAGGCTGTTATTGATTAACTGTTATTATATTCAGCTCCTGACTGTTATTGTAAGTTAGAGTACTTACTTCTTTCATAACCACTTGTTTAGAGTGTACTAGTTAGCTACATCTAACTGGAGCAACGACGTGATCAATTTACTATTTAGATGGATGTATATGTATAATCTATTGGCGTGAGAGTTACCAGTATTTATTTGATATCTCTTTAATTTATTGAATGTATGTAAGTCTATGTATGTATGGATGGATGTATAATCTATTGGCGTGAGAGGTACCAGTATTTATTTGATATCTCATTAATTTATTGAATGTATGTAGGTCTATGTATGGATAAATATCAGTTACATAATATTCACTGCTCCTAAATACTGAAATTCCTTAAAAGTCTTGACTAGGTTAAAAGCTTTTTTGTTTCAGTTCTAAAGATCTTTGACTCGAGACTCAAGCCATGACACGCAGAAGGAATGTGTTTTTTTCTCAAGATTTGAATTATACGATTTTATTATACGTGTCTCGGCGCGTACGCAGGCCCTGGCTGGACTCATCAGATAATCGCGCGTGACTTCACACGACGCGGGCGGCAGGCGTCTTGTTGCTTACTGCTTTTTATTGCTGCCTTATACCGCCTTTTGCCGACTTGCCGCTATATTCTGATAGTGCAGACGTGACCTACACGAGCTCTCGTTCTGTTGTGCCTTCTTAACTTTATTAACCTGCGAGCACTTTGTTGCATTGCATTGCATCTTTTTTTTATTGTTATTAACGGACTTGACTTCGGGCAGAATTTTATTTCTGTGTGGTTCGCAGCTTGGAATTAGACCGTCTCATCGGGTTGTTCTAATTCTTAGCAGCTTTCATTATTGTAATCAACAACCCGCCTGCTAAACATGAGTATTAAGGCAATACCTACCTTAAATTCAACAGCTAGACCTTGAGCAGTTCTGTTTTGGCTTTAAATATTATTCTTCATAAGAAATTGATTTTAACAGTTGGTTCTTCTTTAGCCAAGAATTTTCACGTGGGACGTTTTATACGGTTTGATGTAAAATTACACTAAAAATTTGTGTCTGCTCTTCCTTCTTCAGAAGCCATTTAAAGAAATATAGAGCTATCAAATTAGATAATACCTATATGTAAGACACATTTATACTGACATTAATTCAAACTTTTTATTTTATTAACGTTAGATTTACTGTCTTTTGTGGTTTATTTTCGGTTTTATTTGCTTATTCTGGAAATTACGAAGATTTTATGATGTTTTGTGTATTAAATTAAAATTCATTTACTATTAAACTAATTTTGACGGCTTACTGTTCTAAAAAATTAGTCTATTGCTGTAAATTATTGAATACATCTCTACTATTACGTATATTATGAGGAGACGAAATATAGTTAGAAAGAAAAATCCAAGTAGATTCGTGAACAACTGGAGGTTAAAAATAAAAATATTACTCATGTAATACTCAAGAACGAGAAATGCTCGTTATAATAATAATAATTAAAAAATACAAATATAATTATTTTTTTCTGAATAATATTGCATATCAAAAATTCTGTTACATATCAGTAACGTGTAGGTAGGTAGTTAAGTATATGAGGTTTTTTTTATAAATGATAAACATGAAACAAGACTAAAAAATCTCAGTTCATCTCTCAAGTCTTTTTGATGTCATCTTTGCCGTCGCCGATATCCTATGTCGAGCTTATGTGGTCAGCCCGAGGTAATTTTTTGTATGAAATGTGCTCTCTGCGATATGATGTCAGACGTTAGCAGATATCTCAATTGGTAGTGACGCGGCATTTCGATTAAGTCACTCGTGTTATGTGCCCGATACTTTAATCTTTAGTGCCGTAATTAATAACATGTACAGCTGACAAGGTGTTTAACTAAACTCCTCCCACAAGCGCGTATACAAACGGGTTTTGAAAGTTTTAAGATTTTTTTCCTTTTGTTGAATTATTAAAATTGGGACGTAGTCGTGATGGCCGAAGTTGCTATCATAAGATTTTATTTTACAACAGCAGAGAATTAATATTTTATTTTATGAGTCAAAGATCATCAGTGTTCAGAAGTAAACCTCTTTTAGGAAGACTCTTTATGCCACAGAAATGTAAGTTTTTCTTTAAAGTTTATTTAAACCCATTATTTTATGTCGGTCAATTCGTTATTAGTTCACTTTTTATCAGCATCGCGCTTGCATTATCAAATTATAGGTATTACCTATTTTTTAGAGTTGTTAACACCTAATTGTGCACGGATTTCATGGCAGTACGTCACAGTTGCCTGTTGCAGTAATAGTGGTTCAACTAGCGGTAATTGCCAACTGGATCCAATCGTTTATCATGTTACGAGTTTCGTATGGCTTCGTGTTAGTATTATCGCAGTCTAATTTGAAAAGTAGAACGTCAATAATAACCCTTTGTTTATTTTTTTAATGGCTAAATAAGGTTTTTTTTCAACTTCATCTACCTTTATAACAGGAGTTAGTGGCTAATACGACTGTAATATTAAAAACGCAAATGTTTTGAGGATGGATGTATGAATCTTTGTTACTCTTTCACCCAAATAATATACTTAGCTTATATATAAAAATAACACATAGGGTGACATAGGCTACCTTTTACCGCGGGAAAAGTCCTCATTTCCACGGGAAAAATCTGTTAACCGGGCGAAGACGCGCGGCGGTAAGCTAGTCAAATACTATACTAATACTAAGAAGAAGAAATAAGAAGTTTTTTTCGGAAACGGAAAGAAATTAGACGATCCAATACAAAATTTACATTACAATTTTTCAAGCCAAAGTTCTTTGAGATCAAAATTAAAGAAAAAATATTGTATTTTAAGTTTTTTATAAGATGCTAAAAAAAACCCTGTTTATAAAATTAGAAAACATCGATAAGCATATGCGTCATTCTGCCACCGCCGCTTCACACTTTTAATTATTGCCAGTTGAAAATTAATTTTAACGTGGACTTTAAATTAGTTGTCTTGTGAACGCATGCCGAATATGGAGGAAATTATCAATGATTTGTAGCCAGGAGTGGGCGCGGTTTCAACGCGGTCAGACCGTAATTACAAAACTGCCTGCGATGTTGTCAAATTAAAAGCAAAACTGATTTATTTGTACTGATATCTTGACCTATAGTCGAACATGTCATATTACTAACCTGTTACTATTACAGTCCTGTTTTAAGATACATACCTACTACCAACGCCACTTGTCCACGATTTCTCTCTTAATCGGAAAATGGTGGATAACGTTTGGGGATTCTTGTCGTTGTTTGCTACGCAAGTGAACGCCGCTTTTGTTTTTCTTTGGTTGTTTGGTTAGTCCTTTTTTATGGGGAACCACACGGCATAAACATAATTTACTCACTCTGTCTAATAAAAAAAAAACAAGCAGGCGTCTAGAGTCCTGAGAGCGGTTGAAATCCGACCAACTTAGGATAAGAGGCCCTTAGGTTTGACGAACAGAAGCCAGCACATGCGGTTGTACATTCGCACTACTAAATTCATCCCTCATCATCTCAGCCGAAAGACGTCCACTGCTGGACAAAGGCCTCCCCCAAGGATCTCCACAATGATCGGTCCTGCGCTGCCCGCATCCAGCGGCTTCCCGCGACCCTCACCAGACCGTCGGTCCACCTCGTGGGGTGCCTGCCCACACTACGTCTTCCGGCGCGCGGTCGCCATTCGAGAACCTTTTTGCCCCAACGGCCGTCGGTTCTACGTGCAATGTGCCCAGCCCACGCTGCCACTTAAGTTTAGCGCACTTAAATTCATCTCTACCGCTACGGAATACGGGCGCTATCAAAGTCAACATGTCCAGCCGTATATGCTGGCTACTGTACCTACATAACTAAGAGCAGTAGGATCACTACGTATGCGAAAAGCTTTAGAAGGTCAAACGCGACATTACTATATTTGGTCTTAAGTCACTATGTCGTTAAGTAGTAAACCTACAGGAGGATAACTTTACGAAGAATATGTATAGGTGTACCTCCTAATATAGCACTCTACATTGCGCACAATCTTCTTGCCAAGGTATCCGGTTTTTCCCCGCCATACAATAATGTTCATTACCGTTTTATAAATAAAAGTAACTGACTGACACATTCTTGCTGCGTACAAGTCTGAATTCCACGTTAAACCAATCACAGGCAACTTTCAACTTTGTAAATTATTATTTGTACAAAATTTGTTGGTTAATTGGGAACAACATTCGTCTGATGTTTTCACTCTCCTAGACTAGAAGACAAATGTCGAGAATTTCTTCTCATTACAGCCACATTAAAATACATGTGTTAGTTGCTTTTAACCACAGACAGTACTATTCAGAGACTCGGTAAGAGAATTAGGGGAGAGGCGGTAGTTCATAACAGTTTAATGTTCACAGTATTTAACAATAAGATTTTTTTTTATATTAGCTGAATGATTTTGCTAATTTCTGAGCTCTCATTCGTTACAAACATTATACTTACTTCCTAGCTTTTTCTACAATGTTTTTTAATACATTTTGTATTCGTATAAGGTCTTATAATCAGAAATCACATCTAATTAGATTAGGTCTTTTAACATAAATCGGATTGCTATTAGAAATATACATAGAAGACAATTCAGAACACGCAAAACAGAACATAACATACGAACAAAAATATTTAATAAAACACCCAAACATGATTGATTAAGTAATGTTTTGTTATTACTGAATAATATTTACAAGATTTTTTTTTTTATAAAATTATATTAGTTTTATAAATCAGATGTTCCTATTATTGTTCGCTTTGATTCAGGAACCAATTTAGATTATGTTACTTAACTACATAGTATAAAACAAAGTCGCTTTCTCTGTCCCTATGTCACAATGTCCCTATATCCCTATTTATGCTTAAATCTTTAAAACTACGCAACGGATTTTGATGCGGTTTTTTTTAATAGATAGAGTGATTAATGAGGAAGGTTTATGTGTATAATACATGCATAATATACGTAGGGATCACCCACAATAACCATTTTCCCGTGCGGAGCCGGGGCGGGTCGCTAGTTAATATATAAAATGCTTCGCTGTAGCAGTTTTTGGGTGCGCTATCTGATCTACGGTTAACAGTTCTGTGGTCGTCTGGGAGGCGATGAAACGCAAGGCCCGTGTTTAATAAATCAACTCGCTACGACTGTATTTCTTTCGTAATCAGCTGATATCGATGGCGCGGTGCCTGCCTAATTATTGTCGACTTTTACGAGCGAGGTAACGAGTTTTCACTTGTATAACCAATCACAATTTTACGGCGCGCACTTCAGATTTTAATTATTGATCGGCTTCTTTTACAATTTTTTAAATATTTTCCTTACGTATTTGCATACCTATGCGGTGGTTTTACTTAATGCGCAGTTTGATGAAAAATTATTTAACGGTAGGTGTATGGTCGGTTAAACTTTGATTTCTCTGATTTAGAACAATAGAACAAAAACCAGAATTTTATCGAGATTCAAACATTTTGAATATTCTAAACTATAGCTTACCGTGTAAATGCTTTAAATTCTCTGCCTTCAAAATTACACTTGTTACCATCTAATCCCATAGAACTGAAGCAACCAATCCAAATTCCTCAAATATTCTCTTAAATTCAACATTGGATCAAGATTTCTTTTCGAAGATAGACAAATTTGCATATTACGAAAAGAACATTGACAAAAACTCATCAGATTGTCTGCGACCAAACTTCGTCTTATTTACGATTGTATCTGGCAAGTATTTCGGTTACTCGTGTCCGTGTCTTCGTCTATGTTATATGCGGAGGAATCTGACTGTCTTATCTTAGATATTTACATATTGATTGTGCTTCTCGTATTGGTGTGTAGCTAGGGTTGCCAGTAACACTTCAATAAAATATTGAGATACGAAGAATATTAAATTAACATACAAACTATAGACGTATTATTTCAGTGATAGGTAGGTACTATGATACACTTGTTAAGATTTAGAAGTAATTAATTTTGGTGTAAAATTGATACCTCATCCATAATATTTAATAATGCTAGCTAGTCTAATTTAACTATTCAATATTAATCATAATACGGAATAAATAAATAAAAAACCGGACCGTAATCGAAAATTAAAATAAGTTTTAAAGAGTTCAATTTGCAGAGTACTGTTAATAAAATTCTCTAAGTCGCGTAAAACTTTACAACTATGATGAAAATTCGTAATCATGTCCATAATATGAGTAGGTACATAGTATTAAAAATGTTAAGAAAACAATACAAAAGCAAAGCAGACCTGTTGTGTCGTATCTCTATCATGTATTTGTCCTCTGTATGTTTTTGTGTACAATAAATGGTTAAATAAATAAATAAATTTTCTAAATTTTTTGTACAAGTTTTAGTATACCATGTATTGAGTGGAATAATTAGAGTAAACTATTTACCACTAGTTATTGTATTGACACTGTACATCGCTCTAACTGGTCCTTAGATAAACAATTTTGTAAGAGACACGACAAGGAAGATTACTGATACTGTGTTTTTATATTCGTTTTAATGGAATTCTATTTTTAGCGGTCATTTTATGAAACGAAATGTATAAAAGCTTTCCTGTCCATTAGGCGAATAAGTTTTTTCATGTCTATTTTTCTTGCATATTTAAAAATCGTGTAATTTCTTCGCGTTGCTTATTACAATTCTGCGTAACTAGAAACCTATTAAAAATAAAATGCTGCATCTTTTTACTCAACTTGGCTTTGGTGTAAGTATTTAAACCATGAGAAGGCCCTTTCTGGGTAAGCATATACCTACAACATGATTACAAAAGCTTATTCGTCACTTTTTGCTACTCCTTCACGCAAATTTTCTAAACAGATTTTCAGAAAATCGCAATTGAGAAATACTATAGATTCTATATTAGATTAGTATAGAGGCAAGTGTTATCAAGGAAATGTCATATTCGTGTGGGAAGACTCTAAAGACAATGCGGTCGTATGAAAATGAACTTCATTACAAAAAATATATATATTCAGATCTTCTAGGCTTGCTCGAGCGACGCACATAGCACAGTGACCACTAGCGCGTACGCAAGAAAAGGAACCACGTTTCTCACATCAAGCTGATCAAGTTATCTCTAAATCTGAACAGCGAGATGTTGGTCCCGATATCGGGTCGATCTCTCGGATGCCGAGGTGTCCGGGTATTAGGAGCGTAAGCAATTTGTCAAGTTCGATGATCGTTTTTTAACGGGACTATCCGTCTACATGTTTCCACTTCTGTGGTTCCAAGGCTCACGTTTGATGAAACTTCAAATTAATTTAAAACGAATGTCATTCAAACATAATGGCTTTTCAGTTTTGATGGCGAGATTGGGTTTTTGTGATAGTTTTTGGATGTTAGCCGAAAAATGTCGCAGGATATTTGTCAGGGTTTTAAAATTAATAAAGATGTGTGTTTATGTGTTATAGTTAAAATTTTATTCAATTTATTTGTCTAAGTGTTTATTGTAGGTACACAAACAGACAAAGAACAGCCACGTATAGATACTATATAGTTACAGAGAGACGACACAATATGGTATAAATACCATTCCTAGATATCAATACGAAATATGTACTCTGCAGTCACTTTACTTATATAGTCCAATATTCAATGCTTACCATGCACACTCACTCAGTATTTCTGGACAAAATATGTTAACAGAACACCGATCACGATCTATTCTATCCATAATGCATGTTTTTCTACCTAGCAGGTACACGGATCTTGCATTACCTAGACGTCGCCTAGGCCCATTACGGCCTTAGGTGTGTAATTGTCATTGCGTGTGAATGAACACAAGTGCAGCGGGCCGCATATTCACACCTCATGAAGCCCTGGGGAGTTGGACCGGTGATAACCGGCCAATGCGAAGACGCTGTCAGGGTTCCTTGGGTCTTAAAAACATTATTAAGTAAGGAATAGACGAAAACAGTCAACCTCAATGTTTACAACAACAGTACAATCTTCTTAGTTTACTTGACACCAAAATGTAGAGAAATTCGAAAGATGGAATATAGAGCAGAAGTATTTAAACGAAAGCTGTTTTCAATACAAATGCAACAGAAAAAGTCTGCCTCTATAAATAAACAAATTTCTTTCTCGAATGGAATTAATGTCACAAGGTTAGAAAACCCGAACCACCCACTCAGTATTGAAATCACAATATAAGTAATTTCAAAATTCAATGATTTTGTTTAGAGTTGCTCGATAAGAACAAGGGCAAGCACTTAATAGTTCGATGGGAGTATAATAATATGAACTATGTTTTCAAAATAAAAATTCTAATTTGTATTAGATCTTAGCTAAATCATACTATCATACTGTTGTGTGTGTGTGTGTGTGTGTATATGATTGAAACGATTGAAATCAAAAACTACTGTGCCGATTTCAAAAAATATTTTACCATTAGAGAGCTACATTCACCCTGAGTAACATAGGCTACCTTTTACCGCGGGAAAATGCCACATTTCCATGGGGAAAACTGTTAACACGGGCGGATCCGTGACGGAAAGCTAGTATAATTTGCTTTAAACGAGCATTAGAGCGAGAGGTAGGTTATTATTTGTATGGAACCGTGGGCTATCGAGAACGTTTCACGCTTGACCAGTTTTTTAATTTGACTGGCCCTGGCTGCCTACGCGCATCGACGTAAACAAATCGTGAGACGAGATCAATGAATATTAAGCATCCTCCGAAACAATTTCCAACGCCATCGACTCGAGATAAAATAAATAATTCTCTTCAAATAAACCGAGGAAAAGAACCACTGATTGGTTCATAAATTGTCAAAACGTTGCACCAAAGTATTGCCAGACGCTTTTGGAATGAATAACGCACGGCAAATTGGTATATAAATAAAAAGGATTGCAAAACAATCTTCTCGCTTATTGCTTTTTTGAAACTAATTGTGATTGATGCGGACAGTGTGCAAATATCAAAAAAATATTGATTATAGTTTTAAAGAAATTTCAAATATGATTTAAATCAGATTAGATTACTCGTAAAGCACACTATGTTTTAAACATGAAAGAAAAAAAAATACGCGCGTTAATTTTTTTCTTCCTGCATGGTTTTAAAGTTAAAATAGAAATGTTACGAAACAGAAGTTATGTTAGAGTAGAAAAAACTGACATGGTGTTCAATTTGAAATCCAAAACCAAAGAGGCTTAACAAATAATATTCTCTAAAATAGTCAAATTGTTTCGCATATCTGAATTTTTGCAGTAAGTTGATCATCATAACATGGTAAAAAAACCATTAGTTACTCCGTTTTGACATGTAAGAAAGACAAACGAACTTACAATTTTTGGAAAAAATTGAAGGATATTCACTAAATAAGTCACAGTGGTCGAGGTCTATGCTTATTTACAATAGTCTCGAGCCTTCACAACAGTTCGTGAAGGATCTAAAACTGATATAGTTAAATTAAGATTATAAATGAACTTGGACAAGGGCGCTTACTATACAAGAGTCTCTTAAATGTTATTTCGTGTGGCTTCGACGTTAGTTCCTTTTCCGTCAGTTAGATCCACAAACGGGGGATCCACACGGTCTGTATGTAAGCTCTTAATAGTAAAAAGATAAAATCATACATGCCGGTAATACTTTCTTACAACAAAGGAACGCGCAAATATAATTAAAATAAAAACTGTACATGCTGTTATCGAAATAGCATACAACACGTTATATCAAATGAATAGAGACAATATGAATCATGAAGGAAATGGACTTTCAAATAATAAACATCACATTTACACCGAAGATGGGGACAGCAGATAGAATTGTAGTGGAGTAGGCCGAACAGAGTAAAGGAAAGTAAATAGCTTACAAAGAGGTGCCAATATTATTTGCAAATGGTTAAGATTTTATCGCACTGGTTCTGTTAATAAGCAGCTGAACTCAATTTAGCACGCATAGCTCGGTATCGCCTTATCGTTTGTTCCACTTAAAGGTTTGAAAGCAATGCATTAATAAATAATATTATTAATAAGAATAAAAACACGTATGATTAGATTCATCGAATTAATGAAAATAATGAAATCACATAGCAATTTTTGAATATTATACTAAGCCTCTTTGTTTTATTGTCTAAGCTTGGTAATAGAAATTTCAAATACTCGTTTTGATAATAATTTATTTGTCAGATACGAGTTTTTAATAATTTCGACGCAGAATGACCAATTCATAATGTAGGTAGCTTGTCAAACATTGTCATGGATATCCGTAGAAAGGGCTACCGGCGTGAAATTATTAATTTAAAGATTATCGACTTTTCTTCGATGAAAGAATTTTTATCATCTATTCAAAACCATCGAGTTGTTATAGCGTAGATAATAATTTGATTGCGTGTATCGGTCGATTTTAAAACAGTTTATTTCTTATTTTCACAATTTTAATTTGTGAATGAATGTTTCGTTCGTCCGGAACGGAATAAAAATTGCTCTAATTCCGTGAGATCCAAAAGACAACCTGTGTGTTGGGAAAAGTTAGAGCTTTATCCCAATGAAAGAATTCAAATTAATTTAAATTACTTCAGACAAGTAAATGCACAAAAGTATCGCTTGGAAGAGGCGAACTAATTAAAAGTTTGCTTCTGTACTAATAATTCGTTTGACTGTCAGAGTTTTGCGTCGTTAATTTTAATTAAAGAAACGTTGGGCTGAGTTCGTAACAATATTAAAGCATTGAAACTGGTGATCCGCTAAACTTCGATATTCTGTTCGCGGATGACCGTCCATTCGTTTTAATTAACCCTTCCTGGTATCATCCTCTGGTTCGCTATTAGAAAAGTTTCGAGGTTTTTTGCGAAGCTCTTGCGACCGCGATAAATCAATTATGAGTTGGAAGTTACGGCCGGCACTTGGTTAACTGCGCCGCCTGGCCCACTTGACATCACTCAAATTAAGAAAAGTTGTTCTTTTTAGTCCTTATTTATTATATCTTAAAGTTTCTTCCTCCTTTTGATACTTTTATAACTTGTAAACCTGTCGCATTATTTTCATTCATGATTATACTTTTCAGTAAAAATTGTTTTTTAATACAAACTTATTTGGTGTGTCTGTTATAAAGATTCACATCTCCACTACATTTTTCTCCATTTTTCAATCTACGTGCTCGAGGGAGAGTCAAACCGATTCTTCAATATCGCACGTCACAGGCTCCACAGTACAGTAACAGATTCAATTTATACGCTAAAGGTATTGCAACGTCACAAAAAGAGGGTCGAATGTTACTAGTCATCGCGTCCATTTGTACGATCAACTAGCATCCAGCTCCTAATTTCTGCTCGTCCGCTTTCCCCTCTGTCCACGTATTAATCTTCTCTGGTTTCTTCGGTCTTTGATTAAGGCCCGCAGTGATGTATTTCTTGCGAGCTAACCTAATGGAAAAGCATACGTCAAGTGTCCACCTTATTGGCCAACGGATTGGCTTAATGGTGCCAAAGCCTTCCTCGCACTAAATTTCGTCACCCTCGTGTTACTATACATCTTCGCGGACGTGTATTGGCACGAAGTTATTTACCCTTTTACTTGTTTTTTCCTCAGATCCTATTATAGAAACTTCGGTAGTATCAAAGTTACTGTTACCCTTCTATTTCATTGGGCACGGAATATATTCCGTCTTGCCCAAGGTTTCGAGTTCATATAAAATGTAATAAGTGTGACAGTGCCGGCCCGTTTATCAAATGAATGTGTTTCTTATCTTCCTAATGCTCTGTCATTTGCATACGAATAATGATAGTCAATGGCCGTGGCATCGGCTTCTTTATTTAATCTGGATCTGGGGGTCAAAAAAGCAAGCTTAGGTCACTTCTTTCACTGGTTTTGGTACACTAATAATCAATTTAGATTCAAACTAGAAATTTGTACTAATACCCAAAAGTAAAAAAAATATTGCGTGGGTTTTGTCACCTTAGCAAGCATTTATGGTAATATTGGACGTCTAACCTTGAGATTCTATCTTAAGTACGTCTAAGAATTCATTTCCAATTCTCGTATAGATAGTAATCTTTGGATGGACGTAGTAATACGAAGATTAGTCGATCTCGCACCGAGTGGGTTTAACCTTTTGTACGCAAAGATAAAGAGAACTATCGTTGTGTGATTAATAGCCGTATATCGTTTTGTTAACTAGCTAACGGTGGAGGTTTCGTTTCATCCAATACATCAATGAGACGTCACTTTTTGTTAGCCGACCGGAGAACATGTTGTACCTACACATCGTTTGGTACTAAACTAGTGTCATAGTTCACTATTTTAACATCGATTTATCATGTCTTCAAATGTATTATTTTGTTTTTGTAACTAACTAATAATGTTAATTTATACCCCGTCAGGTATTTACATGTTGGTTGCTCATTACATCCAGTTATGATCTTGACAAATAATCATATTTCGTAGTCGTAAAAATGTAAGGTGTTAATTTCCCTTTTAATTTCTACGTAAGCTTTTTCGTCTTGTCTTATGAAGATTTTTTAATTAGCGTTTCTGTTGAGAATTAATTGTAACCATATTTCAATCGACGAATATAGCCCCAGAAGCTAGTATATTCCTAATTTCGTTTTTTAAATTAATAATTACAACCGTGCCACTCATTTTCGCCGTGTCTCTAACATCATTAAGCCATATAAGCCAAAGGAATTCGTGTGATTTATTTGTAGGAATTTGGTTATTAATGAACTTTTTATTGTAATGTGATCCTTTAGTTAAATCTTATATGATCGCGTGCTAGAGTCGATTATACCTGTATCGTTCGTCTTGTTTGCGCCTGCTTGTATCTGATTTACAATTAGTGTTATGTTTTATGCTTCTAAGATACTCTGAGGTTTGGAATTTTCAACTTTTAATTGGTTATGATGTAGTAGATAGAAAAGACATATATTAAAGTTACTGACAAAAGGAAATCCGGGTGTTTTATGTTTACTATGTGACTTGGTTCCAATTATTTTATCCTTGTCGTTATTAAACTGCTAATATAATATTTATACATCTAAAAGTTTATATCTTTTGGATGATTGTATTTTTTTCACTATTTCTCCGCGTCAAGAAAAATAAATTCTAAGCTAAAAGTATTCCAGTAACAATAAAGAGAGCAGCTAAAGACTAAAACACTGTGAATAATAATTTCGTTAGTTTAGCTAATTACCGTAAAAACGAAGTTTAAAGCGAAATTGCACACAATTTTTCTCAACTCAAAATCTCTTTGTCGGCCAACACCCGTAAAATTTACCAATTTAGTTGTGAAACAAAAAGAAGTATTTCAAATATTGTACGTAATGGCGATTTGTCTGTTAACATCATGGTTTTGAGCTGTCGGCGTCGAAACGGTAGCCAGCCTCATTATATTGCATGAATCGACGCACGGTAATGGCCGAGTGCCGACTGCTGGCAAATTATACGCCCGTCGATGTCATTGTGATTAGAACCACAGATAAAGTAGGAACAGACCTTCGACTCTAGACTCCGTTTAAAAAGATTTTGTACTTGGGTAATTTTTTGGGAAATTTAAAAATAGGTCTAGGCAGCTCAGTAAAAAGCATATACAAGATACAACGAGTTTTTATATTTCAAACTATTTCACGGATTGGCTATTTTGCCAAGAACACAAAGTGTGTTTATCTGGAGTTTGTTTAAATTTTTATAAAAATTACCCAAGTACAATAACTTATTAGACAGACTATACAAAACCCATCGTAGTCATTCTTCTCGTGAGGATATAAAGAGGCGGGTTTTTCTGCACGGACTAGTCGGTGCAGGTTGGTACGGATCGGTACAGGATATCTAACATAAAGAAACAGGTAAAAATATAGTCTTTATTGTCAATCATTTCTTCCAGTTTTCCGGACGTCCAACCCTGTATGAGCCAGTTCAGCTAGTCTGTACCGATAAGTCTCAACCTGTTTCTTTATGCGTGAGCGCATATTATTATAATAGAAATATTGGCATATTTTATACCTGTTCGCATTGGTACCTATCCGTACCGGTTTATCTGTACCGGGAACCTGTTTCTTTATATTCTCACCCTTATCCTTAAGGTGGATAGAAGATGATTGAGGGTCGCGGGATGACGCTAGATTCGGGCAAGGAGTGGACTTTGTGGAAATCTTTGGCGCTATCAATCTTTAAATAGCTCTTTAGCAACGCATACGTAAACTAGCAATCTTACTGGAGATATTTCTCTTAACGCTACAAGATTTCTTATAGGTAGTCTTAGATATACATATAAATATTTTTTTCGAATAAGACGAATCTATGCTCTTAAATACATAACTGCGTGAATAGTTAGGTATGCGACATTGCTGATTTCGCATTCATTTTCGCAGTAGGTGCGAATTTATTTTTCCGCGTCTTAAACACGCAGACTTGAGCCCTTGTAGCAAACCGTATAAGAAATGAAATTGAAATATATGAGAGTCACTTCTGTATGTTGCATTTTCTGTGCCACAAAGGCACAACCTTCATAAGTCATGGCTTCGGGCTTTTTAGTTTTGATGGCCTTTTCTCCCAGCCAGAGCACTTTTGTTATTAATTCTAGCCTTTGTTTAGTGGTCTCGCCAGCTGTTCTACAATGGCTATTGTATTTCGTTCAGTCTTGTCATAAATTCGATTCTGTCTGGATTTGATAGGAGGTATAATCATTTGTTAATTGAACGTAAACAAAACCGTATTATTTATGTTCTAACTATTCTTGTAACTACTCTTCATTTATCTTCGACTTTTTGTGTTGAGAGCTTAGCACTCAGTTACATATACATGCAACATATTTACTTTTATTCAATCACTACATATAAAACAAAGTCGCTTTCTCTGTCCCTATAATAATAATAATAATAATACCTATGTCCCTATATCCCTATGTATGCTTAGGTCTTTAAAACTACGCAACGGATTTTGATGTGGTTTCTTTTAATAGATAGAATGATTCAAGAGGAAGGTTTATATGTATAACACATGCATTATATACTTAAGGATAACCCACAATAACCATTTTCCCGTGCGGAGCCGGGGCGGGTCGCTAGTATAAAATAAATAAATAAATATGTGGGACGTCTCACACACGGTCATCTGACGTCAAACTAAGCAGAGCCGCGCTATTGGTGTCAGACAGCTGATATACATACATACATATCTACATATACAACATCCAGACACAAGGCAAACACAAGTGCTCATCACACGAATGTTTTCACTCGAACCCGCGACCCTGTGCTTTGAAGGCAGACGTACTACCAACTAGACAGGGCTGAAAATCTATACCGTATAGTCAGAAAACTGCCTCCATAGCCAAGTGGTACAACGCTTGTCTCGCATTACGGCTGTTCCGGGTTCGATTCCCGGTAGAACACTCTGTCAAATGTGAACAAATGTGATTTGAAGTGAAAACAAATGTGATTTTGTTAGTTTGGTTAGGATATTGCAGGCTGAATCACTTTATTCTCCAAAAATAATTGTTACTTCAGGATGTTGGTGCCAGAGTAGTCGTTATACGAGCCTTGTCATAAGCCTTAGGCGACTCAATAGTTCTGACACCTGGGTTTGTGAGGCAGTTCACCTCGAGACTCACGATAAGCAAGCAAGCAAGGAAGCAGCGTAAGAAGGCGGTGGACCGACCACGATCTAGGGAGGGTCGCGGGAAACCGTTGATTGTGCGCAGCACTAAATGGTCGGTTTCTTCATTTTTAGGGTTCCGTAGCCAAATGGCAAAAAACGGAACCCTTATAGATTCGTCATGTCTGTCTGTCTGTCTGTCCGTATGTCACACCCACTTTTTTCCGAAACTATAAGAACTGTGCTGTTGAAACTTGGTAAGTAGATGTATTCTGTGAACCGCATTAAGATTTTCACACAAAAATAGAAAAAAAAACAATAAATTTTGGGGCTTCCCCATACATAGAACTGAAACTCAAAAATTACCTATTTTTTCATCAAACACGTATGGGTTCTATCTATCTATAGATCGTGTGGGGTATCTATAGGTAGGTCTTCAAAATGGTATTAATTTAATAGTTAATTGGTTTTAATGTAGTAATGTTACGGAACCCTTCATGAGCGAGTCCGACTCGCACTTGGCCGCTTTTTATTTTCTTTTTCTTTTATTTAGCAATAGACGTATTGCGGCTATGAGACATCTACGCTGGTATTCTCTGTTGTGTGGCTCGTCACTTCAATTGTTTTTGAAGGATTGTTATATTTTGTGAAATAAATTAATGTAATTGGTTGTTTTTTTTTTGAGACAATGATGATGACAAGTAAAAGTAAATTAATTTTATCAGTTATTTCAAAGCAAATACATAGTTTGATTTCGTTAAGTAATTCACCGTGATGCGTCTTCGGCTCTTTCTCAGTCCCGGTATAACGACCCATTCACATTTAACTCGCTGGGAAATAGGACACTGGGCTCAATTCTGCCGTGGCCGCTAAAATCTCTAAATTTTAGTTTTTGGTCTCTTTCGTTCATATGGGAATCGAAAAGGATGGGGAGATGAATGAATTTAATTTTGAATGAATGATATTTAAATAAGCAGCGCAGCTGTCAAATTCAGCTTAATTTCGACGGGGTGTTTTTAAATTCCTGTTAAATTACGCGTCTCTTTTTTGACGTGTCTAAATTTAGGTTGGCAATCACCTGTCCCTTTTCGTTCTTAAGAACGTGGAAGAGGCATAACAACCTAAATTTAGATATTTTAGCGGCCACGCAGAATTAAGCTCATCGGCTTTGTATATTCTCTACTATTTTAACTAGATTGTGTTTTGTTTCGGAAATTTCCAGTTAGAGGCTTGTTAAAGTCTAATTAGTGGTAATGGTCAAGCATTTTATTTGCCTTCTTTTTTTGTAAATTTATGCGCTTTGTTTATGCAATGTGTGGGAACATTGTCGGCATCTTTTGATCTAGCTTTTTATGTTATACACGACTAGCTTTCCGCCGCTACTCCGCCTGCGTTAACAGTTTTTCCCGTAGGAATGCGGCATTTTCCCGCGGTAAAAGATAGCCTATGTTAGTTAGGGTGAATGTAGCTATCTAATGGTAAAATTTTTTTTTTAATCGGCACAGTAATTTTTGACTTTATTTATTACAAACATACACACACTAAAATACAAATCTTTCCTCTTTGTTATCTTAGTATGATTTGCAACGTATCAATAATTTATCATAACATTTTACTTTTTAATTTAATAGTGATTTTGAAACTTTTAACTTTTTGAGTACCTACTTAATGTCTAAAGCTCCAACGTGCAAGTAAGATTCTAATTTTGTGAGCTTTGAAAATAAGAAATGTTTACTTAGTGGAATTCTGCGTTTCGTAAGATATTTTTACTTGAACGTAAATAAAAAATAGACCTTTTTCAAATCTTAGACAACCTTTCATACTCAAAAGGAATAAATTACCTAAATATTGTTTTAGACAAGCTAATGAAACTTTAATGTAGCAGTCAACTCACAGACTTTATCGGCGACTAGTTCAGGGCCCCTGGGAAAAATATATTTATTTATACGGCATAATATAATTTTTACATATTTTTTTAGCCTACAAGGTTTTTATAAATAAAATCCATCAAAACAGAACATGTAGAGCGCTTTTGCCCTGGGTTCCTTCTTTTGTACTGCTGTCGCTGCCCCGATTGTCCGAACCTTTCACCATTAATGGCTGTTTTATTTGCTCTTATTTAATTTAGCATTTATTCAATCTGCCGGTGTGTTGAGATTGAGCACTGGGCTTTAGGGCCCAGTTTTTATTTCGTTTGCACCTTTTGTGACAGGCTCATTGAGCCGAGGTGTCGGGAATAGTCGGGATGTGTTCTCGCCACTCCCTGCTCAGTTTACACGTCCAACTCCGCCGCCTTTCATCGCGCACAAAGCGTAATTGAATCCCACAGAATCCTACGCAGGCCGTAAGATTTAATAGGGCATTTAAACACTCGCATTGGCCATTGTGCTTCGGTTTTGTATGCGATTATTCATCGCGAAACCGCGCAAGCTAGCTTTCCACGTAAGCACCGCACATGTTTAGACAAAGTGCGGCCTGCGTGGTCTGCCGTGTGTGGTTCCACATTTATTAACATAAAGCACTAAAGCGAGCTCGCAAATATTCGCAAAATGTTAATTCATACAGCTATAACATTCTAAAACTGTGCACTAAATAAGTCATTTAAATATTATAGGAGCAATTTCATCGTCAGAAATAAAAATTAAGGTTGAATTTGTGCGTAAGTTGTGTTGTCGGCTTGGAGAATGCATATACGACGAACCCTTAGGCTGCAGCGGTCGTAGATATATAAATTTAACCGGACGTCAAACCAGCTTATAGGTAGTGTAACAACGAATAGGAACTCAACGTATGGCCTGGTAAGGACCAGTCAGCTTAGATCCGCGTTTTGAACTCAACAAAAGTAAATCACAGACGTTGCATACAGAACAGAGGTCTGAAGCAATCTGGTCGCATCAGTCAGCTCGTAAAATTGGAAATGGATCCTCGTAAATCGGCAATATTGAGGCAAGTCGCAAATTGCAGCGCGCACGCGGCCGCGCATTCGTTTTCTTGATCACTGTGTTTATCAGCATTTATACCGCACTCGGAATATCTCCAAGACCTCACAAAGAAACAATAAAAATGTAAATATCATAGTTCTCTAACATTTTGTTCGCGAAATCAATTAAACCTTACTTTATAGTATATTTGATGTTATTTACGACGAGGTAAAACACACACATTATAAACCATAATAATGTTTAGAATGTATTATAAATACTAGTATATTATTATAATCCGTGTGGTTTTATTGTTTTAGAATAAAGTCGTTGTCTAAAACGAGAGTTATGCATAGTTGGAAAGAAATATATTATATTATGTTAGGATCATGTAACGCTATACTTTTGGTAGGAAGCCGGCTGGTGGGCGGTACATAAATTAACTTGTCGTAAAAGGTTAATGCGTGGCAGCGATAGAAAACACACATATCCTACTGTTTCTGGCCTCCTCGTAAATCTGGACAGTTGAGTACCGTCAACTATAAAAATGCTGTATCATACATCGATCAGTTGGTACGTTAGCCAACAATGACCCGCCCATTGTGAACTGCTATCTAATCGTAATGAATATAAATTTTCAGATGACATTTACGATCGGTACGCGCCGTGATGCCGGGATACTGCATCTACACAAACGTGTTAGATACAAGTTTAATGCACACACACAACCGAGACCGACAATAAAATAGTGCTGGCTTGCTAACCAGTATCAATTTGTAGCATCAAGGCGTGTAACATCCAAGCTATCTTTCCATTTATCAACAAATATTGTTAAGCCAGTTTCAAGCTTGTCAGTTAACCTAGCGTACATTTTTTCCACAGTATATAAAATTGTTAATTGGTGCAGGTAATAGGTGTTATTTACATCGCTATGAAACTGGTACTGATACAAACAAATACAAAATTATATCGCGGTGAAATTATTAATTCCTCGAGCGTACGAAACTAGAGCAAATAAAATGTGAAAAATATCGATTCTATGGCTTCCAATTTAAATAAAAATACTTTTCTCACACACTAACTATACAACACATACAAAAAAGTTATATGATCTAACCTCTATAGGTATAACAACTTCAATAGTATTTTATATATAAAGCCATTTTACAATTATAAAGTACTAGCTTTCCGCCGCGGCTCCACCCGCGTTGTTAGTTTTTCCGTGGGAATGTGGCATTTTCCCGCGGTAAAAGGTAGCATAAGTTACTCGGGGTAAATGAAGAGTTTTTGAGTTTATTCATTACAAACATACACACACACACACACACACACACACACCAATACAAATCTTTCCTCTTTATAAATTAAGTATGACTAGTATACTAGTATACTAGTATAGTATACTAGTATAGTACGATATGATAAACTCTTAGAAGTGTAAGTACAATAATGTGTGCGTGCAATGTGTAAGATTTTTTCTTATAGATCTTTTTAACTTGGGCAAGAGCACATAAATATTAATACGTGTTATTAAAACTTTCATACGTTTAGCAGCATTAAAACTTGAAATAGAAATATACAACTCCTGCGAGATGCGATTTCAGAATAGCAATGAAACGCAATAACAGTTATCCCCCGGAATCGCCCTTTTACGCGCTAAGCGTAATATCGTCGTTACTTTGAATCAGTTTTTAAGTGGTAACAAGTAGCAGACTGGTAATGATAACGGTTATACATTCAGGGAGGTTAATTTCAACGGGCACGTATTTAACGCGGCGACAAAGTAATCTAAATTAAGCATATAAAAAAAATTAAATGCGTGCTAAAAATAATGAGGTGGCGACTATTATGAGCTATCATTTTAAATGTAAAGTAGCTATTAAATAAATGAATTGCAAGGTAGTTTTTAAATTTAAACTGGCATCAAGAAGTGTATTTACGGTTACGTAAAAATCAATGCCCAATCGCGCTTTTTTAGATGGTAACCAACAGTTGACAATTATTACAAATGACATCTTAGTCGCCAAGTTATTATTTATACTACATCACCTATATTTTCAGTCGACTTGCTTATTATTTTTGCTACCTTATAGTAGCTGTCATTATTTTATTTTGTTAATAGCCCCGTTTTGAGGCTTATTTATGATAATTAAAGCCAAATAATTTAAATGCTACCAAATTATCTTTTTAGTAGCTAACAATTTGTCGCCGTTTTAGTTTTTAGTAGCCTCGAAAATAATAAGCCATTTCAACGGTCGTATTAAGCGGCTTATATCACTTGTGACACGCAGGCGGGTAAAGCTTGGCATTTTAAGCGACGCAAATTCACGGTATCCCACTACACGAGCCCTCGAGATAAATTTCAACAATCAATCTTAATTTTTGGAAGCCGTCTCCATTACCTTGACCACTTTTAATATGACCATACAGTTACACTTTAGCTTCACAAGAAAGAAAAGTTGAACGCTTTTACAGAAATGGTCGATCATCATTTAACTAACTTCTATTTGCCTAAACTAAGGATGCGTTCCACCAGAGATAGGCGAAGATGCGTAATGAAGGATGTGTTTTGAAAGAAATTCAATTCGTCATTCAAAATACAATTATTATTTTGTTATCCATTATAGGCTCCCTCAGAACACTTTTCTTTCTTTGCGTGTGGGTTTCGAGGTTAATCTACCTCACAAACCCTGGTGTCAGAATCATTGAGCCGCCTATGGCTTCTGACATGGCTTATGTAATGACTACACCCGTACGTGCCTTCCGAAGCACGGAATCATCTTTCTTTTCGGACAATCAGGTGAACTAGCCTGCAATGTCCTAACCAAACTGGGGAAAGTCTCACAAAGTGATATTTGTTCGATGAATCCCCACCAGGATTCGAACCCGGAACCTCCGTAACGTCAGGCAAGCTTTTGACCTCTCGACCACGGAGGCTTAAAGACGTCATATAAGAAGCCAAAAGAGGCGATGCGAAATCAGTTTGAACATAACTGGCAGGTTTGCGCACTGTGTGCGCTGCAGAACCAATAGAATCCCTTTATTTCCCTTGCCTCGATCAGCACCTCACCGTATTCTATCGTCAGTCACGTCTTTGTCGTAGGTGAGACTGTGGTCCATCGCGAAACCATATCAAAGCACAACGATTCTATGGTTCTTTACAAACACATCCATCGCTACGCATTCTCGCTTCTGTGGTGGAAAAGCAGCCTAAAACGGTGAATCCAATGTTTATCCTCACAAATTGTGTCATCTATTTTATTCTCATAGGTACTAGTTTCCGCCGCAGCTCCGCCCTTGTTTACAGTTTTTCCCGTGGGAATGAGGCTTTTTCCTGCGGTAAAAGATAGCCTATGTTACTTAGAGTGAATGTAGCTTTCTAATGTTGAAACAATTTTTTAAATCGGTTCAGTAGTTTTTGAACTGAAGAGCCGACCCCAAATAATGGGAAATGGCTAGGACAAAGAAGAAGAAGAAAGTTCAGAAGAAGAAAGTTCAGTAGTTTTTGAGTTTATTCATTATAAACATACACACACACACACACATACACACACACACACAAAATCTTTCCTCTTTATAATGTTAGTATGATATGATTATCTTATTTACGGGGTTCTTAAATTTCAGGTCTACAAATTCAACTACGATTTAGTTAAAAAAACTCTTTGTGAATTATTTACATTTAGGGTTCTACAGTCTACACGGTAGTGCAAGTAGCTTGCGCATGTTGAGTCAAATTTGACTTCGTTTGGACACGCGAAGTACATACACTAGCCGCATCTAATTATATCCGAGCGACCTATACTTAAATTATTTAAGGACTGCCATGAAATATTTTACAATTTTAGTGCTTTCATCATCATCATCATCATCATTTTAGCCAGTAGACGTCCACTGCTGGACAAAGGCCTCCCCCAAAGATGTCCACAACGATCGGTCCCGCGCTGCCCGCATCCAGCGTCTTCCCGCGACCCTTACCAGATCGTCGGTCCACCTTGTAGGAGGCCTGCCCACGCTACGTCTTCCGGCGCGTGGCCGCCATTCAAGAACCTTTTTTCCCCAACGGCCATCGGTTCTACGTGCAATGTGCCCTACCCACTGCCTCTTAAGTTTCGCGATTCTTCGTGCTATGTCGGTGACTCTGGTTCGCCTGCGGATCTCATCATTCGATCACGCAAGGAAACTCCAAGCATAGCCCTCTCCATCGCTCTTCCATGACTCTGAGCCTTCTTATGAGACCCATCGTAAGCGACCACTTAGCGCTTTCATACGAAGTCAATTGTCTCAACCTGCGCAAGCTACTTGCACCGTCTAGAAGCACCCTTTGGTTAAAGCAATTAATTCATTTATAGAGCCAGACATCACACGTATTGAAGACCGTAGCTAGCTTACCTAGGTTTATTATTTCTTATAGTACTTCCTCCAGTACCTATGTATCTTTCATATTCAAATAAGTATAGTCGTTAAAGAAGTAATGTCGAATGTAGACTTCGTTTAGTACCTAACTGTACACTCAATCAACGGGGCTTTTAAGTCTCTATTACGAAACGTAATCATCAGAATATCGAGAAATGTTTATAGCTATGCTCGCTATTAAAACATCTTCGCTTATTGTGTCGTAACTAATTATTTCATTTGCAATTATTTGAGCTAGGTTGTGTTTGAGGCTATAATTATAAAATCACTTAGCTATAAGCTTCAGGGTTGCAATATTACTGTATCATTGTAAAGTTACAAATAAAGATTTTTATTATTATTATAACTGACCCGGCAAACTAAGACCCGTCAGAGAGTGAATATGTATATTTTTTAAAATAATATTACTTTTTTTGGGCGAAAATATTCGGGCTTACTCGGAACATCCTGTTATTTAAGTTTTATTGCATTCAATGATTATATTTTATTGTTAACAGCTTATATTAATTTATTTATTTTATTGACCAATAAGCTTACAGTAAAAGACCAATTTACTTATAATGATAAACTATTACACAGTAAACAACAACAAAAACTGAATAATACTATAAAAAAATAAAAAAAACGTAACAATTAACAATCTTATATATAAAATCCTATACAATTTCTGAGTAAAAGATCACATTTCTGCTTACATTCAACCAATTATCAGCTAAGAGATCGAGTTGAGGTGCTCAGCTTAACAAATCAGTCAACATGGCCAAACGCCGTGATAAAGGAGAGTTATATAATTATGATGTCCTCACCGAGGGGCTTGAGCCCACCCTGATCAGGGTGAGTAGGCCGTAGGCGACCACGCTGACCCAGTGCGGGTTGGTCAACTTCACACCCAACCTTTAAATTACTGCGCAGGTGTGTGCAGGTTTTCTCACGATGATCAAACCGGTCCAATAGTTTTGGAGATTAGACCGTACAAACACACAAATAAAAATTTGAAAAAAATCTGGGTATTTTATGTTCTATCTATACTATAGGTATCACTTCTTAAATCCCCCTGACTTGATTATTAGCATTTTTTTCTATGTACCTGCTGATTTTTAACCTCTACAGTTTTAATATATAGATTGTTTAAAAAATATATAGGTGGGTAAGTATATGAAGCGAAATAAATCTGTTATATTAGGTTAGGTTTCAGGAAAAAGCCAACTTTATGTATTTACGTTTGTATGTATATGTATTCGTGCATTTGCTTATTCATGAGTTTCAAATAAGGAGGCAGATAAGCCTCATACGTTAAGCTTAATGATCCTCCTTAAGAATAATTTGGCAGGATCAAAGCGATTAATTACGATGCATAACGAAGTTATCTCTGAATCGGTCTCGTAATCGAAATTTGCAACCGGAATATGAGATTCTGGTGTATTCCTGTTCAAACCTATTGGGAACGGTATTTAAAAATAAATTTGAATCAAGCAGCATTTGGTATAGATATAATCTATAGATGAAAATGAGAGAAAGTGATTGTGGAAATAATGATTATAAACTTTATATCCGACATTTGTTTCCGTGATTTGGTCTTTTTATGTACTGTTATGTTATACTTTTATGATGAATAAATGATTTGATTGATTTGATTTAATTCAAAATAAGTGAAGATAAATCTTTCAATGCTTCGAAAACGAAACTCATGTGTCTGTCACTATCATCTACGTCAGATATTTTTTCTTAAAAATGCGATGGAAATCTTTGTTAAGGGCACCACACACAGCAGCTATAATGTATATTACATCCTGGGATGTATAGCTATACCTTATCTTAACGTATCACACACACAACAGGTAATGTAAGGTATATTTTCCTTCATTCCATAGGTACACGTACCCATTGACGCACTTCCCAGCTGCGAAAGTGTTATACGGGGTGTTCTATTTTGATTATTATAATAATATGGACCCGTCGACTAGTTTACTGTTAGATTTACTAGATAGTTCATCAGAAGATGATTCTGATTGTGATTTTGATGGGCGTATTGCAACATGCGCCAAAAACAGAAAATTGTGGATTGAAGATCACATACAGCGTAAGGAAATTTCCGGAGAGTTTAAAAAATCCTTACCAAAATTCAATAATGTAACCCTAAGGTGTAAAAAAAATACCTAAAATATATGATTATTCCTAATAATTGAATAGGCTCCGAAACCACTAAACCGATATTGGTAAACTTGGCACAAAGACGGAATAGACCTTGGGAAAGAACATAGGCTACAAGTACTACAATTTACCGCGGGAAAATTTCTCATTCCCACGAGAAAAATTGTTAAAGCGGGCGGAGTTAGCACAAAGATAGAATAGACATTGCGGAAGAACATAGGTTAACTTTTACCGCGGGAAAATGTCTCATTCCCACTGAAAAAGCTATTAACGCGGGCGGAGCCGCGGCGGGAAGCTATGGTCAATAATGCTTCAATGTATATAAAAGGCAGAAGCCAAGTCTTCAAAATAAATAGTCAATCCGTTAAGGGTCAAATCCGAGGAAATCATAATATCCTGATTTTAATTGAGCGATTGAGACTGAGACAGACTGTACTGTGTGTTTAATAACTAGCAACTTGTTGAACACCCTCTATAATGAGAGATATACGGAAATATATTGAGATGTATTAAGATGTATCAAGATATATCGAACTATTTAATGTATATTTCCGTATCGCTCTGTATCTTAAGATACAAAGATGTAAAAATATACATTATAGCTGCTGTGTGTTGTCTCCTGGGGATTTCTATGGAAAGATGTAATGAGATGTATCGTGCTATAATGTAAAGATGTACATTATAGCTGCTGTGTGTGGACCCCTAAATAGGCATTATGCCAATCAAAAAGTGTTCTTACATAAAGAGTGTGTTTTCTAATTTCACCTCATCGAATATTATTCGGTATTTTTCGGTAAAAAGGTTGAAAAAATTTAGAAAATGGTTACGGCTGACAATCTTCTTCGACCTAGTGTTTTCCCGGCCTTAGTACCACCCTTTTCCTACTCAATTTCTGAAAATATCAGATGGTGGTGGTGGTGGTGTGGTGGTGGTGGTGGTGGTGGTGGTGGTGATGGTGGTGATCAGGTGGTGGTGGTGGTGGTGGTGTCAATAAAGAATATTGTATTGTATTGTATAATTTAAATAAAACAATAAAGAAACATTTAAGGGAGTGAAAGGAATAATACCGTTTGAAATTCGAGTAGAAGCAGTACTCATTCGGTATGTAATGGAATAATCCGCCAGAAATTAGACCGTCTCCCAAAAGCCTGGATAGATTTCAAGTATATTGAAGCTACCGGCTTACATAATAGATTTGGTAACCCAAACAAATACTTGTAGGTACTATTAATATTATTACAGCTTACTACTACATGTTCCGTAGGCGAGTGGCGAAACGCTCTCCTTTTATTGCGGAGGTTGTAGGTTCGAATCCCGTTGGGCCCATGCCGAACAAATATCATTTTGTGAGACTCCACCGACAAGAGCGCGGCTCTTAATAGCTCAAAGAAAAGTCTTCTCAGTTTGGTCAAGACTCAGGACATTGCAGGCTGAATTACCTGATTGTTGAAAAAGAAATATGGTTCCGTGTTTCGGAAGGCACGTAATACAGTTGGTCCCGCCACAGTCCCGGCTACTATTTACGTGATGATGTCGTTATACGAGCCACGTCTGAAGCCTTAGGTACAGAATACCAAATAGTAGTCCCTACAGAAGCTGCACTAGGCGACATAATTGAAATAAATTGCAACCCTAGCTCCGTTATAATAAAGTGAATTTCAGAGACACGTTTAGGGAATAGGGAATTGGTCCGCAAAAGGCCCGAAACCGCTCGACAGGGCGGTAGGTAGTTATAGCGCGCAAGTTGCCTTAGGCGGTTCAATCATTTTATTGTACTGACACCAGGGTTTTCAGGAAGGTTGACTACGAAACTCACACGATAAACAAGTTGAAAAGGCGCACCTTGCATTTTCTATGACATCTTCTTAACCAAAACCTAATCTTCTATCTTCTATCTAGTTTTATTATAGTATAGATACTATAATAAAACTGAAGAATCGGCGTGTCTGCATATTGATTTGTTTTTAAAAAAACTGACCGTAGGTGATAAAGTGAGTGTAGCTGAACACAAAAATACAAGTTTTGAAAAAAAATGACCGTCTGTCTGTCTGTTTGTACACGCTAATCTCTGGAACTACTGGACGATTTCAATGAAACTTTACAATATTGTAGCTTAAACATCATAATAACATATAGGCTAACTTTTTTAAGGGAAAACCGTTAACGCGCGATGCGGAAAGCTAGTATCTCATATTTATCGCTAAGCAGGTAGTTTGAAGTAAACGAGGGTCTACATAATTGAAGTTATCGACAGATGACGTCCGTAGCTCAACGGCAACATCAACAGAACGTTTCCTATTCCAAAACCAATTATCATTTACATATCATAAAGGTGTACCGGCTAATGTTGCCAACCGTTTCAAAAAACAGCTGAATATTAGCTACATTTCTATAAAATATTTGCTTAAGATTGTAAGTTGTTAAACCGAAATTAAATTAAATTTCAAGACACCATATTTATAACTTATGTCCTGAAAAGTTATAACGTCGTGTTAAAATAAAATATTAGTAGAATTATTAAATATGTTTGTTTACTCAACGTAAAGAAACCATGCATAAATTTCAGAAACTACTGGTGTCAAAACTTGGCAACAAAAACTGTACATTACGCTAAAAAAATCCCTGAAAATATTAAACACATTTATTTAACTGTTGATGTGGCTCAACCATTCCGACACCAGGGTTTGTGAAGTAGGTTAACCTCGAAACCTACTCAATTAGCAAGCAACTGTTGATACTTACATATCAAAACCTGTAGTTTTTTGTTGCAGTTGGCAACACTGTTACTGTTGATGGCCGACTGTGGCTAGACGGCCGGCACGGGGCCGGGGTCAACACATTTATCGAAGACCAAAATATTGTGACCCATACTTAACCATGAACCATGATTCGATCACCTATTTACCGAAAATGCTTCAAGATTTTTGTTCAGTGTATTTGATTGTTAGGGTTACGTACCTACCTCAAAAATAAGAAAACGAAACCCTTATAGAATCACTCGAGTGTCTGTTCGTCCCGAATTCCCGATGTCAGATTTTTTTTGTTTACCCAAACAAATTCTCTTGTGCCGTACGTACTGCATGCACTTTGTAAACATATTTTGTACATGCTTGTTAGATTATAGATGAGAAACTGCTTATTGCAGGCTACAATTTTTTTCATGCCTTAATAATAGGTATATTTTTATTCGCAACATCATCAACCCGTATCCAGCACACATATGGACATAATGCTGCTTTTTAATGTATCTTTGGATATCCTCGAACAAAACTAATTCTATACATCTAGTTCAAGACATCCAAATGTATAGCAAATTTTCAAATACATATAACAAAGTAAGTATGCATGCAGTCCATAAACTTATTACAGTTCAGCTTACGCCAGTCGCTGGCACGTTGGTTTAGTATACGTTCATACGTGGCTATAAGTACCAAAACAAGACGGCTAACCAATTCGGCTTTGTTAAGATTTTATCTCTCTGTTAAATACTTCTAACCATTAAAGTGTTTCGTCTCTTTCACTCACGCCGATTAGGCCGGCATGCTGTGTTCAAAGAATTCTTCCACTTGTGAACTAGATGCCTCGATCTTATTGATGTAATAAAAAGTTATTTTCACGCGTAACTTTTATGTAGCTTTCGAAACTACGATAAGTATTTAAATTATGTTTTTACCATATGTCGTCATCATCGTTATAATAATAATATAATAAATATGTAGGGACACTTCACACACGGCCACCTCACCCCAAACTAGGCAAAGCCTGTAACTATGGGTGTCAGAGAGCTGATGACACATACACACATACACACACACACATACATATATAAATATACAACATCCAGACACAAGGCAAACACAACTGCTCATCACACGAATGTTTGCGCTGGGCGGGATTCGAACCCGCGACTCTGTGCCTCGATGGCAGGCGCACCACCAACTAGGCTACGGGTCCGACAAACGTGACGTATACAGTTGAACTACTCCCTCAGAAGTGCCTAAGAATTTCCACAATGACTCTAACTTGCTGCCCGTAAACTGCAGCGTTCCGCTAGAATACTCTTAATGTCATTTATTTTCCTATAAAATTACTCAACAATCTAGCCTTTTTTTAAAGCTGCTTTTGTTTCCCACTGCTGGGCAAAAGCCTCCGCTCCATTATTCCATGCATCACAATCAGGCGCATTTGTGGTGAAATCTTTATCATTCTATTTTACACAGACAATCGTAATCGTATGTTCAACTTAATTAAGAGATACTTATCTATTAAGAATATTTACAATCTTGTATTTAATAAAAAATTGTAATCAATATCGGCATTAATGGCAGATAATTATTTTTGACTCAATCAGTGGTGTAGGAACTCTAACAAAATAGCTGGTTGGCCACAGGAAATTCGGAAAATATGTTTTCGTAATTTGATCCTTGTTTTGTCAATGATAAAATTCATTTTCATCAACAAAGTCAGTTTGATTTTATAAACACTCGAAAGTCGTGTGCCGACATAACTAACACATAGATAAGTAATTAAAACGCCACGGACCACTTACGATCAAACAAAGCGATACAACACTACAGTAATCTGCGGCCATTCTATTGGTCAATAAAACTCTTTAATACAACCATTGCTCTTAAGATTTGTTTATGATGTAGTTATATGAAACCGACACTTCCTTTTTAATTTAATGGAATGTTATAATTCTGGTTTTATTAGTCTCGCTTTTAATGCAAGGAATTTTATTTTTATTTCGTCTTAACGTTGCGGCTTATATCATGCTCTTTAAGTTAAGGGTGGGACGTATTAACCGATTTGGCGCCACATTTGATGCTGTTTATCTATTATAAATAAATATTATTTTTACTTTTATAGTAAGTTTTAATTACGTCTGTTTTCTAAGCGCTGAACGAGAGTTCTTCGTGTGGATCGCAAGAGCATAAACCGATAAGTAAATTTATACTCGTCTTACTTATCTAAAGTGGATAATTTAGCTTGTTAGGGTCTGTGACCACGATGGCGAGACGAGCTAGACGCCTTCAGTGAAATAGTGGCAGGAAGAGAACGGAAGAGTCATAGAGAGAGCGGAGAGAGGCATTTGCCCAGCAGTGGGACACACATGGAGTGAATAAAGATTTTATCTAAGATAAGTGGTTCTGAAAAATTTATAAAGACCTCGCGTCGCGAGTCCGTCACGGTAAAATATTATGCTCTTACCTATAATTGATCACCTACCTATAATATTTATCACATCTCTTTCACTCTCTATAAAAAAACTACCTCTTTTATATTACGAATACTAAAAATTAATGTCTGAAATAAGCATCACCTTAGGTACCGCTGCATCGAATTGGATATTATTTTATATAACAATTAACAATGTTCATTGTCAGGACAATATCAGACAGTCAGGTTTGTATAGTGTCTGCAAAGTTGCAGAGTGGACAGCTAGTTTTAAATTTTAGTGACATTTTCCAATAAATTTTCAGTACTTTTCATTTTCAGATTTTTAGTCGCTCTCGCTACCTCTTACAATGTCTCCTTACCACAAACATTGCACCAAATTAAAAAATAAAAATTCCGCACCCGTTCCAAATTTGATTGCTGACCGTTTTAATAAGATTACAAACTTTCAAAGATTATGTTTTCGATTTTACAGTTACTTGCCTTGCTTTTAATTCGGCCATGTAATTTGGAGTTATTTTACGGTATGTTAACAAATACGTTAAAAATAATAGCTGCTTGTTAAAATTAATCTGATAATCGAATTAGTTTTTAGGAGGCAACTTAATTTGACGGTGCTCTAAATCGGTGTGTAATTTGCGTCAGTAATTTGTTTTGCGGTAATTAATAATGTTGAGATCTACAATGTTTGTTATGCATTTGATATTATCTGTATTATTTCAGTTTTTCACGTAGGTATACTATAAGTGTATTATAAGGACGTAAGTGACGGATATAAAAACATATATCTAGACATACCCAGTCAAATCTGATCTTCACAAACAAAAATTTGTACAAAAATATGGATAAAATGTTGACTGACCGCTCCGTACAAACCGTCTTATATAACGACAATTGTATAGGATTGTCGAATATTATATATTTGTTTCCGAGAATTGTTTCTTTATGACAGTTGCTCTTCACTGATCTTCTTTCAGTATTTACTGAGCCGGCACTTGCACCATATGCATCTCAATTCTTAGTTTATATTCATTAACCTCAAAATTTTCTTTTGCTAAAGCAGTCGAATAAATAATACTGGCGTGCGAATAACACGACAGCAAAACATAAAAATGTGTTTTAACTAAATCACATTTGTAATAAACTTTAAAGGAAATTTTTAATACGAGTAACATAACTTATCTTATTTATATTTTAGCGCATTTTTTATAATTAAATTAATCGTGATCGCCATATTTAGTCAAACCTCAAATTTACGTTTTGGAAAAAAATACGATATGTGGGGACATCTCACAATGTATCAAAACTATTTATGTACATACTATAAATTAAATTGAATTCACTTATCTGAATAGTTTTGTAACACGTTTTGTTGTGCTCGGCTTAATTCAGATAAAACGCTTTTATAATTAAATCTGCGGTCTGAACTAAATTTAAAAGTTAGAGGATAGCTAAATGGGTAAAATTTATTTGACCTAAAATGTCTGAATTTGGGTGGCTTTCGCTTTGGCTTTTCGGTCGGGATGGAAGTTATACAAAATGTTTTTCAATTTAGTACAATTGGTGGTTCGTCCAATTGAGTTGCATCATATCTTAGCCTTCTCCCTGATTTTAGGGTAAGCTCGAGCCCCTCGGTGGGGACGTATATCAGCTATTAACGATGTCTAACCTTTGGGTCGTAACCTAACCTTATAAGATTTTATAATAAGGTTCTATTCAATCCTTTCGGATGATTCTCCTCAAGAGCTCCTTATTTATAAACTACAATGACCTACATTGTTTATTTTTATGACCACAGTTAAATTTTTTTTGTTTGTTTTTGTTATAATATTCATACGACTAGACGACTTCTAGCATACTACTAAAAAAAATACACTAGCTCCAAAAACAAACATAAACGTGTTTCTAAAAAAAAATATTGTATGGAAAATTTCTAAGATTTTTTTAAACACGCGGTCTACGTGATTGCAAGTTTAATGTGGTAATACCGTTTTTCTTCTAAAATGGTCTACATACGGCTTTGAACGATGACTCATACTAATAGTTAGCCGGAATATATTAACGAGCACGTGATATTGTTTGTATGTGTAATGGCCGCCAAATAACAGGTTGCGTCTCATCACGATAACGAGGGCGATTAACTATATACCGTTATATAATTAGCTGTTCTAAGTTTAAACTAGAATTGGAGAGGTAAATGTGACTATGCGACTTAACTTGGAAACTATACTGAATTTTTCCAAGTAACTTAACTGCATCGATTTCAAGTTATTTGATAAAAGCATATTAAACTTATAGTGACAGATTTTTTTAAATCACTTTTGAGATGACAATTTGTTTTTTTTTAGTTTTCAAAATTGTGTCTTAAACTTAAAGCGAGGAAAATTGCGCTTCGCTTTGTCTTAAATACGTCTCAACGTTGATAAATTGTACACGTCCTTAAAGAGGGGCTCGAGCCTATACCTTGAATCAGACAGCAGGAGACGTTAGAAAAAAATCTGATGTGGATGCAGCTCGCGTTGAAGTCTTTTGTATGGCGGACGCGTTTACCCAACTTTTCCACTTGTAATGTTTCAGTCTATTGATATTAGCAGAGGCTTTTGTTCAGCAGTGGACTGTTAATAGGCTATTGTAAGTAGTAGTTTTAAATCCCAACGAATATTATAAATGCAAAAGTATGTTTTCAGTGCTTTTTTGCGTTGAAACTAAGGAGCAAATTGCGATATAAGTAGTAAACGAAATCCACAGAAAAGGATATAAATTACTTTTTAACACATAAAAATACCTTATTCTGACGGGAAAAATAATTGCTCGGGGGAGCAAATCAGTTTAGTTTACAACTTTATTGTTCCTTTTCTCAACATAGAAAACATTAAGCAACTTTTCCGAGCTACACAAAACATTGCATGCTCTAGGATATTAAAATGAGACAAATTTATAGCCGCCGTCCGATTATACGTTCGATAATACGCAGACCAGTGATTATGATATCTCCGCTTTAATCGTAGGATCGATACGTAGACGCGTTCCGTTCAAACCAGTACTAATAAAAAAGAAACTTGTTACATTCGGCCAGTTCAGGCACGAAAATCGACAAGGTGCCGGAGATGTGGCGTCACGCTAAAGAGATTGTTCGAGTATAGCGACCCGCCCCGGCTCCGCACGGGAAAATGGTTATTGTGGATTATTCTTAAGTATATTATGCATGTATTATACATATAAACCTTCCTCTTGAATCCCTCTATCTATTAAAAAAACCGCATCAAAATCCGTTGCGTAGTTTTAAAGATTTAAGCGTACAAAGGGAGGGACATAGGGAGGGACATAGGAAGGGACATAGGGAGGGACATAGGGACAGAGAAAGCGACTTTGTTTTATACTATGTAGTGACTAGCTATCCGCCCTGCGGCTTCGCCCGCGCTAATGTTTTTTCCCGTGGGTATGAGGAATTTTCCCACGGGAGAAGGTAGCCTATGTGTTATTCTAATGTATAAGCTATATTATTGTAAAGTTTCATTAAAATCCATTCGGTAGTTATTGTGTGAGAGAGTAACAAACATACATCCATACTCACAAACTTTTTTGTTTATAATATTAGTAGGATTTGCAAGCATTTGATCAGTGTTGTCCAGTGGCAAATGACGATGGTGTCGTCGTGTACCGTAGCATGCTTCTTACCAAAGTTAAATAAATAATAATAATAATAATTTATTTATTTATCAGACTACAAAAAATTGGTCCATTTTGTTAGTAAAGACTTAAAATTTATGTTAGTACGTATACAAAATTGACTTAAAATTTTAAAAATTTAAAATTACAGTATAAAATCAATTCAAAACAATTAATTATTATAATTGACATGTATGTCGCAGCACCTACGCATATAGGTACAATCAAGCCGGGCCGCGATCATGGCTAGGACGGTGTTGGGGCTGGCCCGCACCCGCCGCACCAGGGATGTGCACCGCTTCCTCATCGTTGTGTGGAAGCAGTCGGTGCAAGCCTCCGCGAACATACCAGAGGCACTGCAGTAGCGGGGCAGCCCCACCAACGCCCGGAACGCATTATTATACTGGACGCGGAGGGAATTGTACGTTTTTCGAGTAAAGTTCACCCACAGGCTACATGTGTAAAGTATGGTACAGTACGCTTTGAAGAGGGTAACTTTAGCATCTGTAGAACAACGCGCGAACCGGCGGGCGATCATATTTGCTCTTACGCACAATGCCCTCCGCTCCCTCTCTATATCGACATCGTCCTTGAGGTCGGAAGTCACTATATGGCCCAGATATTTAAATCGCTCCACCCTGATCAGTGGGACGCCATATAGCCTGATGGGCGGCACGCTTAACGAGCGCGACTTGCCGGCCTCAAAAACCATGTATTGGCTCTTGGCTGTGTTATATTTTAGCCCATGGCTCTCGGCGTATGACTCGCAAATTCGCAGCAATGTCCTCAAACCACATACCGACGCGCTCAGCAGGACCATGTCGTCTGCATAACTAAGGTTATTGAGACACACATCATCAATGTGGCAGCCGACACGCTGGCTGCTGAGCGCGACGATCAGTTCGTTAATGTATAGGTTGAAGAGCGTTGGTGAGGTCAACCCCCCCTGCCTCACCCCGCACTCCAACCGATACGACTCCGACATCACCCCGGCCCATCTTACGACGTTGACCTGGTGCCCATACCAGTACTTGAACATATTGATCAATTCCAGCGGTAAACTAATATCTGCTAGCTTCTTCCACAGAACATCATAGGACACTAAGTCGAACGCCTTGGACAGGTCTAAGAAACATGCGTAAACCTGAGTATTACGACTTGTGTAGTACCTGACGGCATGCTTAAGACACAGTATAGCACTATCAGTAGATAAACCCGGTCTAAACCCAAACTGATTGTCATGAAGTTTCAAATGCCCGCATAACTGCGCCTCAAGCAGACCGTCAAACACTTTAGCCAGAATTGTCGCTAAGGAAATTGGCCTATAATTATTTGGATCGGCCAGATTCCCTGTTTTGTTTTTGACTATAGGCACCACGACAGTTTTCATAAGCTCAGGCGGCAGATAAGAATGACTCACGCACAATGAGTAGAACATTGCTAAGACTCTTGATATATGAGGCCCCGCATGTTGGAGATGCTCGACGCTGAGGCCATCGTGCCCCGGTGACTTACCTCTAGTAATGGATTTTATAACCCTAGCTACATCCTTAGCATTAAACTTGGTCTTTAAGTCTAGAACCGGTGTCTCAGCCCCGCACATCCCCTCCCGCGTCGGCCCTAGAGGCGAAAGTACTCGAAAATGGTCCCTAAACAAGTCTGCAATGTCCTTAGCATCGCTTATGCCGTTAACACTCGCTGGTAAGCCCGATCGAGGGCCCGCCTTTTTAGTATTTTTCCAGAAACCCTTAAAATCACGATTACTATGTGCAGAAGCCAGTATGTCCATTTTTATTTGGTCCTGATGATTTTGACACCACTTAAGTCGAGATTTAAATACTTTTCGGCTTTCAAACATATCATCGTAAACCTCACCAGATTTTGGTTTTCCGTAATTAACCCAGTCGTTAAACCTCGATCGAGCCACCAAGTGAGCCTCTCTCACATGTTTGTTCCACCCAACCACTCGCGAACGCCCACCATGAGAATTACGATCTACTCGCCCAGCCGCAGCCGCCTTGCTTAGGGCACATACAATGTCATTATACAACTTATCTAGAACACATTTATGACTGGGCTCATTACAATAATGATCCGCACAGTGTAGAAAATCACTAGGAAAATCAATATTTCGCAGTAAGCTGTTACATTTTTCATTGTATTCTATAATTTGGTGCTTAGATCGTTCGCCCCATATTATAGATTTATTTATGTTATTTAAAGTGCTGACTTCCGGTAGCTTAGGCGTCAACAAGCTCAACTTACATTCTAACAGAAGCGGAAAATGATCAGACCACAGTGTATCATATTTCACGCGCACATTTGATATTAATTGGTTGGCAGATTCAGTTGCAACACAGTGGTCCAACCATCGCCGCGAACCCGTAGCTTCACATACAAACGTGTAGGTATGTGACGACAAGCCCAGCCTGTCAACATCAACACACAACCATCGTTGTTCTACACAAAAATCCATAAGATCGTGAAAGAAAGATTCACTAGGATGAGCGTTAAAATCGCCCAGTATGAGAACACAGTCAACACCATACTCATTTACAATAGCACTCACTGTTCCGAGGCAATCCGTAAACTCCGCTAAATTAGCTAGCGTATCCGTAGGCATATAGACACTCATCACAATAAAGGGGCGATCACACGTCACAATTTTTATTGCACATATTCGATTATTGTCACAATTCAACACAGTTACATTTTGGAAAACACTACTCCGCCACAAGATCGCAACCCCACCAAAGTGCCGTCCCCGCAGTATACCTGCAGACAAGTCGATCGCTGATGTACCGGTGTAACCAAAGTTGTTGTCAATAGTACCTAAATAAGGAATGTCGTGCGGCAATAACCAAGTTTCCTGTAAGGCAATCATATCACATGATTTACATAGCTCTCTAACGGCTTCCGTGGAGCGCTTCACGCTTTTACAGTTAAAACTAGCAAAATTGTGAAATCTTTTATCCATTATTAGATATTATAGGACCGTCTACAGAGCTAGCTCTGCTTTTTAAGTTGCGATTGTAGTGTACAAACCGCCGAAAAATTATACCTTTAGGCCAAAATTTTTCGTCTAAATATAAAGACAATTTCTGTTGCGACACGTAAATTTTATAAGCAGTGTGTTCAGTTTGCTTTTTTATATTAATTTTTCCGAGCGAGACTATATCTTTTGCCTTCGATTGAATATATTTCACAATATCCTCTTCTTTTGTACTTTTATGTACATTCGTTATAAATATAGGGATTTTCGCATCTGCAGCCTTAAAGTTGTGGCTTTGCTCATCATTTGCTTTGCCTTTCATTCCTATAAAACGATAACGCAGCGACTTTTTGTTACGTGTCTTTCTGCTTTCATAAGTTTTCCATTCATCATTATTATGATCATGACTCACTACATTATTATTGTCAGTCAGCTGTTGGACAAGCGGCGGCGGCGGCGGCGGAGGGGCGATCGGCCGAGCAGCGACGTCAGAAAACGACGACGCAGCCCGAGCCCGACCGGATCCGCCCGACGCATTCATAATCTCAGCGGCCGGCAGAGTAGTTGCAGTGTTGATTTTTCTAGATACAGATTGCCGTGTCGGCGACCGTTGATGTTCCTGCGTTATTGATATACGTGCATCTACCCTCTCAATATTTCTGTATATTAGCGTATCATGATTATTTTCGAATGATGGTGATTTATTGTTCTCATTCATTGTCGAATTATGTTGGAGAGGAGAGAAGCCCATAGGACCACTGTCAAGGCCCCAAGCACCCCGTTTCATGGTATTTACATTACATATAGGTGTAACAGGTGGAGCAGGTGAAGGTCTGTTTTTAATGCACTCGAGCTTAACTTCGTGAAGTTGGTCAAGAGTTGCATACGTAGTTTTAATTTTATCCACCTCGGATCGAACTCGATCGATATCTCGCAGTAACTTGGAGCAGTCCAAATGATCAAAGGTGATAGGAGGTAATTTATCCAAGTTTCTTGCCACAAACACGGGTATTTCATCAGGCTCAACAGATTTAAATACATTTATGATGTCTTCAACATCTCGTTCTTCCTTTCCTTTATTTTTCCGATTTATTTTTCGCTGATTCGTCGTTATAGATTCAAATAACAACGTCTTCGATTTCTTAATTTCTTCACTGCTAAACGTCGATTTACACAATTTAACTATTGTGTCAGTATCCACAAGTGACACTTTATTTTGTATATACGTTAGCAATTCGTCGATAATTATGTTACATGCAATACACTTTATTAACGTAGTCATTTTAAATACGGCACTTTCAAGCGGCGTACTCGAAATTCACGCACATCCGTCACAGCCGTCTGTGCGCGCGCAACTGGATCCCAGGATCCCAGTAAGATATGTCCTACAATTTCAAATTATTTGTGTTGCTTCTTGTTTATGAAACTCCTATGTTAGTGATTTCTTAGTAAACTACTTTTATTTACATTCATTCCTATATTTTATTGAACAAATTGTAAAAGCTTTTAGTGTCCGTACTCTATCGTCAGGCCACGTTAGGCAGGTAGGCGGTACTCAAATATTTCTAAACACTTTGGCATCCTTTTTAATCGGCGTTCGTTGTTATTTAACCTGTGCTTGAAATAATGACAGTTTGATATTATTTATTTTTATGAACAACTGAAATCCATAATTTGACTGACTCTCAAAGAAGAAGGTTTAGTCCACTTGTGGATTGCTTTGTATGGAGCAGATGGCTGTATGCGAGATATCATCGAATACGCAATTTTTATATACTTTGCTACTTTATATTGTCACATAAATCTATCTTATCACGAAAGTTCTAATTGTTCTTGTATCTTCGATATCTCTAACAAATAAATATATCCAAAATGTGAGTAGGTAAGTTAAAACATCAATTTTTAAAAATATATTTACCTTTGCCGTAGCCAGCATTCGGAAGGGCCGTTCCCGCTTCGATCAATGTTTATCTATGTGTTCAGAACTCGTTAGTAGGTCAAAGTTGGAGTAAATAATCAACTTTGATCGGATTTTACCTGACTGAGTTTCTTAGCATCGCTTCGTTTTAATATTGATATTTCGATAAAAAATAAACATACTGTGTTAAAACCATACCTATAACATGTTTGCATAAAACACACTTGAACAGCTAAGTTTATGACCGTTGCTTTCTTTCCGTAGTCTAGTAAATATAAAAAAGATGTTACGGTTCTGCAGATCTGTATTTCAATACTTTCACATCAATAAACAAACATACAATATGTTGTGTCGTCGCTCTTTATGTTTGTAATTATGTTATTTTCTTGTGTACAATAAATGTTATATAAATAAGTTCAATACTGTTATTATTATAAATAAATGAAATAAAATAACATTAATTTATTTCAGACACTTTGTCACATCCAGTATTATTACAATTAACATCCGATAATAAAATTGTATTCATAAAAACCTTTCCCCATTTAGTTTATTACTATATCACAGTCGTCTGTTAGCATATGTTTACTATCTTTATATCGAAGCGAAAAATTAAAATCATTGATCTTGGGCAAGGATTTGAACCCGCACCTCCTTAGCTATCCGGGCCATACAGGCGCACTACCATTTATTTATACCACCAAGCCTCCGTACAAGCTCAACGAAATTATTTAACCTCTTTACTAATAAATGCTTTCCCCATTTAAATTTCGAAAATGATGAAATCATCGCATATGTACTTTAATTTAGTCATTAGCAATTAGTGAGTAGAAGCTATTAGGAAGTCGAGAATTAGGATAATGTTGCAATAACAAAAGTGAACGAGCGACCTAGTAATAACAATAATGATTTATAGAAATACTCGCTCTGTTTCTGTCAACGTATGATTTACATATCCTGTGCAATGTAATTCATATTAAAAAGTTGTCTACGGTGTTCTAGTTTAATTATTTATAAGTATCAATTTGGCATTCACTCATAGTACATAAGCCAGCACATGCGGTTGAATATTCGCGCTACGAAATACACCCCTAAAAAAGGGCGCTCTCAAAGTCAACATGTCCAGCCGCATGTGCTGACTACTGTACCTATATATTTGAGTCTTTCATCGTCTTATGGAAGTATGCGCCCCTACTTATGAATTCAAAGTTGTATCGACTAACCTGCGCTATGCTAGATTTTTTTATCTCTATGATGTTGACTTGCCTCGACACTCTAAGGAATACTTTTGTATTTGACTAGCTTTGCGCTTCGCGGCTCCGCCCACGTTTACAGTTTTTCCTGTGGAAATGAGGAATTTTCCCGCGGTATAAGATAGCCTATGTCTTTCCCCTAGGTATATTCTTTCGTTGTACCATATTTAATTAGATTCGGTTCAGTAGTTTTACAGCCTTATTCAAGCAAACAAACAATCAAATTTTTCCGCTTTACAATATTGGTATATATAGATAGATTATTGCGACAGCCATCTCCATCTTTTAAGTAATTCAATATAAGAAGAAAGCTGGTTCCGTGTTTCGGAAGGTACGTAAAGCCATTGGTCCCGGCCACAGTCTACGGATGTAGTCGTTAAAGGAGCTATGTCGGAAGCCTAAAGCGGTTCTATAATTCCGACACCAGGATTTGTGACGTAGGTTAACCTCGAAACCCACACGCTAAGTAAGCAAGCAATACAGAAAGAGAGAAAAAAGTAAAGATATACCTTTACATAACTTTCTTCTAAGAAAGCAGCACAAGTTGTAACAAGAATAGTCCGTCGGAACCGCGGTGCGTTATCGTCAAATCGCTCGAACAATGCACGTAGCTTCAATATAGCTCCGACACCATTTTTAACGTTTCATCGACGCTGTAACAATCGTAAAGTAAATTCTCTACGCCTTCTCCCAGTTCTGATTAATGTTCTACACAGTATGACGTTTCTTTCTTTTTTTCCTGTTTTGTTCTGTTTTTCTTTCGGTTTTCTAGTGTTATTTATGACTTAGCTCCGATGCTTGGTTGACGTGTGTGTGAGATTCCTCGCTTTTAGTATTGAAGTATATCTCTCTAACTATGATTATGTATTCTTTATCCTAAAATGTTTAGTGGTTGTAGTAGGTTTTTATTAACATAGAGGTCATACGAAAATAAATAGGCTTCCCATTATATAGAAAGACTATGCAAGTAATACGGGAATAAAGCCTTTTGTGGCGGATTCAATAATATTTCTTCTCACATCTCTACATTTTTATCTTTTTTTTTCTAACTTGAGTACCTATAATTTCTTTGTAACAAAAACTGGGCCATTTAAAAAATACTCTTACTGCAGCAGATAATATTTCAGTCGTGAAATGAATTGTAGTAAGTATGTAAGGAAAATTATGAGAAACTCACATGATAATGTATCTCTGGAGTACTTTTTCTCTGCGGGGCTATTCTGAAAATCTCTTCAAAGCGGCTACTATTGCATCGGATTGAGAAAACCTTACATAGATGTATAGAAAATACACATAATGAAATTCTTATATACACCGTGCTTTTTTAACCGTCTTACAAACGAAGCCCAATGTATATGCCCGTGATATAGAATATATTGGCAATGTTATTTTTTTTTTATCAATAAAATAATAAAACCGTGAAGTAAAATAAAATAATGCAAAATATTTTTGAATCAACCTGTACATAATATTTACAATTTAGTAACAATTTGCGCATGCGTGAGAATCGTAAATAATGGGAAAACAAAAGAAAAATATGAGATAAACACATTTTTCGATCTCTCGATCGATTATTTTATTGAAAAAATCCTAGATTTTTTTTCTTAAAAAAAAAAAAAAAACTTTGCCAAGATATTCTATATCACGGGCATATACATTGGGCTTCGTTTGTAAGACGGTTAAAAAAGCACGGTGTATTTAGTGCTTTTTATATTAATTTAAGCATTGCCGAGGAGTCCCAATGTATTTTTTTTTTAATTTGTAGTGCACCAATTTTAAATAGATACATAAGGTTGACAACCGGAATTTACCAGTTACTTTCTTTTTGCGGTTGTAATGTGGTCGTTGTTTTCGAAAAGTTGCTAGTACGATTCCTGACACGTGCCAATTTATTTCTGATTAAAAATACGATACCCTTACTTCCATTCATTATTGGCAAATACCAAATTATTAAGGTAGTATATGTGTGTAGTCGACTACGCCAAGTCAGCATGGTAAAGGTTATTCAAAATGGTTTCGTTATGAACCTCACAATGCAACCATATTGAATGTATACAATACATACATATGGATTTGGGATATACGATGAGGATAACGAAATATATTTCATCCCATTTCCATTTTCAGAATAACCCCCTACTAGAGTAAAACTTTAGGAACCCTCATCCCGTACTCTATTTTATAGATTAAAAGTTTTTACACCTTACATAATATAAATATATAAGGTGTCTCTAGCGTTAGAATTTCCATAGGACATACGAGGCGGGAGTTAGCTGATAGTTTTATTGATACTACGTGTCATAAGAACGGTGCAGGTAACAAAACTTCTAAGAGGTAAGTGGTTTAGTATGTTATGGATCGTAACGCGACCTACTTCAACTTTGTTCTTGACAATTTGCAGTATCAACTGTGTTGAAAGGTGTTGTGCAGCGTCACATGTTTTCCTTTCCGTTGAAATGTTTATAATGCATTTGAATTTTGTGATACATATGTTTGATATTTGAGGATATTTATGATTTTTTCGCTAAGAGACCGTGTCACTGTAAATTCGTGTATATTTATAGTAATTTCATTGAAATGAAAGCTTTAATTTTAGCTGAGTTTACTCGGTACTTCAAAAAAGGCATGATCTAATTGCCTGCATAATCTATTCTTAACAAATGTTGTTCTAAATTGGATGACATGGAAACATTGAATAAGAATAAACGGCTCTTTGAAGATATGGAAACAGGAAATTAGCCATCAGAGTTTTCCGAATATCATTTATTATAACCAGCAAAAATTTGTGTAACTCCCATTTAAAGATTTGTTGATGTATTGGTAACCAACTATAACGAAACTTTTGTAGTTGGAATCTTAAGCAAAAATAAGCGTTGCGAAGTTTTCAGTGCTTTTTGTTTCCTTTTATAGGTACACTTTTTTTATTCATCAGAGCTTTATTTTGCTTCTTAGATATCTATGGATATAGTCTTTATACGAGCTTTGACAGAAGCCTTGACATAGATAAATAATTTTGACACCAGGGTTTGTGAGGTAGGTCAACCTCGATAACCACTAAAACAAGCAAGCATTTTCTCTTTTTCTAACAAATGTCTTATGCATTCCTATTAGATTATGATTTCTAACAGGAATTGCAAATCTAATAGTGTAATGTTGCAATGTACAATATAGCGTTCCCATTGCTACTAGAAGAAAAAAAATGTCTATGATATTGGGACTAAAAACTTTCCCTAAGAAAAAATAATCTCACGACACTTTTATTCCTCTTTACATACAAACTGGTCAGGCGGGAAGTATGTATGTTCAAATTGACAATAAGGGACAATAATAGTCCAGTCCGGTGAAGCTTGATTTGTCGTACCTTTTCGACACAAGCATAGGTCAATTCAAAAAAAAAAAAAAAAAAAAGACAATAATAGAATTTTTAAACTTTCAAAATTTAAACGCCGCCGCCGCCGCCTTTAAAGTTTTGAAATTAGAATAGAATATTATTTTACTTATTGCTAAGGTAGCAATTTCTACCAAGCAACCCTTTGGTTTGATTAATTGCTTTTCTATCACTAAACAGTCCATCCACAGGAATTACTTTGATGTTTAATAAAAACTTGTAATGTATTTAATATGAGAGAGTGTACACCTTTTTATAAATAAATACTAACCCGCTTTATTTAAAAAAAAGTTCCGAAGCATTTTTTGTCTTTTCAATTCATATTTAATAATTTTCAACGCTTCATTTCGTAGTAGAAGTGGTAGATTTATATTTCTACGTAAAATGTTTTGGGAAATCGTCTTTCTTTTGGAAAAAGTATTGAAGATTTTTGTTTTGGAGTCATAATCTCTAAATACAAGGACAATTTTAAGGTAAATGTATAATTGACTGTTTATTTTCTAAATACTTTAATTTATTTTAAAAAATAAATAACTTCTTTCTTCATAAAGATAGGTACCTAAATGTATTTTTCAGTTTCTGCTTGGCAAAACAAAATCATTGTTATACACAAGCACTAAGTGCTCTTACGCCATTTTAGCTCCAGGAAAATAGTTCCAGACCAATCTGAGCACACACAATAAACTCTATCCCTTATCCTTTTGTTCTTGTGCAGTTGTTTCACACCTACTTAGAGCCGGCCTAGCTCGTTACCTCAGATTGAAGGCTCGCGGTCGACGGTCGGTGCCCAGGAACTAAAAAAAAGAAATAGAATGGAACAAAAAGTGCGATGGAAATGTGGGAAGTGAGGTTCCGAAGCCGCGGTTTCCATTATTGGTCCAAGATAGAATATCTAACAATTTTCTTGTTGGTCTTGTAAGTTTTGTACTTAGCAAATAACGTTGTATGTGTAGGCGGGTAGTGCTATTATATACTTCTTTATTCTTTATTGCACAATTTAACAAAAAAGGTGATTCTTATAATACTAGTTTACAAAGGCGAGCTTATCTCTATAAGAGATCTTTTCCAGCCAACCAACACAGTGGTGGAAAAGGAGAATGCGGAGTAGACATAGGAAAGTGCAAAATACCTACATAAAATACATACATAAACAATAATTTAAGTCTATACTATTACATATACATACAAAAATAAATATAATAGAAATACGTACAAATACATAAATAATACATACATATTTATGTAGAAAGTGCTCTTTTTGTTGGAAGAGCTTACAGAAGGACAGTCCCGAATAGCTTTGGGAAGCTTGTTCCATAATTGAACAGCACGCACACTAAAAGATTTAAAAAAGAAACTTGTGTTAGCTCTAGGACACTCCAGCGTCCTAGTAATAGGTACAGGGACGTCAAGAACGAGGGTCGGGGGGTACTTATGTGGTATAGATACATTTATTTGTAAGAATGCCGGGTTCTCTTTATTGTAGTACTATTTACTATCTACTTTATTTGAAATATTTTTTTCTGTATTTTTATTTCATGTCTTCCTAAAGGTAAGTAATTAAAATTTTATCCAAAAAGGATTGTATCGCACAAAATATTAAAAAATTTTTTCCTAATAAATTACTGTTTAATATAATAATATATAGAATTGCATGTAATAAATTTTAGTAGTTTTTTATTATTTTACCAGTACTCGTATATTATTGCTTTAATAAAGTCTTTGCAGATTTATAGAAGTTTTTGCAGAAAGTTAAAACAAACAAACGTCGAAAGTTTACCATTCGCATTATAACTTTGACATTTACATTATTTAAAAGCTTTATTCGTCTTCACTTTGTAAATTCTTTCATCCATTATTTTTTGTTATGTCTCATGCGTATTAAAAATTTCCCCTTGCGCTACTAATGTCCAATCATGAAAAATGACCAATGGTCGAAAAATGTCCAATCATAAAAATGACCAATCACATCTTTGCGGCTTCAGTTTTATAGTCAGGAGAACCCTAAAAGCAGACAGTTCATCTATATAATATATGCTAGTTACGATCGGCTCGATCTCGTCCGATCGGGTTGTAATATTGAAATTAGTGGTGTGTTATGGTTTAAAGTATGGTATTATGTCGGCACCGCTTGCTCTTGCGCCGACGTGACTTTTCTTCGCGACGTGTGAAAGCGCTCTTGGTATAAACGTTGTGAAAATTGTGTTAGTGGATCTTTTGTAGTGATGAAATGAAAATACAAATATTCGGACTTAATTTTGTTCCTTACGGCAACTTAGTATATCGCATTTAATAAATATTGTATGTGATATCACTGATATCCAATTAAGTAGGTATCAAATCCAACGTGCTTTCTATTATTTTAATACGTGTAAGAGATATTTACTAGAAATGTATGCATCTATGCGTTATTCTTTTGTGATTGTATGACGTTATAACAGGAAATTGTCTACGTATATTTTATTTGGAATTAAATATGATTAGAACAGAATGTACTTTATTTAATTTGATAAAAAATATATTACTGTAGTCTATTCAAATAGTTGAATTTTATTATGGGAGATTTAAGAAATTCTTGATCACATTTTTATGAATAGGTGTATAACTATATTTGTACCATGTTGGCTGACCTTTTTAATAAATAAATAAATAAATATAAATAAGTAATTAAAAAATAAATAAACGCATGGCTTCGTATTTATATTACTACTGTTTGGTACCTACCAACAACTCTAAGACAATGAACGGTCTTGTAGTATTTCAACAAACAAATTGCATTGATATTAAATATGCCTAACTGGTGTATGATTTCATTTTCTCTGTGATCAACAAGTACGTCTTTGTTAAAAATATTGTGTTTTCCTTATACTGATATTGTGTATTTGAAGTCATATAAATCATTCGTGTTTATGAATCAGCCGTACATTGCTCAGACTTTAATTTACGTAACGAGCAATAAAAATATATTAAGATAACTTAAATGCAAGTCATTACAGCCATACAATATACATACAGCTCGGTAGAAAGGAATAAGTACAAAGTGATAATTTGTAACTAGTATCCTTTTATACCTAATAGATCATTAAATTAGGAGATTTGTTCCGCATTTGTCGTGTTCTTAACTCTTCATTACTCATGTACACAAGTTTCTTAGGATTGATAAATGTATGTAAATATGAATCATAATTTGTGTTCATTGTTAATTGTACGAGTATGTATGTACAAGTATATTTCTCATAAATAGTCAAATATTTTAGTTACTTCTATATTTATTTAGTGTTTATGTTATAGTGTGTTTCGAAATCTTTACAGTTATTATAGATTTATTATTTAGTGGTTATAAAATTTCATTAGGTGTAGGATAAAATATAAAAGAAGTTTTATTTAAAAAAATGATTTTTTATTTTTCTTTTATCACTTTTGGACACAGTCGATTTTCGAAACTTTTTACAATAAATATCTTTCTTTAGGTATAGTATGACTAAATTACAAAAATATACAATCGATCCGACGCTAAAATTACACCTAGTTTTATCACAGATAGTGGCAGTGGTGCCAAATTAAGTCACATTAATAGTCATAGGCAACAGCTGGCCAAACACAGCCCATAGGCCTGAATACACCCTACAACGCGCTAACTACCGATCACATCTAGAAACTATGGAATACCATCCATACCTACTATTGTTAAATGGCAATAACATGGTAATTACAAAATAGAGTTAAATTTACATAGTAAAAAATGCTGATCTCTACCTAATAACGCGAAATATTTACACAGCTACATTTGAAAACTTATTATTTACAATACCTACGTCAACAGACTAGCCATCACAATTTACAGAACTGTCACTTTATCCGAGTAGTCTTGTCACTTCACTGTCACTGTTCACATCACACATGGACGGAGAGAGTGCGGGGTGAGGCGCGCGGGGGTGCCTGATGCTGCGCGTGCGACGGGTGTGGGGGCAAGACGGGGTGTGCCCCGTGCACAGGCGGCGGGGGCAGCGCCCCCAGGTGGCTCCTAACATGGTGATGCCTGTGCGCTGGCAACACCCCGCCCGACCCCGGACTAGGCACCCCGCGACACCTCTGGTTATTAGGCACATCCGGCAACGCGAACTTCAACTTCTCCCAAAACAACTTATCCCCCCAATGAAGGTACGTGTTCGTCTTCAAATACAGTCTTATATCCGGATCTAAATCCTTCTGAGGCACTTCACCTAACAACACCACTATCAACCTCCTCCGTCTGTCTCTGAGCACTTGGTGGTGGGCCGATTTGAACTCGAACCGACACCATTCTGATTTTATAAAGTTTTCACTGAGAACCATAATTGTACGTCGAGAGGACTCTACGGCTTGTATTATGTTGTCGGCCACGTATCCGCCCACGGGGAAATCTCGGTAGTGTAGGCACAGTTTGTATGAGGGGTCACCGCGCTCGAGCATAGGCGCTAGCTCTTCCGCAACCCATGCCTCGTCTTTAGAACTGTAACTCACGAACGCATCAAACATTTTTTCTCGGTCATCTCGATCTATGTCACTCGCTCTATAGAACAGTCTCACACCAAACTTAGAATGGAACCACACTCTCATTTCTTGTCTGAATATGAACACAATCATACTGACAAATGACAGCAATAAGAATGCACCGAGCGTTGCAACGAGTAAAGGAATGTAATCTTGCACTTCTTCGTTAGCTATTATTGTCTTCGTGGCGGTTAAGTTTCCATTGATACTGTTATTGATACTTGGCAATCCTGTACACGTTCCGTTTTCTGAGATAATAGTGAATCCGGTATCCGGGTCACTGTATATAGCTTCATCGTATACAACAATTTCACTGCTATTGCCTTTAGAATAAATGCACTTGATATTCGATAAGTCCGTAATAGAGTTCACTCTCTTTGTCCACTCGCGGAATCGTTCAGTGTACTCACAGTCGCAAGACCACGGGTTATGAGAAAGTGTTATTGCGGTTATAGCCGGATTTATTTGCCACACCGATAGCGAAGTCAATCTATTGTGGTGGAGATGTAATACTTTCAGACGTGCCATGTGATTGAACATCTCTTTGCCAATATGACGGATCTTGTTATTGTTTATGTAGAGCTCTCGCAAATTCTCCAATCCATCAAATTCCTGCCCTTCAATCGCTGTCAGCGCGTTATAATCCAAATGGAGTACCTCGAGCTCTTTCAACCCATTGAAAGTTCTGTTGTGAATAGCTTCAATGTTTGATGAGTTCAAGTAGAGTATCTTTAGTCTTTTTCTGCCGATAAAGGCGTGACTGTGGAGCATCTTTATGTCATTACCGTCGAGATACAGTTGCGTGGCCTCCATTGGTATTCTCTCGGGCAATGCGTTCACATAACCGGCGTTAGAACACTCCACTACATTAGCTGACCACGATTGATCGTGGTAACACGTGCAGTTGTTGGGGCAAGTCATTTCGCAATCACAGGCGTCGAAATCACAACAGTGACACAGGGCGAAACAATGAAATTCGTATTTACACAAAAACTGGTGCGGCGCGGCTTCAACCAAAGGCACGTAAGCGTTTCCGCGATTATAAAGCAATTTGCAATATATGCTGTCCAAATCCATTAACTTGGGTTGGGTCCGGGCTCGGTTGCCTGTATTAATTTTTTGCAACCATTCCATGGTACAATCACATTCCAAAGGATTTCCACCTATGAAAAACTCTGGCACTGTTTTGTCCTGCGGCACAGCTGATATTCTCAAAGAATTTGGATCCAAATTAGTTATTTTATTTCCATACAAATCCACTCGCGTCAAATTGGGTTTTTTGAAAAACGTATACGATTGCACTTTCGAAATTAAATTATCGTTCAAATACAGCATTTCCACAGAGTTTGGTATTGCACTTCCAGTTATTTCTGTTAGTCTGTTAGAACTCGCGTCGAATGTACTTAGCGATAGTTGTGATTCAATCTCGAAGTAATTTCCAAGTTCAGCAATTCTGTTAGCGTGAATATCCAACCACTGCAATCCAGTTGGAATCATAGCGTAGTCGAACCATTCCAATCGATTATCTGATATGTTCAACCATACCAAATTAGGTAACTTGGCGAATAGGCCTCCGATATCCGTCAAGTAATTTCCATCTAGTCTTATTGCTTGAAGGTTTACGTTCGCGTCGAAAGAGCCGGCTTCTATTTTGTGGATTTTATTTCTTGATAGATTCAATATTTTTAACGATGTCATTTTATCAAAAACACCTTTGCTAATATTCCCAATATTATTCTCTGTGAGTCTTAAGCCGTACATCTGCTGCATTGTCATAAACGATGCATTTTCAATGCTAACTATCAAATTCTCTCCCAAGTCTAATGTTTTTAGTTGCGGAATCTCTTTCAAAGCCAAAGGAACTTCATCAAGTCTGTTTCCATTTATATGCAGATCTTGTAGCGAGGAACAATTTCGCAGTGCATGTGGATGTATTTTAGAAATACGGTTGCTATCTATGGACAACACAGACAGAACTTGCAGGCCGGTAAACGCATAGCTCTCGATGTTTGTCAGCCTATTGTTCGATAATATTAATGTGTGCAAATTACTCAATGAACTGAATACATTTTCCGGAATGTGTTCAACGTAGTTATCTTGCATTTTCAGTATTTGCAAATTGTGTAGGTCTCGAAACAATGCGATTTCCATTTTTGATACTCTATTGTGTGAGAAATCTAAAAACACAAGTCGTTTTAATCCAGTGAAAGTAGAAGTGTTGATCCAATCAGATGTCAGTTCATTGTGCGATAGATCCAGAACAAGAAGTTGGAAGAGATCACTGAAGAGGCCGGGAGCAAGAACTGTGATGGTGTTGTTGTTCAAGTATATTTCTTTTAGTTCTTTTGTGTCGCTGAAAAGTTCTGGGGGTAAACTTGTCAGCTGATTGTCAGAAAATCTCACAGTAGTCAATGAGTTTAAGCCTTCCAAGGCTCTATCTGCGACGGAATTCAATCCATTTCCCTGGATATACAACTTTTGTAATCTCTTCAATCCTGATAATAAACTCGGCGGTAACGTGTCAATGACATTTCTTGAGAGATCCAAAACTAACAAGTTATCTCCACATTTCTCTGTAGGGTGTCGATGCGCAGCAGAAAACTGGAAATGACTTATGTCTCTCATTCTATTTCCAGTCATATTCAAATGATTTAAGTTTCTCAGTGTACATAACGCTCCTTCAGGGAATGTCAGCATATTGTTTTCACTCAAATCCAACCTTTCTAGGTTTTGTACATCTCTCGAGAAAGCGGTGGGTGTTATTTCGAGTGACATAGTAGACCAGTCTGTGTTATGCGTTCGAATTGTCAAATTTCTCAGTTCACGCAGACCTGTGAACGCGCCGTCGGATAGATTTCCAATCTTACAGTACTCGATGGTGAGTTCTCGCAGTTCAATCAACTGCCGGAAACTGCCCGGGGCAAGAGAGCTTTGGAAAAAGAGAGCATCGCTGCATTCGAGCCGCAGCCGTACTGTTAGGTGCGGTTGTATTGCACTGAAGTTTGTGTTTTCTAATTCGCTGTTTATAGTCCTAAGTCTGCACTGTAGCGCTACTCCTGAGCCGTCGTCGTCAGTCGTCCACCGACATTCGTCGGGAGCTTGGTAGCGAGCTCCCGTGGTCGCCGATAGAGACGCACACCAAACCGACAGAGCAACACTCAGCACCAATAAGGCGCTACTAAACCACGTCGGACACATTGTTTTGTTCACGTCACACAACTTCACTTGTTACATAGTTTTATCATAATCCTTATGCACCTAAATCTCCCATGAAACATCTCATCGGCGGCGGCACACATTAGTTCATTTTATTTCGCCCGGAGCCGTAGTACTTCACTAGTGGAACCGGCCACTTAACTCGTTTCTCGCGGGATCACTAATTGGACAGGATCGCGCGCGTGCGTTTGGAATGACGTGACGCGCGCGCCCGCGCTGAGGTCTGGGGTGGAACTGAGTCGGAGTCGAACCTGCGCTCGCGCACAAGGCCGCGCCGGTTCACGCGTTCCAACAGGTAAGTTCACACGCGAAACGAAACGACGCAACCGCCTTGCATCTTGTAGAGACGTGGGTCGTTTCGTTGTTAGGATTGAGCCTGTCAGAAAAATACACTGAACGCACACAAGCTTGCGCGACACAACACCAGAGCGCTAAACCGCTTTTTGTGTTGTTGCGGCAAGCTTTCGTTTGGTATGTGCGAGGGGGACAGAGGACTGGTAGCGGGGAGGCTGGTGGGGGCTCGGGCAGCTGCCAGGTAGTGCGCGGGCGCAGCGCTGCAGTCGCCGCTTGTTAACACTACGCCTGATAGAATTGTATTGCGGACATCTGATGATTGTTGACATTTCGTTTACTCACCGTCGTTAATGAAACGAAAAGAATTTATTGCACTTTAACTAGTTTCCTCTGTTTACAATAATTAAGCGGCATTTTATTGAATAGTAAGTGCGGGCGGATATTAAGCTAAATTTATTTCCATGAACCATATTTAATTTTAAAATGCAGTAAAATAATAATGGTTCAGGTGTAAAATTGCGAACGCTTTTATTTTTGTTAAAGAGATATAATAATTAATGTGACATTTTTAGAACTCTTATTAGCGTTATTTATTTTGCAAAAGATAGTTTTATAGTATGATAAGAAATAATTATGTTCATTTTTGTACTCAACGAGGTAAAATTTATTAATTTGGCCGGAATCTCGTCCTATAAATAGGACACTTAACCGTGTTTTTATTTTATATCCTGCCATATAATTTCATACATTTATTAAGTCCAGTAAACCAACGTTATGCACGCGATGCTACTATTGCAATCAAAAGTTTATCGACTAACTGCCTTTCGAAGAATCCAGTCTATAATCGCCCTTTTATTTAGTTAAACGTTTTTGATATAATTTCCCACCGCGTATCCCAACCTCTCATCAGATTAAACATCCGCACATTATGCATTTTGCGAGGGCACCAATTTATCCCGACGCCATTTGATTTAACAAATTGTAGCCTGGATGAAATGTTAGATTACACTTTCATGATTTATACCAACATCCTAAACGTTTTTACTTTCATGTTATTATGTGCTATTTGCTCATTCTTTTTAATTTGCTGAGCGAAACAAATTTTTTGAATGCCCTCTCGAATAGTGGGATAATGTGTTGCGGATTGCATCTGCCCTTTGCTGAATTCATTGTGCCCTCACGATGCAAATTGTTTTCTATCACACCTGCTTTTGTACAAAAAGTGTAACCGAAACGTGCTTTAACCATACCGGCGCGACGTTCGCGTCTGAACTGAACTAAATCACTTTACCTGAATAAAGTCAACGTAATAAATGTTGTGGTTTTTTTCGCGTATTGCTCAAGACGACCATTTATTTCTGCGTCAGATGATGTGATGTGTCTACTTGAAAATTCATTGGCTATAAATTTTGCTTATCTATCTTCTTTCTATATAATAAAACTGTAGAGGTCGAAAATCTGTACATAGAAAAAATTGCTAAAAACCAAGTCAGGGGGATGTAGAGAACATACTATCCACATTTAAAAAAAATATTTCTCGGTTTGTCTGTTTTTACTGCCTAATCTCCGAAACTACTGGACCGATTTGAAGGAAATTTTGTATGGTGGTACCTTATATTCCCGGTCAACATCTTAGATTTTTTTTATCCCGGGAAATGAAAGAGTTCCCGTGGGCCGTGGGATATTTAAATAACTAGTACGTATATACGGCTCTGTACATTGTACGGACTACTCTCCGGAACTGTTGGACCGATTTAAATGAAATTTTGCATGGTGGTACCTTATTACACGGTCAACATCTTAAACACTTTTTACCACGGGAAAATATCTCATTCCTACGAGAATATGTGCATGGAAAAGAAAAAAACAACGCCGGCGTAGCCGCGGGCAGACAGCTAGTTATAAAATAAAAATTGTTCCTGTGAAGCGTTGGATGGGTTAAATCTAGTGTAATAAATGGTCGTGATCATAATTTTATTTGGCGTCTGGTTGATAACGCGGTCGGGCGGCCGTCCCGTCGCGGGCCAATATATTTTATGCTCTTGCTATATCTCAATTGCAATAAATTATCCCTTTTGACGCGCTTGAAAATTTGCAATAGCACCACTATTTCACAATACTATTTGCATCGACCTTTGTGTAAACAACGCAAATGGTTTTGTAATGGGAACCGCGTCCGTCCCACTGTGACACAGCGGCAATATTTCACATGAACCCACGGACCGTTTGTCCAGATACCTGCACAAAAGACCAGCGGGGCATCTCCTGACTTTTTGTCGTAAGTGGCGAGGCGTTTCTTGTCCTTATAAAAGAATAGATTGCCGGTAAATCGTAGGTCGTTGTGGTGCTATTTAATGTGTATTCGAGGGCTGCTATCATTATAGAGCATTCAGCGTATTCAATTTTCCGTGTTCCACGTCGACACGCAACTGTCAGGAGTGTCTTGCCTTGCGTGGGCACATCTGTGTGATGTGGGTCAGTTGCCTTTATGATTCATTGAATGCTCAAAGCAAAACTATTGTAGAAAAACTAATTGTTTCACACTATCGCGTTCAGGATGAGAATACAGGCTGATAGAGAGAAACGACAATGACAAGTCAGAATCTGTAGTCATAACGTTTATTTTATCGCTTGATTTTATGACTTGTAAAACAAATCCTAAACAGTTTATTTGGTTTAGTATTATTCTCAACTTGAGTAAATTTAATAAATTAACATTTTCAGAACTCTAGTGAGCATCAAACGACACATAAAGTGAATTATCTATTATTCGATTTATTACCTAAACTAGGTGTTGATTCGCTGGGCTGAAAAGCGATATCAATTGCGCTTTCGAAACTGGTTTATAATGGGAGTATACTCAAGACGATCTTAGTCTTGATCGAGAGCGATATGAGATATTCCGATTTATTACCCCAAGCCTTGGTCATCCTGTACAACTTACCTGCTTGAACGTTAGTGCGATACCGTTCGATAATGTAGCGGGTATAGTTTCAGTTAGTCAGAGAAACCGTGATCGGTACAGCAACGTGGTACACTTTTCGCATAGAAAATTAGGACTTTCGTGTTGCGAACACGTTTATCGCCCATTCAGTATTTTTGTTAGAGCTCTATGATATGTGGTTATAAAGAGTATCTGCATCTATTTTTATTCTTGTGGAAACTTTTCATATTTTAGGTGCTACTGCGTTGTTCTTCGAATTTAGCTGTGGATATAAGAATTTTATTTTGTTTAAATGATATTTCTTCCTAATTACATTTAAGTCCGTTTAACCATTTCAGTGTTAAAGTGGAATAAACTTTGTGCCAACAAACATCCATAATTTCGCATCTATAATGTTATTATCATTTGTACCAGCATTGAAACCTACGTGTATCACCTGTACTTTTACTATACTGTCAAAGCTAAGTGATTTTTTCTTCATTCCTACAAGTTGAAGTGATTGGTGTATTATTATAGAATTCTACGTCTCTACTGAAGTTCGAAGAGATTTCTCTTACAAAATGTCAGCAGTTTAAGCATAAGCAGCCATCGCTTTGGCTGATTAATTGCGACGAACACTCGAGCGAGCTACCCACAAATTTGATTAATCGTTTGATAAATATGCTCACAAACTTTTTATACGCTCACCAAAGTTCGGCAACATTACGAAGATGTATACCGAACATCACGAGACGCGACGCGTACTCATGTACGATTGATTTATTCGTTTTATCGGCCAAGTTCATCGGCACGTGAAATCTTTGGGTTTCCATTATGTTATTAATTTTTGTAATTTGGGTGCCTAATCTCCGGCGAAGGGTCCGATACGGCGATAGGGACACGGTGGACACTTATCTTGCGTCGGGTACATACATAATCCATTAAGTCGTCATTTCCACTTCGGTGGGTATTCTTCAATCGCGCGTCGCGTCACTAACGCCCCCGGCTGCGTTTCGGTTCGTACGCTACTGGTTCTGGTGTTGTCAACTTTTGTAAAATTGAACTCATTATTATTTATTAACGCAAAACATGCATTACATATTTGAATAGAACAAAGCTATTCGAAGATAAATATATTTTTTTGGTTGATTTTGCATTGTTTGACTGATAAAGTAGAGTTGACATTAAAAACTTTTGAGAGTGGTAGAGAAGAGACGTTCACTCCAAAAGTGATCTTTATTCTAATGTAATACAACATGGGATAATTTCTAGTTCGTTTTCAAATAATCGAATCTAGTAATATCGCGTGCCCACTAACATTTAATTATTTTGTCTGTTTTGACGTAGAAAAAATGTTTCGTTTAGCATAATGATTCTTATTAATATTGTAATTTGTTAGATTGATACGAGAAACGGTTGTTAATTTATCTCAAAAAATGTAGTGGACTGACTACCTACATAGTTTTATAGGTACTTGGACTTTGGACATTATGTTGCTGCTTTTTACAAATTACGAAAAAGTTTAGATTATCAAAAATAATTCTAAAAACCCTAATATAGCAATTAGAAATAATACTCATCAACACATAAAATGCTGGCATAGTAACACCAAACCTTTATCTGCAAGGTCCTTCTTGCTCCACAACATTTTGTACCTTCAGAAATATTGTATAACGTCGATATCCCTTGCCACACCTTCCGACCTTTATCCTGCCGTACTAATGGACTAGTTTGTTATCTAATCGAATACATGGTAGACCTATTAATAATTTCCCACCATAGATCAATGAACACAAGAATGATGCATAGGGAAGTATATTACTTAGGTAATTTGTATAACGACGGCCTCATTAAAACTTTTTGATGGGTTTTGAGTGTTGAAGCAATTATTTAGTATCAAAATTGCTTAGGAAACTTAAATTTACTGTATTTAATACTTTTTATTCAGATCTCACAATTTTTCCTGGAAAATCCTACTAATATTATAAACGCGAACGTTTGTGAGGATGGATATAAGTTTGGATATTTTTTTACTCTTGCACGCAAAAACTGGTGAATGGACTTTACAATATATAGCTTTTGCATTAAAATAACACATAGGCTACCTTTTACCGCGGGTAAATCCCTCATTCCCATGAAAAATGTTCTAGGCTCAAGCGGATCTATGGGACAGAAAGCAAATTTTTTTAGGAAAATATCGAATTAAATTTTTTTGGGCTTTCTACTCGTAAAATATTCTGTATTTATATTTACTTGTAATTAGGTACTGCAGTCGCTTAGTAACCCAATAAGATGTTGACATACAAACCAAAAAGCAATAACGAGATCTTTAACCTCTTCAATTTGATAAGTTCTCTAGGTTAGTGTTTTCAAAGGCAGATTAATCCTGCCTGCGTCATCTTGTGATATCTAGTCTGTGTTTCCTACATAATTTTCTAATTAACGTCCTGTCGTAACGGGATCTGGCCCACAGATACCACGAAAACGGAAATGACGTGGTATTAGGGTTAGCTACGTTTCTATTTGTATCATGTACGAATTTGTCTTCATATATTAGCCGTAATATATTGGATAGTGTTACTCGGTGATGGATTGACGAGTCTATGGTTAGTTAGTTTATGCGCTTTAGGCTTGTGGCAACTATTTAGTAATCTGTGCTTGGGGTGATTGTGGTAGTTTAGAAAAAAAAGTTTTGTATACTAATATGTATAGTCAGTTGCAGAAAGGTTCATTAAAGTTGCTTTTAAATCTATTGCTGACTCTTTCTTTGTCCACAAGATAAAAAGGGTCAGCAATAGATTTAAGGAAGCTTTAATTTTAATGGATCTTTCTGTAACTGATGGTTAGTGTTATTGCAATGAATGCGTGTTAGATAATTGTGTCCAAAATAAATGTTTTCTTTCTTAATATTTTGTAGTACGAGTATTGCTGTTTTAGCATAATAGGTTTTTGTTATTATTATTCTACACTATTGAGTATGTATGTACATAATTGTGTTTATCTAATTTATTTATTTAAGGTATAGAGGAAAAACCTGTAAGAGTGCCGAATTTGTTTGTTTTTTATGTTAAGTATGTATTTATTTGTTTTTTTCTCAGTTTGGTAATTGTTGTTTGTTTTGTTACAGGTACATAATATCGCTTTCCCTAACTCTACTGAAATAGGTAAATCAAATATATAAATTTATATTATAACGAGGGCTGCTACTTATGTATCCGGAATAAAAAAAAAAAGAGACGTCTATTAGTTATTATGGTTTTATTGTTTTTCAAAATATTCTCCATGATGATCGATACACTTTTGCATGCGAGAAAACCAATTTTGATAGCACTTTTTCCATTCTGAATGGGGTATCTCCAAAACGTGCATTTTGAATGCATCAACGGCTTCTTCGCGGGTCGAAAATCGCTGACCGCGTAATTTATTCTTCACATTTGGGAATAAATAAAAATCGTTGGGTGCCAAGTCGGGACTGTACGGCGGATGACCTGTCAATTCGATCTTTTGACCTTCCAAATACCGAGTTGTTTCGGCCGATGTGTGAGAGCTAGCATTGTCTTGATGAAGGATGATTCTGCGCTGTCGGTTGTCTTTTCTTATTTTTTCAATGACTTCTGGCAAACAAATGGTTGTGTACCATTCCGAATTAACCGTTCTACGATTCTCTAGTGGTATTGTAGCCACATGACCATGTATGCCAAAAAAACAGGCGACCATTTGCTTTAAAGTGCTTTTTGCACGAACAACTTTAGTCGGGTTTGGCTCATTTTGGAACACCCATACCGTTGACTGCTGCTTGGTTTCAGGATCATACGCATAAATCCATGACTCATCCCCTGTGTAGATATTATAAACAGCTTTTGACGTACCATGGTTGTATTTCTTTATCATTTTTTTGCACCAATCAACACGAGCCTGTTTTTGTTCAACTGTCAAGTTGTGCGGAATCCAACGTGAACAAATTTTTTTTACAGCTAAATGTTCATGTAATATCTTATGTATGCTCGTCATACTAATGCCCAGGGAAGCCTCTATCTCACGATATGTAACATGACGATCTTGCATTACTAGTTCGCGCACAGCATCGATATTTTGATTAACAACAACCGATTTAGGGCGACCTTCTTTAAATTCGTCCGTGAGCATTCGACGACCACGATTAAACTCACTGAACCAGTGATACACAGTGGTTTTCGATGGAGCTTCATCTCCAAAAGTCGAAAAAAGTTGATCCATGCACTGTTTTTGTGTTAGCCCACGGCGAAAGTCGTAATAAATCATCGCACGAAAATGTTCACGAGACAAATTCATTTTAATGAACGAGACGGAATTTTGAAAATGACGCCACAATGTGAAAACAATTGACAATCTGATGAAACAAATTGTATTCGACAGCTAAAGAGTTCTATTTTCAAATGTTATAATTACTTTTTTAAAATTATCAATGTAAGTGGCCAGTTCCGGATACATAAGTAGCAGCCATAAGGCAAGGAGATCAATAACGTAACATTGTTCTAGGAATAGGTATTTATTTAAATATTTTATCTTAATTACATGTCTAATTAACTGACACCATAAAATATTCGTATTTAATCTTCATTGCTTCTTTGTTTTTAAAACTTTTAAAAGATATAATCAAAGCTAATACACGTAATAACTAAAGTACCTACTGTAAAAAAAACTATTTTTTTCCATTATTAATTAGCTTTAGTAATGTTTGTAGCTTTAAAATAGTAGGTAAATGATTAAATATAGTATCAAATGCATTATACATGTAAAACTCTAAATTTTAAATGCATTATCAAATAATCTCTTCCACAAATAACGCAGTACACGTATGAATAGTTTTAATGTGTGTTGTAAGCATTAGCCGGGTTAAGCCATTATTCTATGCAGCTTGTTATTCTAACCCCTTCTAAAGAATGAAGCGTGCAAATTGAAGAGATTTCACACTTGAGTGAAGCCCCCATTTTTAAATATATGTAAAACAATTTTGATATGGAAAACTTGTTTTTTTCTTGTGTCGTAAAAATGCACGTAAGTACTCAAACATCATAGTCTCTAACAAAACAAGATCTTCATATGACTTTGGAACATCTAAAGTCTTAAAAATTGCTGGGTGTATTGCACATGCGGTAATTTATATATTTTGCTCTTTGTCTATTGCTGATGACGTAGAGATGTTCCAGCAGCGACTAAAAGGTTCATTTGGCTCAGTATAAATTTATTATACCACTTAATATAGTCGTCTTATAACAAACAAATCAAGAGAAATGTGAATACTATAGCATCAACCTACGCCGATGCTATGAAAAATACTAAATAATAACACCAGAAAGTTGATTTGAACTCAATTACTATATTAAAACAACAACGTAACTTCACCACACTTTACAAACTCTTAAACCATACAAAACATCGAGGATAGGGCTTCTTGGAGCCTATTTTTACCAGCTCCAGGCCAGAATCGTGATAGAACTGACTGAATCTATCAAAATCAGTTTAATTTTTTATAATTCAAATTTAGAACAACGCGGCCAGTACCAAAGGCCAAAGAGATGGCATGACCGATGCCACATCATCCCTCTCCCTCTTCAAAAAAAATTATTTTGGTCAGTAACGACCAAAATATTTTTTTAAACATCCCCATCAAAAAATACAAAGTTCAAACTAAGAACCTACCTAAGGGGGACAAGTATCAAAACAGAGAATTAAATAAAAAAGAATAGATAGGGACTCAGAACTTCTAAAGTTTAACAATTAGGAATAATATCCTATTTGCTTTTGCAAGGGAAAAACCCCCGTTGAAAAAAAACCGCTTACAACAAAGCCCACATCCATTAAACCTAACACGCGAATAGCTAAAACTACCTAAATACAAACCTAATCCCTCATAACGAAATTAAATTCAGTAACTTCATCAATAGCTTCAATAAATTATTTTAAAGTTAAATTGTTAATTAAAAAATTCAAATAAAATTTTTAAACACCCTGAATAAGAAAAATATTTTTGAGAAAAAGTAATCAACCTGTATGTAACAGCAATTGAATAATTATTCAAATGAAAACCTAAATTGAAATAGGTGTTCAAAATTAGAAGCAGTAACCATGAAAAATGAAGATCTGAAATTTACAGAAAATATAAAAGAATTTATATAAAGTTGGACAAACTCAAAAATATTAAAGTTAGTTAATGGAACGTAACCCAGCAAAGAACTAATATTTATGAAAAACAAAATATGAATTCAACCTTGAAAATGAAGCCCATAAGGTACTTCCATACATATAGCCACCTATGTGCCATGCATGTTTCCAAAAAAGAAGAACATATTCTATATCACACAAATACCTATCTCTTCTTCTGCATACATAATGCCCACTAACTAAAATAAATCACCTCACTGCCTACCTTACACAGGAAACCTTTTTTTTAAAATACTAGCTAAGTTTTTTTAAGTGACAGAGTATGAACTATGTTTTAGAATTATTTAAATTTTAGAGTGAAAAATGATAATATTTTTTAACAATGATTTTAAATATTTCAGCTGCCATCTCGGTCTTGAATATCAGGCTGCAGCAGCCATCTCATTAAGTTGTTTTTTTTATAAAAATCTGACTAATTAATATATTTTAAAATTATCCTCATATTACATGAAAAGAAAAACAATATTACAACACACATAAAGATAAAATATGGAACAATATTACCTAAAAGAGATCTCATCATAATAAAACAAACACTAAAAAAAAGAAACTACATTTACATTTACATTTTTGGAAAATAAATATATTGGGGATTATATTATTTAATTGAACTTGATAAAGCCGCCGGCACACCCTCCTTGGCTACCACATACACAGCGCGCTGCTGCTACTGCTGCTGCGCTGCTGTCGTACGACTTAACTCCACTGATTCGGCATTGACCGCAAACTAAAATCGCCATATTGAGGTGACCGTCATTCACCTGCACCCACAAACGACGACTGTCTAACCTGAGGGGCACTCGCTGGGCGCACCCCTCCTGAACCGTTCCTGAACGCCTGGTTGAATAGGCACAGAACGACCTCAGCGTCGAACACGCTGCTTACTGAGCTGCTGCTGACGAGCTGATGTCAAGCGTCGTGGTTCTTGAACCTTTTCCTCTTTCTTCCACTTCTGAGTCACACCACTTCAGCCAAACCTCCTACTTTTTTGTACTTCTTCAGAACAAACTTGTTCGCGCCCTATGGCCACATATTATTTTTGAGGAAAAGCGAATTTTCCCCAAAAAAACTAAATTTTTTAAAATTTTTTCATTACGCGACAGGAAGAAACGCGACAGAACTGACTGAATCTATCAAAATCAGTTTAATTTTTTATAATTCAAATTTAGAACAACGCGGCCAGTACCAAAGGCCAAAGAGATGGCATGACCGATGCCACAATACACAAAATAGGATTTTTACTCTTTATCTACTGCATGAAGAAATATTAATCTCTACAGAATTTATTTCACCCTGCCTTTTCACATTAATTTAAAAACAAATTGCCCTACATACCATAGTGCTGTCATTTACAATCAGTACCATTTCACCCACATTGTCATGTTAACCCTTTCATAGACTGTGGCGTATAAATTGAGGAGATTTAACACGTGAGCTGCGCCCGAGTAGTGACACGGGCAATTTGGCGCGAGAGGCACTGGGTTCATTCGCCGCCACCTGGCGATTCGGGACAGAGCTGTACTTGGGGGCTAGTTGGCATTATGCCAGGGACATTAGGCTCGAAAGGCCCCCTTGCAAGCTTCGTAGACATAGGCATATAATTATACAACGAACATACAAGGTCTCTTTCTATTGGGGTTGTTTTCTTGCGGGTTTCGAGGATGATCTACCTCACCGAAACTGTTCTCAGAACTATTGCGCCGCCCAGTGCTTCTGAATTCTTCCTTTGATTGAATAAGATCTGCCCATCTTATTTGGAATTACATATTAAGAGTTTTATCATTAACGACACAAACTGTTTTTACAGATTCTTTATATCTAACTCTGACAAATTAAACAAACTCCTCTTGTTGTTTGTTTGTTGTCTCCTAACAAATTAAATGTATCAGTCTCAATTTACCCTACAATTCCATTTTCATGGGCTACATATTTGCTACCATCCAATTTAGTGTTGGCACATTTTTGGGGTCCAAGGGCCTTGCAGTGACAACAGGGGGGCCCTATACTCAGTGATTACGTCACCTGGCTATTCGGTACATTATGTGGACGAGCAGGGGAGGTGTGGAGACGATACGCGCCATTTATTTTAGGGCAACAGTCGATCTTGCATAAGTCACTTCCTTTAAGAGTTCACTGTTTCCAAGTAGGCCGATACTTTGGTTCGATAAAAAACATACGCACGGTTTCTTACCGATAAAAAACGGGATTTAGTTTCTGAGCTAGAGAGGACGTTTCCATTGGCATTTTCATATACACAAAACTGATTATTTATAATTATTATTACGCCTGGGATTGTGAGCTAGGTAGACCTCGAATTCCAACCGACGCAAGTAATGAATGCGAAAGAATCTTTGTTCGTGTGCTTTTATTTTACTCGGAAAGAGCAAAGTTTTACCAATCTGTTTGTCTGCACGTTTGCACAAAAAATTTAGTCAACACCACCCTTGTGCCTTAGTATAGGATGCGCAAATGGGACCAGTTAGATTACACATTGTCGCGACACAATTAGAAACTGGCGCGTTCTACACCCTGCACCCAAAAGTACAGACCCACACCTAAATAATGACAGACTTACCACTTTAACCTTACAGACCTTGGCACTAGGGTTGGTTATCATATTGCAATGGTGTTTAAACTTGTGTGAGCATCTGTGGCAGTGACCGAAGCCCATTTTGTTATTTACAAACAATTGCTTTGCGACACATCTGCGGAACTCCTTTGATACAGGCTGCTTCTATAAATGTTTGAAACAATAACTGCAAGACTTTATTTGTTTCCAAGCTTCAATATTGTATGCCATTTTCGAACTTCCGAGAACTAATAAACTACGTATTTCTTTAAGCTTTGTTTCTGCTTTGAAAACGTCCTAACATTTATGTATTCAGAGCATGGTAGTCAAAGGTATCTAGCATTACTCCTTATATTATGTTTATATGGCAATATTTTAATTAGTATTATAATTATGGATTTAGTTAATCACGACTATTGTAACTACATAGTTGGAATGACTCGATGTAGGAGAAACATATTCATGATTTATCAAAAAATATCTTTCATCTTATTTATTTTTGCTTTTATCTCGATACTATTTGATCAAGGCTTTCGTTTTCATGTGCTATGTTTAAACAGTTTTTACAAATACTACCTATACTATGACAGTCTACCGCAAGACTTCTCCCTAGAAAAATTGAAAGAAAAAAAAAAAAGATTTTCTACAATTCCATACATTCTTGGTAAATACCCCATACTTGTAGTAATCATACATTTCATAGAAATGTCACGCAGAAAGGGTTGAGGATAATATAATTACTATAAAATTATGACTGTAAAGTAGACTAGGTACGTTTAAATAAAACGACACAATATCCACAGTTATTAGACCACACAAAGATAAAATATAATTACAATTCATCCAGGAGCGTCACCATCAATAATGCTATTTTATAATGTTCCAGTCATTTACTACGATAGTTTTCATTTAATAATCTTTTCATTAAATAATGACTATTCCTATTGATATGTGCCTATTACCTGGACGACATTTCGCCTTGCTATACACGACATAATTATGTTTGACTATAATTGTATGGAATGATGTCATTACCTTACTTTTTTAATGAGCTATAATTTATTTTCATAAAAACGCAAAACATGACGTTTAAATAAAAAAGGGTGAGGTTGATGATATCTTGGCTCGTTGTCTTTTCAGAATCAAAGTTTCCATTTAAAAATTTGTTTTTATATGTATTGACGCTACAACATCTGTTACTTAAAAATTTTTATTAACAAGTTTTCTGAAAAAGATGGTTTACTGATGAATTTAATTGCACATGCATTAAAAGAAAGTAGTACCTACACTATTCTTTATATAATTTATTCTGTGTAGTTTTTTATTGTGTACATAATGGAAGCGAGTTTTTCAACTAACACTCTAAAAAGTCGTGTTCTTTTTTGTACAAATGGGTACCAAAAAAGATGGACAATGAAAGTTTACAATTTTGAAAACAGAGCGTATTTGTACAATTAAGCGCGTTTTTTAGCATGTACCCCAAACTAGTGCTTTCGACGCGTTAAATCAAGTTTTAACGTCTCTTATTTTAAATAGACAATCTTCTGTCCCTTTTTGTTTTTAGAAGCGTGAAAAGGACATACAGACTTTAAGTTAAAGCGTTATAATAACAAAAGTCAGTCCCTTAAATATTTTGCAGGCAGCCCCAACAATGTCCGTTTAAACACAGCCGTAATTTTAGCTAACATAGTTCTTTCACAAAATGCAGTTAGCAAAGAAAATACTGCTCTACAAGACGTAAAATAAACTAAACTGCTTAAACTTAATTACAGATAGTAAAACACAGACGGGAACATGACCGGATTTCACCGCGAAACATTGTTTCAAATCTGTGGCACTTATTTCTTTATGGGATATAATTTTTTGATCAACTATAAAACTTAAGTGGCCGACGAAAATTTCAACGGCTTTACTTACTTGACAGGTATTAAGGACAGTTTCGCATAGAGTAAATACACTATTTAATTATTACAATTAACAATTAATTTACAAATAGGCAAATAAGTCTTAATATCGAGGTATTATTTTCGGGATCCCCTGCCCCTGATTGTCTTATACTTACTATGGGGTTCCATTTATTGGTTAATGAGATCGGTAGATGACCTTATCAGAACTTATCTGGGGGCACGGGAGTGCCCCCGCCAAGTCGAGCGCGAAGCAACACTGCCGTACCATCTTTACAGGAACCATTTCGCCGCATTTTCAGGCCCCTATTTGAGAACCTCTGGATAAGACCAGAACGCAGAAATTTTCGTCATCCACTAAGCTATGATCACATACTAAAAATCCGAAATTTCAAGTCTTTAGGTCATTTAGTTCCGAAGTTAAGCGAAAGCAAAGTTTCGCATTTTCGACACTCACTCATGATCATCAAAATAGAACTAGTACTTCCCATAAACTCAGCGACCTGAAATTTGGTACACAGTTAGGGTTTAATGGCTACATAAAGGAAAAACTAGAAAAACTAGGATAATCGAAGATCTGGAGTACCTGGTGACCCTGATTAGAAAACACAAGAGCCCAACCAAACTATTAGAGATCGAGACATACCGCCTTTACAAAAAATATTCAACTTGGTGGGCCGCTTCATTTGATGTCAAAATAGAAGGCCTGAAGTATCTGATGAAGAACCCTCGGCTGGTTTCAGCTGTATTAGAGATATGGTACCTAACGCCCCCTTCTGCTATTGGTACTTAAAAAAATCGACTGTCATTGCAAAAATCCATTAATTTAATCCAGCCTATAGCGTCCCACTGCTGCGCGAATGCCTCCCCTTCTGCTTTTAATACGTATATAAATAAAATTAAGGGAAAACTATGGAAAAGAATAGACTGGCTTTTATACTTATACTTACAAGTTTACAAGAAGAAATAGTCGAAAGATCGAACGTTTAACTTTATTCTACTTAAACATTATACAAATTAAATAAACAAATTACACTAAAATATTAATTTCTAAAAATATGATGGAGGAGTGGAGGTGAGATCGTTAGATGGCGCTGACTGTATTTTAAAACGCGCTTAAGAAAAGAAAGATTTGTAATAATAAAAAAACAACTTCTAAAAAGAAAAAAAACTATGTGAAATAAGAAAATCTAATAAAATAAATCAATATACCCATGTTTCTACAAAAAGAAGTGAAATCTCACCAAAAACATTCTGTAAAAAACTAGCCAACTCTCGATGGAGCTGCTTGTTTATCTCTAAAAAGTAATGAAATCTAGACAAAGTCGTACCAAGTCTAAGGTTCATTACTGCGATTTCTTTATTATTATAGTTAATGTTGTGTTACTTGGCTGTTGAAGGGTACACAAGGAGTTTTATAAACCAGGTGCTCCATGATTCCATTGCACTAATCTGTCGCCAGAACCACAGAATACCAAATAGTCAGAACCGCTACTCATTGACGATGGAAAATCAACGGCCCAGTCACACAACATTAACTATAATAATAAAGAAATCGCAGTAATGAACCTTAGACTTGGTACGACTTTGTCTAGATTTCATTACTTTTTAGAGATAAACAAGCAGCTCCATCGAGAGTTGGCTAGTTTTTTACAGAATGTTTTTGGTGAGATATGAGAACTTACGGGAAATATATACCAGAATTACCTATAGTTTGTTTGTTATGGTTAAGTTTAGAATTTTGAGATCACACGTCCTGAACATAATGTGACAACGATGATAACATTATTTACAATAAAAACTATTTTCAGCTTACGTCCCTTCCAAATAATATCGGAATAATTTGTGTATGCAATTGCTTACCTTGCAGACAATTTAAATGTTATGTTATTATTTCTCAACCCAAGCATCCACCATTTTTTTTTCAGTAAGTCTAACATATTTTTTTATCTGCAGCTTCAAATCCATTCCACTAACGAGTTGTCAGTGCCATTGTCTAACGTGAATGGTCAGACGTTGACTAATGACGCACGAATGATTGACTGACTCATTGATAAAATGACATTCTATAGTTCTATAGTAACTTTATCGAAATGCGAACAGATAGTCCCATTTCTACTATTGTTCAGAAAGTTTGGACAGAAGATGGACTTCTCTCATTTCATGTTACTTGATATGGACAGCTGCTATGTGCGAAGTAACTTGAATATTTATATATTGTGACTATTGAAAATTCAACTGAATGAAAATGTATGAAATGTAACAAGCGAATCATTATTTCTCTAGGCATTTTGTATGAAAAATTGTTAGTATTCTTTGTATATTTAGTTAGATACCGAATAGGGCCATTTCAAGCTTCAGTTGCAAAATATATATTCAATTTTAAACGCTCTATAAAACGTTTTTATTCACCAAAAAGGATAGAGCTTGCACAAAGCCGCTATCCGGGAATTGTGAGTCACGTACGATCCAAATATCGTCCGACATTCGTGATACAATTATAAGCAAAATACAACCGAAAGCGTTATTGTGTCGCGTATATACAAAACCCGCACCCTCGCCGTGACGTACGTGCCTCCACTAAGAAAAATGTAACAGGCGTCTCAGAAATTTCAATTGTTAACTTTGGTGGTGAGCTCTCAACTGCTCTCCACTCCACCTTGCCAATTTGCTCGCATGTGCCGATGAAGCCCGGTGGGCCCGAAGCGTAGTTACAAATCCCAGTAGGTTACTGATTGTTCGAAACTGTTCCGACTTTTTAATGCAAGAGTGTTCCAGAAAAGTTTATGCATACATAGAGTTTGGAATTTTATTCGTTACATTCCGGCAAATTCACGACTATTTTAAATTGTTACCTGAAACAATATCAGTTTTGCCAGGTAGGATTTATTAATTAAAGTTAAATTCATTTAGTTTCACTTCATATTATTTATTAACATGAAGCAGAAATCTTACTTTATCTTAACATAGATAAAAATAAAATCATAAGTAAGCAACATAGATGCCGGTTAGTAAATATAGGAAAGGAGATTGAATAGTAATTAATATGGCCTCTCGTTACAACCCTTTTCGAACTCGACTTAAATATGTGTTATTCTGCAGGATGTCTTTTGAAGTATTCAATCTCTCTCTTATCGCGTAGGTATGGTTTATGCTCGTTGATCGAACCCATTAACCCTGGTGTCAGAATTATTAAACCGCCTGAAGCTTCTGACGTCCGTATGAACAGCACATTGCATTACATTGGCTTATAGATGGAAGTTCTCACTCAGTATTCGCAATACGCGTCTCAGTGGTCCTAGATATCATCGGAATACCGACCGCGTTGTTGACTCTCCTGATTAAATTCTTGAAGACGCACAGCACTGTAGCATCTCGCGTATTTGTCCGATTCACTTTATCTCCAGTTTATTTTTATTGCAACATACTTTTGACGATAAAAATGTGTGGCGCTCTGGCGCTACGTCTATGTGAAACTTGTCCACTTGCTTTTCTAGAATAGAGACAATATTTGTTTTATAAATAACTTTCAGCATTGGCTTCTAGTATTTTTAGTATTCTTTAAGTATTTGCTCCTTATTTAATGTTTTTTACTATTAATATATTTCGTTTAAATAGTTTACTGCATAATTTATTCTGTGCTCTTGACTTTAAGTATTCCCTAATTAAATAAAAAGCCCAAAACTTTCTTTCAAATCAATTTGAAAAGAATTTTTGTACTAATAGTTTATGTTAAATAGTACCAAATTTTTATATTTATCCATAATTTGTCGAAAACATTAAAGCGATGTAAATGTAACACCTTCTTTCGTCTATTACCTACAAATTATGTCGCGACAAATTTATCGAATGTCGTGATTCACTACCGCGCCTACTCTTTACACAACAATAAATATCAGCTGTACAAGGGACACAATACAAACCCGCAACTTGGGAGATTAAATATAATATTTTTACGCCCGAACACAACGAGACCGTTGGACTAATGAAATATGGCAACATGTTCCTTCTCCTCTGATAAAGTTCTCGGTGTTTTATTGCGATGCAAGGTCGATAAATTCAAGCGGACCACGGCAAGCCCAGTGAGATAATTTACATGGTGGTCCCTTTACGTTTTTAGGCCCAGCTACCACATTTTTTAGCCGACTAACTCGAAACAAGAACATTTTTGAACATTCACTTATTCTGCTCGTATTTACTTCTCTATATTGACTACTTCTATCTGTGCTTCTACTACTATTGTCTACTTCATATTTTTTCCGGTGAGAACTAAGTGTTTTCCCCTCAATAAAATTTTGAATAGATCCTTCCTCTTGTTGCCATATACACCGTGATATTTAACTGGTTGTGTATTCGCAACACAGTGGTGGTACTCATGAGACTGACAAACTTTCCTTAAGGAACATAGACTAAAATCTCAAAAAAATGTATGAAAAACTTCAGTCACGTGACCGGCCACTTTGTATGACAAGTCGAATTTTAATTTTGAGATTTCAACCCATGTTCCTTAGGGACAGTTAAATTTCACGGTGTATTTAAAATCAGAATTCGTTCTTTAACCCAATTCGTTTAATAGTCTAGCCATCAAAGCAAATGCAGATCAAATGAGTATGCCTTTTGCATTATAAGTGTGTAAAAAAATATTAAAAATTCTTAACTTTTTGTAGAAAAAGATTTATAATCGTCTGAACTACGAGTTTTAGAAACGATTAAAAGTTGGAATAGAAATGTTGACTTTTGTATTTTAAGGTACTTTTATATATTTGTAATTGGAAATGTTTCTTACATAAACTCTTTCAAATACGCTTCTTTGTGACTCAAGGACTTTGTGTATAAAATATTATATTTAAAGGTCCTTTAAGTCTGATTGAATATTTGTGAGTTTTTATCGCTGTTACAGTTTAACATACATACTCGTGCGGACTTTAGCTTACTTGGATCAAAGTAAACATGCTTTAGTTGATTGGTATAGTACGAGTTGATCTGCACAACGTAATCTCTCTATCTTTGAATTTGTTTTCAGTAAAGTTCCTTCTGTGGTGAAGCCACAGCATATATCATACTAATACATATTATAAAGAGGAAAGATTTATATTTTTGTGTGTGTGTATGTTTGTAATAAATAAAAACAAAAACTCCTGAACCGATTTCAAAAATTCTTTCACCATTAGAAATCTACATTCACCCTGAGTAACAGTAACACCTTTTACCGCGGGAAAATGCCTCATTTTTGAAATCGGTTCAGTAGTTTTTGAGTTTATTCTTTACAAACACACACACTCTTTCACACACACACTCTCACACACACACACACACACACACACACACACACACACACACACACACACACTCACTCACACTCACACACACACACACACACACACACACACACTCACACACACACACACACTCACACACACACACACACACACACAAATACAAAATCTTTCCTCTTTATAATATTTGTATGATTAGCGGTAGAGCGCACAAAAAAGTCATAATTATTCTAAAATAGCTCGTCAATAAAGACTGACTTAATGAACTTTGATGTCGTTAGGTTATGTTTTTAATAAAAAAATGATTCTTCCGTGAAAAAGGGCAAGTCAGTCTTATCAGTGCGCCTTGCGCAGGCGGCGTGGTCAATGTTCATTGAAATCGTCCCGTTTGGTGATTTATATGTCACGAGTCGGATGAAGGTGATAGGAGCTTGGTTTTTAAAACGAAACTGTGCTTCATGGAAAGAAATTGGTGAAAATTTTCCGTTTGTTGCCTAGTTTTTTACCGTAGGAATATATCTGAGTAGAACGTCTTTTAGCAAGAGGAAAGTGGATTTAGTAGGATTAAAAAAATATTTTAATAAATACTGTAAAAATAACATCTTTGTATAAAAAGGTCGCAGTATTTTTATTCCCAAATTAAAAATAATAACCCTTTAAAAACTGGTATTCGAAATTTAATAGCTTAGCTTGAATAACGTTCATCACTATAGCTAAGTAAAAAGGCGGCTCGACAAAAAACCAACAATATAATAAATAATCGCGAATATTAACTCGGGCACCCCAAAAATCTACGAATTTATATACGAGACCCCATGCATTGTGATATTAACTCTCTATTACATATTTTCCGCATAGCTGCGGGCTAATCCCGACCCACAATGGGGTAATAAAAATTCCTAAATAAAAAATCATTCGTCAAGCGCGGGTCTGATTTAAACATTCGATGTTTCTTGCGAAATTCAGAGCGAAAAGTACAATTGGTTTTTATTTTATTTTACTCCCATTATTGAGAGGTCATTCAAACATTTTCATTGTGTTTAGTTCATGTGGGTTATAATTATAACATTGCAAGTTGAATCGTTGGAATGGCCGAGCACGAATTAAAGGTTTTATGTATTTGTGTCTCTTAGCTGTTTAAATTCTATGAAATTCTATGTAACAGGCATGGCCCGTTTCGTTCTAGTTACCAAATAGTATTTAGTTATTATTATAATAGAACTACAGAGTTTTTATTCATGAAGCAAAATATTGTATTGACTTTCTTTAGACCTCTGTAATGAGATGACTTTTTTCTGCTCTGTCTTGTTCCTTACAACTAAGTTTCACACTTTTTTTTTGTAATTTTTAGTCGTCTTATTCTCGTGTCAATATTTCAAACAAAATATATACCTACGTAATTTGACTACGGTTACGGTACGAAAATATTCCTAAAATTTTACTGATTGTCAATAAGTTCTATCCCCTTATCAAACAAACAATCTTCAGAGTTTGTGTAACAAGTACGAAACTTAAACCTCACCGGACTTAACTTACGTATGTGTTTTGAAGTATTTGAAATTTGTTGGCGTAACCCCAAAATATGTACAATTGAATCCGTGCACAAGTCCGGATCACGTGTCAATCAAGCTCCGCTACGGCTATGAATGGTGTTATTCTATTTAGCATCGTGTTATTCATTGCCAGGATCGCTCCCCATTTCGGTTCTCCACAATGATGGGTGCCATATTGTTAAACGAAGCTAATAATACGTGTTCGTCTGTCTGTGGGTTTGTCAGTTGTTGTTGTAAGGTAACAGGAATAAAATTAAAGCTTTGATGGGTTTTTTTATAAATTTCTTTTGGACTATTCAATCAGTGTTACTTCTATAGAAATTATTTTACGTTGCCAAAATAAATAAGAGAGTATTTCTGTGAAGCACAACATTGGGTTTATTAAAATCGTGTAACTAATAAGCTTAAAAGAATATATTATACCTAAAGGTGTCAAAGAATATAAAACGCCAAGTCTAACGACTCACAAAAGAAATGAACAGTCGTTAAAATTGGTTTAAGTAAAACAAAGTGTAAGTAATTTCAAAAGAACATGGTAAGAACTGAAGTCGACCTAGCTTAATGTTGCTTAATACAATGACGTTGAAATACTCTGTACAAGAGCAATATACTGTGCAAGTAGAGCTAGGGGAACCAGAGTTTTTTGTATTTTTTTCCCTCTTTAGTGGTGGTTTGCCAGCTCCCAGCCGGGGCGCAGGGCGCGCGTATTGTGTTACCTACGCTCCACGCATTCTTTGAAACATGAGCCACGGATGGGATTCTTTTGTTGTGACTCGATTTGAATATTGCTTTAATATGATGCCCTCTCGCCATTATTAATAACGCAGCATTGTACAAAACACCCATTCCTCTCTCCTATTCTCAACGACATTAAAACCCTTTTAAACTGGCGTTGTGTTGTACGCAAAGCTACGCGCCCATAATTCACTGCATTGTCCTCTCTCGTGTAAAAGTCTTGTAAGACGATTGTAAAACAATACCCATAAAGTATCTCCGAAATCTGGGAGCCGAGGCGTGATGCATTTTGCAAAATTTATAAATTTCGGACACAAAGGAGTTGGGGAACCGTTTAAGGTAGATATGCGGATGCGGCCGCATTACATTAGTGATATGGTAATGTGATTGTATGCGATAAATTAAACTGCGAGGTCCTGCGCGCAGCGGGGCACCGAGACGCCCGCGCAGCCCTCGCAACCTTCCACACGTTCCGGGGTGAAACACCTCATGCATTTGACAAAAGAAATCATATTTTGCGCCAAAATTAAACTTTATTAAATCCCAGTAATCATACTTCAGCCTGAGGCGCGTGGGATGACACCAAGAAATAAACAGGCGGATTGCATTTTGTATGTTTGAAATTGGAAATTATTGCATCCATGGAAATATAAAACGTCCACCTCCGTTGCGCCGGCGACACGGACTTCGTGTCCTGTCGACTCCTTTAATTGGCCACGAGTATTGTTCTAGTCCTTCCTTTTATGAAGCGAAGCGATTGTCACCGTTCTCTTAGCATTCCTCACTCGCTTACTCACCGCCAACACTATGTAAAAGTGACACTACCATTCGACTAACAAATTACAGACATTAGACATTCGCTGTAGTGAAGGCTGGTGTCGACAAACTTTTTATTGGATGGTTCTCGAGGAACGATCCTGACCTCTCTAAATTAGGTGAGAAATGCTCACTTTGACGCCCGTTTTGCATATCTTGACAATAAATCTACAGAAGCTCTTCCAGCTGCCGACGTGAAGTATCTCCTTCTAACACTGCTCCATATATTCCTACAGGGTAAAAGATATCGTCACTCGTCGCCTGTTTATCGAATCGTTTGGAAAGCCCGTTTCATCTCGTCTGGAGGCTTTAATATCTATTTGTTACTCCCGTCAACCCTCTACGAGATCGCCTATCGCAGATAATTTGTTGTCCGAATTGCGACGGAGCCCATTTATATAAATTACGGTTAATTAACTGCTTTATTGTGGGTCGAGCGCGTGAATTCGTTGAAACAACGCAGTTGGAGGGAAACGTTACGTCTGATGTTAACAATAAAATATTATGTTCTTAAGTGTAATGGTTGGAACGCAATCAGTATCGGTACGAACAAAAGTTTTTAGAAAACCAATTTGCATATTTGAATGAACGAGCAGATTGTATAATTTTATACACTTGTTCGATTATTAGGTGGAAATGGTGGAATGGAAATAAACGATAGCCTATTTGAAATAGTCACATGAGGTGTAGACTGTAGAATGCAAGTTCTCGTACATACAGTGTATGGCGAATGGCGGCGCTGGGCACTTAGCTTCATTGTTTTATAGCGCGATAATAATATTGGCGTGGCCGGCGCGCAGGCTCGCGCGTCCGATTGTTTTCTCACACAGATCGATTTACAGTTAACCATAGATTGTCGAGTTCGAGCCCTAACCTCCAATCGTTTCTTCCCATTATTATCTCCCAGGATTTTACTACCTCGTCCCTCCTTTTGATCCGTATAATAACAAGCCATTCAGAGTTACGGTCTTATTTCCGGAGATGCAAATAAATATAAAGGGAAAACAAAAATTTTACGACGCACTCGCTTTGGTTATCGCCAATTTGTGTCAACTGAAGCGTTCGTTTAATATTAATAAAACTGCTAGCCCCTCAACCCTCCGCGTGCTTTTACGGTCGGGTTGATGGCGACTTATTTGAATAAATATTTCCGAGCGCGACCGGCAATGGGTCTCTTTTTAAATTTATTTATTTTGTAATTTTTTTCCTTGGCTATTGGTGCAGTTATATGATTATGGGTCGGAAGGTTCACGCTTGCTGAGACACCCCACCAGGAGGCGCATTACTAATGTGGATGACGCGACACTATTACAACCCATCCTTTATCTAATACCACCTTGTCCTTTATTATAAAACCAGAATTAAATTTCTGAACACTATCGAAGTTATTTCAACTCCGCGGGAGTCCATCACGTCTGAGATCGAAGTACCTAAGTGTTTATTGGTTTAATATTTTTCTTTTTATTCTTATTAGTTTCTAAAGTATGTTAAATTTTTCGTTTAAATTTTAATAAAACATCGATAAGTTGATTTAGTTATCTTTTTAATCAGAAAGTTAATTTACCCCAATTTGTCAAATGTCAAAGTACCAGGCGCTCAGAGAGTTCGAGGTGGTGTTCATTCGAGCTTGGTAATTAGCAGGTGGCTACGTCACACCGACGCCGCGCCGGGAGTTGATCTCATCAGACAGCCGGCAAATGATGCGTGCCTCTACTGCCTCTAAATGAGAGCCTACTTTATGTCGTCACCGATTAGCGCGCTCATCGCTAACTTAAATCTGACGTACATAAAAAAGAAAAGTAAAAGAATTATTTGTAATATTATAAGATACATCCTCTTGATACGTGAAAAAATATTTGATATTCCTTCAAGATTAGGATGATAATAGCAAAGAAAATTTTTAGGGCTCTTTTGAGTAAGTATCAATTTGTATACAAATAACGTTCAAACGGCAAACAAAACCAACAGGCGCTTACATTCCTTTGATAATACAAGTAAAGCGTGTTTTCCTCATAATCTCAAAGGCACAAATAAACAACGAACCAAAATTTCGAGTTACATGTTTATTATTACGAACAGATGTAACAATTGTTATTGTATGCGACGTCGTATAATCCACGACTAAATTCAATATTCCACGTAAAGGAGTCTTCATATGGTAACATATTTATGGTAATCTGTGGTGAACACGTATCTCGATCATGATGTTCGATCGTGATTTCGAATTCGTGCTCCGACCGTGAACATGACTCTTTACAGTTCTGACTGCTTTGTTTTAGCCCAAATACTTAACAACATACCCGATTAAGTCTATGGGATGGACCATGAGCGTGTCTTTCAGCAAAAACGAATCAAGAAATCAATTATACTAAGTAATGGTACACTAAACATTGAGGAAATACAATAAAAGTAATACGAGCTGATAGTTTTTACGCAATTTCAGTTGAAAAGACCATAAAATATAATAAAGGACGTTGAAAAGAAAACAACTCTGTACAATAACATTTGAAAAGTTGAAAACCTCAAATGCAACTGTCTGCTTCATATCTTTTAAGAGGATCTCTAAGTAAAGCTGCAAGACAACTGTAAATAGAACTCAGCAGACATAAGAATAAAAGAAAATGTACCTCACCAAGTTACTGGAAGCAATTAATTGTATCTTCAATGAAAAACAGCGAAATTTGATCAAATTTCAGGTCCCGGTACGAACAACAAAATATATAACTATAATAGCTTAACGGCTTCATATCTTTACGACTTTGTAAAGCTCCTTTATTTATGATGTGATAAGAATAAACCTCGAGCAATCCCTTGGCATTCTTACAACTTTCCTCAAATATCTTTATCTTTGTGTACAAATAAACTAGGTAAACGAAGTCCGGGCTACATTCGAAAGGGGTAATAATAGACTCCACAGATTTATCTCGTGAACCCATCTCTTGTTTGATAAATAGATTTTTTCTTACCGGCGTGAATCGAAGTATGTGTACACGAGTCATTGTTCTCCTTTGTGATATAAAAATAACCCTTATTTATTTGTGAAATATGACAGATAATTCACAACGGCTACCGATTGAGCCGTCGTCTTTGTAAAGGAAGAAATAGCTTGTTTGGTTTTTGTTGAACATAATAGAATTTATTGTTGTCGTGTTTTGGTTATGAAATGACAAATTGTGAGGTCGATGTTAAGCCTTTCGTTGCTCGGCATCTGCCCGGTCTTAACGACACTTGATGATTTGAGTTCTGTGAATTGGCAGGATTACCCTTTTCATACAACCTCCTGCAAACAGTTATCGTGCAACAATTGTATTTTTGTTTGCAAATTGATGGAGAAATTTATTCACTTATTTATTATGCTATTGTATTTATAAAAACTATCCTGTTGAAGGAAGTAGTTTCCAATCCAATATAAAATACCTTTAAAATTTTAACGCCAAATACTTCTCCGGTAGCGTTCATAGTCAATAACTATGAAAGTTTCATTGACGGGGGCACTTTTCTTATTTGGAAAATATAATTTGAAATTCGCAATAGAATGTCAGTCGCAGGGGACCGCCCTGCGGCCGAGTAAAGAGCATTTTATAAATGTGTTTTCAGAATAGCGACCGAGACGGAGTCGACGGCGGAACGCACAGCGATGCACAAGTTTAATGGAAAAGAATTGAAAAGTAGCGCGTCTATATGGTAATAGAAATTGCCCGGAAGAAAGGAACACAGACGACGGAGTGCAGAGCTCTGAGTTATAGTTGTTTTCTCTAAATTTGAGCGTTATTGCGTACGCTCTACCGGCGATGTATCAGACTCAACTTCTGAACTCCGCTCGATGCATTGCAGTTTTATTGTAGCCGGAAAATCCCCCAATGTAAACGGAAATCATTCACGTTACTTACGTCTACAGTCAGACTTTTATTTTTCTTCGAGATGCACTACCAGTTCCTGTACTTTGAATTTGTTTATTGGCTTGAATAGGATGTGCCTCGTATGGAGACTGCAGTCAACCCAACTGTCTTTTTATTTGTTTTTGAAAATATCGTAAGGAATGAGGAGAGGAATGTCTTTGACAGCCGTCATTCTAGTGCTGTATTTGAGGCTAGTGAAAGGGAATATTAATGTCATGTTATTTAAGTTGTCAAAATATTTAGTAGTTCTTGACTGCTATATATTTTATAATCAGGTTTCTTATATAATATTTGTACAATGACAGCTTTTTATTGTACAAGAAAACGAGCAAGTTGGTCCAGAAAAAAGTTCATAAAACAGATATCTAGTACTGAAACGCCTGTGGGACCTCTGTGACGCAATGCCATCGGTCAGTTCGTTCCCACTGATTATTTGTAAACAAAACCTTGTATTTAACTAGCGTTTGTACAAATGTTTGTTGAGAGAGAACAAGAGACCACTTAGCGATATGTCATTGTTATGTTCAACGAGTTTACGGGAATTTAAGCGACTATAATGGCATTCTCATTGACTCTAAGTTTCATATTAAACTTTTTACTGTGAGAAGTTTTAGATGTTTAATGGGTCACATCTAACCCTCAGAGGGTTAGTTTTATCGTCCATAAGTAACAGTATAACAGTATAGACTAGTGAATTGTAAAATAGTGGAACTTTAATCGAACAATTCATACTCTTGAATTAATTCCTATTTCTCATAATCCTGTTAGCGATTACAGCTTTATTGTCACGGTGGATTTTTTTTCTGTTAACAAGCCAACGGGTAACTAGACAAAGTATTTATTTTTATTAGTGTTTACAGTTAGTTGGTCTGATTGTAAGCGCTTTATAAATGTCGCCGCGCTGATCAATATTCATGTCCAGATTATGCCACTAATTGCCACTTATAAATCTCGACACGTCGATGACATCTTAATTGCCAATGTAACAAATCACTTTGATCATAGAAATATTTAGCTAGTAGGTTATGTGTATCATTAACTGGATCTTTAAGAAATTTGGGCGGTTCTTTTGGTTCCGTAGATGGAATTCCTTCCATTGTAGAAAACAACATCGCTGGAACACAATTGTGTACACCATCACGTGTTCCATCGACGACCAAATCGTCACTTTCCATCAGGTGAAACTGTGGTCAATCGCGAACACATACTTCTGTGCCCATGACAAATATACGGACAAGCTCGAGCATACCCTGAAATCAGAGTAAATAGACCTTATTCGACCACATTGACCCGAAATACAGATTGGTCGACTTCACACACTACCTTTGAATTTATTCGCGGATCTGTGCAGGTTTCCTCACGGTGATTTCCTTCACCGTAAGAGCGTCGAATAAGTACTCGTATAAGTACATACGAGTATACTTATATGAATTCGAAAATCAAGAACACACAAGGACATGTGCTGAGGGTTGAACCCATCCTATCCACTTGAATTGACCGATGCTCTACAAATTAAAACTAAATAGATCTTTTCTTTTATAATTCAAGATTTTGTTGTTGACTATAAATCTGTGTACCTAGTGTAATTGATTGCTACCATCGCACAACTTACCGTTTAGTTTTTACTACGAAACTGTTATCTGTTATTCATTGCACAGTTTCTGAAAATTTTGACTTTACATCTTGCAACTGAACCCAAACAGCTCCTAACTCATTGGCATAAAATTTGTTGATGCTATAAGCTGCCGTTTCCCAAACATTAGCTTTTCCATAATCGAAATTGATGTTGAGGCATTTGTTTACGTCTTTCGTTTAACTATTCGACCATTCGTGTTTCGTAAATTAACTCGCCGGTTTATTAGCTGCCATCAGTCACGGATAATTGGCAAACGAGAATGTTGGAAGATGTCATCGCGTTTTCTTATTAAGTTGCTGATTGAGTATTTTTAATGGAACGAAAACGGTTATATACAGTTGAGATACTTGTATGGAATGCAATATTTCTGCATATCATTTAAAGTGCTCGTAACTTATGAGTTTCAATCTAGATTAGACACACCATCGTGAATTGACGGACTGATGATGAATTTTTATTTTGTCGCTAATGTGACGCATAATTTTTGTTTTATTCTCTGCTTAGCTGGTGGCCTAATCTGGATATTTATTATTTTTTTACATTATGAAATAACATGTGCAATGTCGAAAGTTTAAATATATTTATCAAATTCCGAATTCAGACGTAGCCTTTTCTTTTATTGCGATCGGATATACAATTCCGGATGATTTACAACATTTGGTTGCACATGTTTACAAACTGGTAGCATGTAGCAGTGTAAACTGTATCTCCACAATCCGGCTCATTAACGGACGATCGTAAATCCGGACTGTTTGTCGTAGACGACCGCGATTACACGTAATTATGTTATTTTACGGTGGCCGACAACCGCGTCGTCCATATAAAATATTGTTTTATTTTTTCGGGCCACGGAGATTTTAATTGGGAATTCATTAAATTGGCGCTATAGAGCTGTGAGTCGCCAAGAAAACGCAGCGGACTTACGTTGGATTTCATTGAATAGAAAAATACCGTCTCCAGCGCTCCTCGCTCTCAATTTGTTGGTTTACCTCAGAGAAAATTTATATTTTCTTCCTTGTATTTTTAAAGAAGACTATTATCAAAGCTTGAAGAGCTTTTTCACTGTAAACTACTGCTTTTATGATACTGAAAAAATTTCAACTTTTGGTTTAATTTTTATCTTTCATAGAAATACATTCGAAGATCCAATGAATAAGATTTCATTTTCCAAAAATAGTCATATCTCTTTTTTTTCGTCTTCCGCCACCATTAAATAGTATGTAGCTCAAAAATCCTCGTAAAACATTACTAAAGTAGATGTAAACTCAGTAAAATTATGAGATAATTTATGAGTTTATGCACCCGGGCGGGCTCACTGGGCGGTGGTCGTGCGATGATACGGCTAGCATTTATGATGTGTTACACTCGTGACAGTTGTCAGAACATCGCCGAGGGCTAGTGTTGCCTCCTGACACTTTTACCACACAACGCCAAACATCCACATTTAGTAGATCTGTGAAAAGCTCAATGGATTGTAGGCACATACATACTTATATGAAAACGGATAGCATAAAACGCATCGTAAATAGGTATAGAAAGCATTATCTATCATTATTCAATATTCAAATGGCCGTGGTTGAGAATTTTTATCGCACTCATTGTTATATTAATAACTAGCTGTCCGCTCGCGGCTATGCCCGCATTGTTTTTCGACTTTTCCGTGCACAGTTTCCCGTAGGAATGAGATATTTACCCGTGGTAAAAAGTATCTAAGATGTTGATTGGGGATATAAGGCACCATGCAAAATTTCATTTAAATCGGTCCAGTAGTTTCGGAGATTAGCCCTTGTTTCCCTGTTACTTGTTTCGTAGTAATGTATATTTTATAATGGTACTGAGTATGAGATCGTTTTTATTATCGGCAAATAAATAAAGCCACCACTTGCGCTGACAATGAGTTGGCAACTTATTATTATATTAAAGGTTAAATGAACACGTTCAAATGCAGAATCTACTGTCACATAACCGTCCTATAAACGTAAACTGTTGTCAATATTTGAAACCTGAACCGATATCGTTTAATATGTTCGCAGGCGAAAAATTATGACATTATTGATAGCACGATTAGCACATTTGAATATTTTACTGCGAAATTCTCGCCTTCACAAGAAATCAGGAAAAAACGCTATGAAATATGATTTAGGAAATACTATACTTCCATCAAAAATCAAATTACGTGGTGATTAGAGTTTTATGTTATCGTGAATAGCTTTTTGTGAGGTCGACAGACTGCAACGGTGTCGGAGTTTCCCAAGTGGTAGGTTCACCGTTAACGAAATGATTCATTACCGGTACTAGAATAAACTGTAGGTTATTTGACTGTTGTTCAAATATTCTCACGCGTAGAGAAGGCCGCGTGTCAATTGGGCGGCTTCACTGGATGGGTTTTTGACACCTCGGCCCTTACGTGACCATCGTAAGCCAGACCTTCATTTATGGCTGATTCGTTTTAACATAGAGCTCATATTATCCTGGTTCTGTTTATTCGTCAATTCGTCGTCGCCTGCACCGGGTCAACAGCGCTCGTTTCGCGCTTCGTCGCTGTTTGTTCAAATATCAATGATATTGAAGAAAAACTAAAAGCTTCGATGGAATCAGTATGCAAACACGCCGACATGGTTTGTAAAGTGACTATTTACCAGTACGTTTCTCAATTCGTACTATTTTATGAATTTGTTTTATTTTTTGGCGTGACATCGTCTTATAATTCGATGGAGCCGGCTGCACGCACGAAAAAACATAACGCAATGCGGCGTTACCGCGCGACTGAGGCGTTCCATTTAAGATTTGAAGTGCAAGCGAAAGTGTGGAACGAGCGACAAAGAGGCACAATCGTTGTCACGTTCAACTATCGTCAGTAAACCGACTTTACAGAGAACCGTTTTTTTTCATAATTTTCTACCTTACCCATAATGTCAGAATACATAAATCACTACATAGTATAAAATAAAGTCGCTTTCTCTGTCCCTATGTCCCTATGTCCCTATGTCCCTCCCTTTGTACGCTTAAATCTTTAAAACTACGAAACGGATTTTGATGCGGTTTTTTTTAATAGATAGAGTGATTCAAGAGGAAGGTTTATATGTATAATACATGCATAATATACTGAAGGATAACCCACAATAACCATTTTCCCGTGCGGAGCCGGGGCGGGTCGCTAGTATATATATATTTTTAATAATACAATTAAATCTGATCTAATTTTAAGAATACGTAATCGCATAAAGGCACAATGCGACCCTTTGATGTGAAACTCCGATACGCACCTCGTCAAACGATTCTCACATTCTGATCGGCCGATCCAACTGGTCTCATTATAAGGTGTCGTTATACTTTCAACGGGTTCAGCTGCCGGTTTATCTACTATAACCCCTTCCGATGTAGGAGCTGATAACATAATTGTAATCCAATACCGTTATCAGTTTCATCTGTGCCTACCTGCCAGGTTTAAATGAGAGTGGCATAGAATTAATAGAATATGCCTGCGTATTCGCTTACTCTGTTGCGTGTGGGATGTAAGATTTTACGGACCTATTTAGGTTCTGTTTAATTCAAATAATGTCTACTCTTTAAGGTACTATCTTAAAAATATAGAAGGTTTTTAAGATGATACTACCAACAACTTACAACTTCAAGTTTATACATCTTATTGATATACATATTGTCATTATTACGATTGTTTGCGTGTATGTAGTAAGCGCGAAAGCCTCAAACAAACATACATATTGTCGCCACATAACAGGTCCAGTTGAATGTTTTGCAACAGAAAGATTTGAAAAAAAAAAAGGTACTATCTTAAAAATATAGAAGGTTTTTAAGATGATACTACCAAAAACTTACAACTTCAAGGAGATGTAAAATTTTGTATGGGAGGTGGTTTTTTATTATTTCAAAAATTGAACGGGTATTCTACGCATATAGGGTAAAAGGGTATATTATTACGATAATCAGGATCACTTGAAAAAAAATAAAGAAAGCTCCGTTTTTTTTATAAATTGATTCGAATATTGGTTGGTAGAAAAATAAACCTAAGATCTGGCAATACAATTATACCTCTGGCAATCCTTTCAAACCGATTTTTTGCTGCGTAGTTGCTGTGAATGCTTTTTAAGAAAGAGATAGCGCATAGTATAAAAATGATCTATTGTCTCTTTCTTAATTTTTAATAAGATTTAATCGATAGTTTTACTTTTTTTCTGATTTTGGCGCTAGTGTTACTTTGCGCCAGTGTCAACTGTCAAGTTTATTTTCAAGGTAGGGAAACTAAACGCTAATTTCGGTTAAAAAAAAACGGTTATTTTTCTGACTGTCAGTTGAATACCTGTCAATCCTGTCATCTATCACGTTGACATTCCATTTTTTTTTTCTAGTTTACTTTCTCTAAAAATGAGACGAAAAGGCCTCAAGTTCTTCAATAATTATTTTCATTAATTACTGCAAAAAAAAAAGACTACAAATAAAAATAACGTTATACTTGGCTGTAAGATTTTAATACAAAAAGATAATATTAGAATAATAGCTCTTGGAAATTCATTGATCGTTCGTTTCATTATAACTTTTTAGTTTGAATAAGTTTGCAATTTTTACGAAAACGGAGCATCGATAAAATAATTTGATTAGTTATCCTGAAACCCACTTACATAAGCTTTCTAAGTAGGTATACTACTTATCCGTTCAATTTTTCGCCGAATAAAAAACCACTTTTTACGTCTCCTTTATACATCTTATTGATATACATATTGTCATTATTACGATTGTTTGCGTGTATGTAGTAAGCGCGAAAGCCTCAAACAAACATACATATTGTCGCCACATAACAGGTCCAGTTGAATGTTTTGCAACAGAAAGATCTGAAAAAAAAATGGAACTGAAAAAGAAAGGATAGTTATACAATATAAAGGGTTTACTAATGCCTTTAATTGGATGATAATGCAGATAAAGAATGTATATTGAAATGTTGTTGTCAATAAAGAATATTTTATTTTGTACATAATACGAGTAGAATTAAAGAACATTATAATCCCTCTGGAATAACTGAAGCGCCTAAATCGCCCTCACGGCTCACAAATCACAGCCTACACGTTGTTCAGAAACCGCCCACATACCAATAACATCGTTGTCACGCAGGAAAATTTCCGAGTAGGAAGTTGCAAGTCGTTAGCGGTGATGGATCTGTTGCGAAGGCCCAAACCCAGTACCCAGTACCGGTACGACACCTCAGGCGAGCAGATTTTCCTTGCCCTTAGCCTCGGGCGCTCGACGACCGAATCGATTATGTTTGACAGTATGCTCGCCAATTGTTGAAGCGCTAATTAACTATCTTGCAGGAAAAAGCTCGGGGTTTAGTTAAAGGACGAAGCTTTGAAATGTACATCGTAAAGGTATATAAATATTTGAATACAGAATACAGTAAAAAATATAAAACTCACCAGGATTGATGACATAAATAAGTGATATCAAATTTTTTTTATTTTAACTAATCCTTTGATCAAGTCTGGTGAAGCTTGATTCGTCGTACTATTTCGACACAACAATAGTTCTGTTAAAAAAATCCCTTGATTTAAAAAGGGGTACGATAAATATTTCGTTATCCATGACTTACACTTGACGTTTAATGCAATACCAAAATATTGCTTATTTATGATTAATTTGGTTGTAATTGATGGGTAATAAAAAAAAGTAATTTGTTTTATTTTTCAATGGCTGTATTAAATGGACGTATTTATCAAATTTGCTAATATCATATGCAAAAAAGTAAGGATTCTTGAGTATTGAACCTATACAGTTTCTTTGGCCGAGGACTCTCGCCGTATACGTGATGGACCTTTAATGAATTCTGTCTCGGCTGACGCGACAGAAACATCGCTCGCCTCGCAATATTTAATTTTAATCTTCGCTTCTGCTTCTCGAGAGCGAAGCTTTAAATTTTATAATTGATGACTTTCAATTAAGCCTGTACTACTAGACAATGATTGTTTAAAAGAAAGCTAATCCTGTCGTGTTTTATTTCTATGCGAATAAATTCAAACTTGTTTTTAACTCCAGACGAAAAAGAGGATTGTTATAAGTCTGACTTGTGTGTCTGTCTGTCTATCTATGGCATCGTAGCTCCTAAACGGATGCGCCGATTTTGATCTAGTTTTTTTTTGTTTCCAAGGTTTCAGAATCAAAAGTGTTCTTAGCTATGATCCAACAAAATATCTTCAGCCATTTGAAGATTATCAGCTCTTTTTTAATTGTTGAAAGGATCTAAATAATGGTTTTCTGGCAAAGGTTTTTTTAAATTTTTAATTTAATGTTATCATTCTCAAAAATCTTGCATAAAATCCTTTTAAACTTACTTGATACATAAAATGTGTGACTAATATCAGTGTTTAACATTCACGAATGAAATTTGATAACAAATTAAATTGGAACGAGACCCAATATGAAATCCAAATGAGGTGGTGCCGACAGCGTTTAAGTGTATTTACATGTTTGCCGTCGCCGCTCAATGAGGACGGAAAGGAAATATCCCATAGCATTCGGAATTTATGAATGTACTACATTGCATTTCTTATTACAATAATAAAGTTAGTACAACATTACTTGTAGAGCAAATTCATAGATATGCACCGTTTTCTCCTACGCTATCGTTACAAACCTTAGAAGATATCGATACCTTATATTTCTTGCAATCTCTTTATGTTGTGTTGTGGCGCTTATTGCAATAATAAATATTATATCGACTTTAATTACTGACCAATCAAATATTCATAGCACCTCGTTAACAATCACAATCATCGTAACTGCTCGTCTGGCAAGGTGTTTTGTGTCTTAATCAGCTCAAGGCTGCCTCAATCTAGGCCCGTGGAGTGTATCCATTGTAGCTCAGCGGGGTGCTCGACAAAAGAATTTCATTTTAAATAAATCGCGCGATACCGCGTCGCGTCGGGGAATTAGGCGCGGTGTCTCCCGCCGCGAAAACTCATCGTTAATATGTGTCGCAGGCAGGCGCAGCTTGGACTAAAGATCTGCGCCGATGCCTTAAACACATACTTGTTTGTTATACACTCGCTTAAGTATTTAATTATTATGCGTTTCATTCCAATATAAGTTCGCCAGTGTGATAATTTTTCGAATTTCACATCGATCATGATCATGATCGAAGGAATTTTACGAAAGAAACTCATTTTAGAAAGTATTCAAATATGTCTGTTTTTGACTTTAATACTATCTAGACGTGACTTTTTAAAGAATTCCATGGTACAAAGAGTAGAGTAGAGTACAAGAGTTATGTGCTGTTTTACAGTATAAAGGTTACTTAATGCCTGCCTGCCTACCCCTTCCAACCCACCGTCCATCTCTCGAGACACCTGGGTGAACTATGATGGAGACCGAAAATCCCTAAACAATCGTTCCAATGGGTTATATTTATAATAATATGGTATATAAGTGCAATTAATATCTAAAACATAATGAAAATAATAATAGTTTTGATAGTTTTTTTTTTCACTCCATTATGAAGTTCGTGCGAATTGCAGAATAAGATGTTAGCAATCCATTTTTTGGTTGAAACGCATGGTAATGTGTCGCTGCCGCTGCTTGGACGACAGACGTACATACGCTCGCTTAGGGATTTAATTACTTGCAACTTGCCTTGATGACCGCAACCCTTCCCCTCCCCTACCAACACTACCCCCTCTTGCGTGGTCGTAAATCCTCACTCGTTAATGATCCGAACGTTGTTCCGCGATGAATTACCGCTTAGTCTTGTTGACTTTTTGCACCGAAATATTTTTTCCGATTTTAGTGAGCGTGGGCTTGTGGGCTCCGTATAATGGACTGTAACTCTTTAAGTGGTTTTTCGAGTTCATCGCGATTTATGTTTCAATAACCATGAAAGATTGTGTTTGTAACGCCTTTTATCTCATTGTATATCATATGAATTTTGATGATTGTCACTATTATCAACGCTTTGGTTTCCGACATGGGATAGCTTTTAATATTTTTTACATTGAGGTTATAATTAGTTGCTTTCATCAGTCCCCATTTCCGAATGAACTTACATTTTGTGATGTTGAGTTATCTATCATTATTATAGTTAAAAGGGGCCGACGACCGGTGGTTCGTATCTGTTATACATTTAATCTAATGGGCGGGGTCAGCCACACCTTACACCTTGCTTCTGACACATTCCTGCTTTACTTTTGCTATAGTTCGAGCAGATATCCTTACACGCATATCACTGTGAGTCTGTGACTGTAAAGGTAGCGCCTTCTTTATGGGATATATTTAAAGCCACTTTGAAAATAATCAAACGCAATCTAATATTCATCGAACTCATTTTCAAGTACATATATTATATTTATTTTATTGTCAGACCAATAAAATTCGTTTTTTTTTTCAATGTCAAAATTAACAAAATTGTATGTAGTTTTACTTTGACGTGTTTTCAATACACAAAATTTACTTTTCAAACATGTTGGCGGCTTGGGGGTAGTCTAGGGGCCATCCTCGTCCAAAATCAACCTGTTTGCACCTGACTGCATGCATGCATGAATATCGTGTTGGTTTCGAAGTTTAACCTACCTCACAAACCCTGGAGTTAAAATTATTGAGCAGCCCCTACAAGAAGAATTAAAAAGTTTTATATTAAAATTAAAGTGCAAAGTATTATTTCTCAAACTGTGAATGTTAAAGCTGGAAACATTGTTTTCGTAGTTGGTTTACATACCCCCTTCTTTATTCGCTCGCTGATATCGGTGTCGCCGTTTTCAATTTACCTCGCGGTGTCGAGTGTCTCGACAAGTGAGCATCGGGCTCGGTATCCGGCTGCGATGGCCCTCGACTAGGTGTTTTCTTCCTTACACCGGCTTCTCGGTCACAATCTCACAATGCAGTCGGTGCTCCGTTTGTAAACGCGATACTTCCGTCTGAACGGAGCTTCTCGCATGTGATTGCGGCCCCTTTACTTTAATCAAATGGCTGCGACAAAGGATTGAATAGAACGCTCCTCAATTTCGTACGATCGGTATTGACTGCGAAATTCCCTTTTGGTATCGCCGCCATTTTTTATCGATACCGCCCGCGAAATAGGTGGTTTTTTTACATGCGTCTATGTACTCTATATCTACTTGAATTTCAAGTGTACTTGCTTGAGTTCCCACGATTGTACAGATTTGAAGCAGTTAGAAGTTTCTATGTCGTTACTATTTCAAATGTTTGAACGAGCTCGCATTTACATTAAGTGGCCATACAAGTAGCTGTTGACGTAATGTGTATCGTTTACTCTGTAATCTTAAGTACGGTTGATTTAATATAGACTACTCAACTGTTGTCATTATGATCTCGTCTTAAAAAGTAACAACCGTTTCCTCCGATTTTAATAACTCCTCTCGAGTTTACCCTTTAGGCGAATGTGATGGTTAAAACATTGTTTGTATTTCATCGTGACGTCTAAATGATTAATATCAAATTTGTTTTTGATTACATAATAACAAGCTCCGTCGAATTGATACAATAGCTTTGTTGTTACGAAATTGCTGCGTTTAAAAGATCATCCTATAATTTCAATATGGCGTCAATAACCTTTTAAACATAACATGTGGATAAAGTATGATTGAAAAATATTTGTAGGTTTTTTTACTTAATAAGGTATGTTATATTCTTTTGTATACGGTTAATCGCATACAGTCTCAGTCAATTTAAAAATAACAAAAGGGTTAAAGTAATACGAATCGCCCTTTTAAAAGGTAGGTACGTTTATTGAATAAATACAAACAAAATGTCGATGCGAAGGTTTACCCTTACTGGCCCGGCTTATGGGATTTTTATGGGCCGTGAAATGCAGGAAAAATATACAGAATATAGAATTCAAATTTATTTTGTATTCAAGTGTATGTCGAATTAATGTATTAATTCTTTAACTTACGCACTGTCCGACTGCTACGCGTTCTTCTTTTTTAGGGTTCCGTATTTTTTCCTTTTGGGAGTATAATTTTGCTGCGATTTAATGTCTAAAGTTCATCTAAAATTAATTTAGGTATATTATACCAGTCTTACCTATTATATTATGTCATTTGTTTGTTTATAAAATATAGAGTCAGCTGTCCGTGGCTTGCTTGAGCTAAATGGTGTATTGGCTTTTTCAAGAGTGACTTTGCTTACAAGACCAGCCAAGTTTTAAAAGCAAACAAGTAAATTGCACACTTACGAGATCACTACATATATTGTTTTAACAAAGTCGCTTTCGCTGTCCCTATGTCCCTATGTCCCTATGTCCCTCCCTTTGTACGCTTAAATCTTTAAAACTACGCAACGGATTTTGATGCGGTTTTTTTTAATAGATAGAGGGATTCAAGAGGAAGGTTTATATGTATAATACATGCATAATATACTTAAGAATAACCCACAATAACCATTTTCCCGTGCGGAGCCGGGGCGGGTCGCTAGTATTAAATAAAACGCTACCGATTTAGTTGGCTACAATATTATTGTGCAAGGAATCTTCAAGTCCGGTGAAGCTTGATTACCTTTACGACACAAGCATAGGTCAATTAAAAAAAAAACAAAGGAATCTTACACTGACTGTACAGGTGAGTACCGCGTATAAGTAAGTTCATAGTAAAATTGTAATAGGTGCAATGTGCATTAAAACTTGAACACTATGCTGTTCTGTTTATTTCATTACTGATGATGATGATGAGCGTATGTGGCCAAGTGGCTAGGGCCGTTGACTTCCATTTCGAATTTAGCGGGTTCGAACTTCGTCACGTACCAATGTGTTTTCGATTTTCGAATTCATATGTACGTTAATGTTTGTTTGAGGCTTTTGCGCTTACTACACATTATTACAATTGTTTACGGGTCATAACGCGCGATTGTAATAATGTGTCATGATGATGTACGTTAATTCTACGCTCTTGCGATGGAGGAAATCATCTTATGGAAACCTGCACACAATAAATGAATGTATGAAGTATTTATTGATTGACTAAGGCCTATTCACTCTGAATCAGAGTAGGCTCGATCCCCTTGGCCACTTATAATAAGGTATTGGCATAATCTCCTTGTTGGGCACTAAGGGTGGAAGAATTCTATTATTCTTTTCGTCTAATGATATAATTTTAAATAAACATCACGAGACCATCTTAAAATATATTAGATTTTTCTTATAATATTAGAAGTTATGCCTGTTAAATAAGATCAGGATTTAATTTCTTTAAGTTAAAAAAAATATTTTACACTTAAAATGATTAAGTTGTCTGGGTCTATTTGAAAGCGAATTTAAATTTTACTTGGTATTCTTTTCTGGGGATCATTGCAAATAGAAGAGGGAAAGATGCTGGGTCACTTGATACGACATGACGACTTTGTCAAAAACATCATTGAAGGAAAAAGGAAGAGAGGACGACCTAGAAGGACATATATGGACCAAATTAAGGAAGGAATAGATGTTGTGTCGTATCAGGAGAAATGGCGTAGACTACACCGACAAGAGCGAGTCTCCTTAATATGAAGAAGAAGATGCTTTTCAGCTTTGATGAATCTAAAAATACCTTGCCCAAACAATATATAAAGAGCAATTCTGAAGCATCACAAGGGCTATAATAGTGCAATGCAACTTGTTTCCTAAATTCCCTTCTACATATTTGGCACTTTGAACGTAGTGCCGCGGGCAGAATTGGAATACCTCTCTAACTGGCCCGTGAACTAAAAAGACCTTTTTTGTGCACTTCCCTAAAAAGGTAAACCGACCTCTAGTAATGCTGAAAACCCTTTAAAAAATAGCTAAATCATATTTTTGGAAAAGTTCACTATCATCACTTTGACTACATACGTAAACCTTACTTTGAAATAAAAGCTCTATAAACACGTCACTTAAAATTATCAGCTTTACTGTGTTAAGTAATGAATGAGTGAATTAAATGCAAATAAAATACAGAAACTGTAAGAATTACTATAAAGAACAGGGTGCTTCCTTAATTACCAAATGTTCCAGCACTGTTGCTCAAAATAACATCGAAATATTAGATACTAGAGACCCGCCCCGGCTCCGCACGGGAAAATGGTTATTGTGGGTTATTCTTAAGTATATTATGCATGTATTATACATATAAACCTTTCTCTTGAATCCCTCTATCTATTAAAAAAACCGCATCAAAATCCGTTGCGTAGTTTTAAAGATTTAAGCGTACAAAGGGACATAGGGAGGGACATAGGGACAGAGAAAGCGACTTTGTTTTATATACTACTAGCGACCCGCCCCGGCTCCGCACGGGAAAATGGTTATTGTGGGTTATCCTTCAGTATATTATGCATGTATTATACATATAAACCTTCCTCTTGAATCACTCTATCTATTAAAAAAAACCGCATCAAAATCCGTTGCGTAGTTTTAAAGATTTAAGCGTACAAAGGGACATAGGGACATAGGGACATAGGGACATAGGGACATAGGGACGGAGAAAGCGACTTTATTTTATACTATGTAGTGATGTAGTGATATAGACTTTTAGAATAGAAATATTAAAATGCTACTAAGGTTTGCCACACTACCCAAAACGTGTGTCCGCGACGAGATGCATTCTTGCATTCGGACCACGTGACTTGACACAAGCCTACGTCATCATGCTATTCATCTTTGTCTATTAACACGCATTCGACAAGGATGAACAGCATGATGACGTAGGCTTAACAGCTTATATATGTGCCCACTTAATCATACCGTGAAATCTGGGTTTTTAGTAAGTAAATTGAATTTTATTGCATTTGTTAACCTTATAGATGACACAGAACATGGCGCCATGTCGCCCTTTTTCTAATTTGTGTTAAAAGCTAACAATAATCTGTCAAGATCAAATGATAATCATGAATTTATATGAAGTACTGTTACAAACTTTTCTCTTATTGCGAGGTTTCCATGAACTTGGTAACGGAGTTATACAGACGCCTAAATCCATATTAGTATAAAAGTTTTGTTCTTCGGATAGTATTCTAAGCAACGATTTTCCTGTTCAGTTCTTTTTCTACTTTAGCAATTTCAATAACACTTAAACGTCTGTGAAAAAGGTGTAAAACCGAGAACAAAATGTACTTTGTTAAAATAAATTATACCACTGTACTTAATCCAGTTTACAACATCCTAAAAAATCTCCCATTGTTTACATTAAAACAAGCTTGTAACAATTAAGGCAGTAACTATTTGATGTCTAATTTAAATAGGGAACAGATTAATCAAACGATACTAACTTTCTCTCCCAGCAATAAAATACATAACAATAGCTCATCCTGTGTTTTACAACGCTGTCCTCTTTTTGGGTCCGGCCGAAATTAAACTCGTATTTCTCTAACATCGGATCTTATCGGCCGATCAGTTTTGGAACCCTTTAATGTATGCGTCACCGTTAACGAATTTTGGATGTAAAAAGCTCGTGTACTCGTACACATGTTCATCCAACTGTCCACTAAGTTCCGAGAATGTGGGAGCAATAAAGTAAGCAGTTTCACAAGTGAGTACTTTTCTAACGAATGCAAGGTTCGCCATACCCCGCGACTATTCTCATTTTATCGTTTTAAAAATCTTTTCAGGATTCGCTAGCTGGTAACTCCGTTCCATTTAATAGCTTTGTATTAGTATGTGTGGATGTTTTATTTACTTATTGACATTCTTTAGCTACGAGTACATTGATTTGGTCAGGCTGTCAAAAGTTCCCAGCGTCATTAGGCTAGTTGATTCGCCGCATTCAACGGGACAGGAGAAGAATGCACGGGCAGCAACAAAAGCCTCCACATTATGTTGTCGCACAGCGCGACGCGTCCCAATTAAGAGAGATTTATTCATCCCCTCTCCGTCAAGCGACTCCTCCGAAGACATTATCAGAGATTTAACTCGGCAGGACAATTGTTGCCCAATTTTCTAAACACCTCGACAATGCTCACGTAATTTGTTCCATCCTCTTGAGTCTTGGCTGTTTGATTGTTTGCTCTGGGAAAACACGAGGCGTCATCGCGTCGCGCAGGGTTGTCTTTGTGCCTCAGGCTCTTCCCATTCGATATTCATTTACTTGAATGCCTTGTAATCATTCCGGGATTCCAACGCGGAGTGGGAATTTAAATCATGTTTCCATTAATGTTTGCGAAGATCTCGAGTGTTACGCGAAGAAAATAATTGTTCCCTTCGCGATTGCGTTATTGTGTTGAGAATCCGGTTCTGTTGTCTGTTTTCAAAACACAAAAGCGTTCTTCCTTTAATTTTCCTTTTCAATGTTCTCTTCACGTACCTTATTTGTCAACTTATTCACCGGAGCGTTTCTTTAAATATGTTCCCATTTCTTATTTCATTAATAACTGGTTAGTTAATTGGGCTACTGACGACCGCTGCCTTTGTTATACAAGAACCACACCCCGCATTTATCTAAGCAGTAGCTTATTTAAAATGATAAACGAGCTCCCAATCGATTTGAATAACAAGCAGGCAGATGCTCTTAATCCTTTTGATTTCATTAAACGCATGCGCCCTCGGCCCCTGTCGGAAATATCACTCGAGTGCGAGGCTCGATTCAACTTTTGATTCATAATAAGGTTGGATCCTATAACTAAGTAATTTGAAGATCCACGATCTTTAGAATTAATGCATTGTATTTTTTTTAAATAAACCACCAATTCATTTTGCTTCAAATTACGTGACCGAACAATAAAATAACGCGCAGGATTTGTAATTCCCGATTCGGGTCGGCAGCAGCGCGGCGTTTTAATAAACAAAAAATCTTATCTTCTGCTATGTCGACGTCCTATTTGTCAGCCGAACAATATTGTGAAATCACGGGCGTTATCCTCTTTCTTTTCCAAGGAGATTCTAATGAATTCCCAGCAGACATTCCTCCGAGTGCTTACCAATCGCTGCGTCATTTGTTTGATCGTTTCGTTAGGAAGAGGCCAAGTGAAAAATCCGTCGACATTAATCACGTCAATGCTGAAATACAATTTTGAGCGGTCGAAAAAATTTACATAAATAATTTATACCCATGAGACGCACCGAGCGCTCTCTAATCCGCCGGGAACGTCTACGTTCATCGCCTTGTTACATACAGCCATATTGCTTTCGATCGGTTGATTACAGCTTCACTTGTTTATGTATCTTCTTTATCGTCTATCTGTGACTATGTCGTTGTTTACTAAGATGACTTTGCTGTCGCAGGAAGTTATTTTCCTTATCAGTGCGCGGCGTAAAGTTTACGACTGGCAGCGAATTACTCGTTTGATTGTGTTTCGCCGGGCGGAGTGAATCCCAGCGGGTCGCCTTGTAGCCGAGAGGGTGTCCTGGCGATCCGCTCATCTCCATAAGAAGTAGCCAACTGACGCGCCCGAAGGCCACTTGATGGAGCATTATTTTAGGCATCTGACTGTGATCGATTCGATCGAAGCTCTCTCTCGACAGCGCGAGTTTTTACTGATACCTGACGTTACGGTTGACTCGAAAAATGCTTCGATGAAGATGATGTAGTGTTCGCGCTTTACAATCGTGGTGTTATGATGAATTGTTTATGTCACGAGCGTCATACTCTTCATTTTTGTTGTTTGACATGTTGTTTATTGCTCTTAAACCACCACCAAATTCAATAAAATTAATTTACGAGTTACTCTTTTATAGATATAATAAGAGAAGTTTTGAAAGAAGTGAGTCGTGGCGTCGTGGTTATTATTGACAGCATCGACTCTGACAATTAACATTGGTTACTCTCCAATAAATAGTACACCTGCTAAGCAGCTTTACGAGAGATATAATTAACTGGCGATGTTACCCGTTACGGTAGCACCGCGCGCCATTTAGCTAGAGCAGCACCCACTAAATCATCTACGTAGTTGTAACTTGTCTTCTGATAGAAGTATAGAGATGGTCCAATTTATATGTCTTTAGTGCTACTTATAAAGATTTATGGCAATATAGCCGGTCGTAGACATATCAGTTTAGCTGTCTTGAATTCCAGTCAGTTTCTTGAAATTGTTTTATTAATATTTCCTTACATACTGAAGTTTTGATTGTCTGCCAATACCTATAGGTCACCTTAATTAAAATATATTAAGTGATATAAAACACAAAATAGTTAGGTAATGTCGCTAGTTTACAGCTACAGACAATCAAAGTATTACATTAAATCTAAGTATGTATTGCGTGACAAAAAAGTAATAATTGCACATGTTTAAATCACCTTATTTTTACTTTTAAACTACGATTAAATCCGCACGAATAAGTAAGTAGGTAACTTAAAAGCATCGGTGATGCACCTTTACGTCAGGATTATAATTAACAACAGTAGCAACTATCCTACCGGTTGCGCCATTTAGTTCGAACGGCACTTACTAAATCACCAACGGCCGAAGCCGGGCTTAATGTCATTTACTAAGATGGATTTCGCTAGTTTCATCGGGCTAGTAATATTTCCTTGTGAGCAAGAACTAATAAATAACTAGGCTTTAATCCGCATTATTGATATTTTAATAGAATAAGATGAAGTTTTATATTCGTGAATAAGTTGTAAGTTACAAAGGAGTATCAGTACCTATTGAAATAAAATTATATGTAAAGTAACTAAAAGTTTAGGTTTAAGTGACCAAAAATTAATTGTAGTTATCATAACTGTTCGCTAATAATAATGAACAACATAATGCGGTGTATTATGAAAAAACCCTTGTGTTAATATAACAATAAAAAATATTGGAGTATTATAAAAAATATTTACGGCTCAATCCAATTTTATCTTATCAGAGATTTCATCATGAAAAATCGCCTAGGTTATTTACAACCCGAATATATTCTGAATCCCGTTACGAGAACCAAAAACCTAATACAATAGGCGCTCAAACAAAAACGTACTAAAACAAACGAGGATAGAAGATAACGACACTGAACTACTAATTTTCATTTTATCGCCACAATCTGAACCAAATTAATGGTTGAGGAGTTTTACACATACTCGGGACTTGTTTGATAGTCATTGTCCTTCGTCGATTTTATAATTGTGTACGAATTAATAAGGTAAGGCTCCGCCCATAGGCGTCAACTGTATGATTAATAGAACAGGCCTCCGTGACTACCGGACCGAGGGCTTCTTTGCCAGCTAGACACGCCTTTTTAGGGTTCCGCAGACAACTTTGGTTATTGACTGTTTCTTTCTAGTCATTCTTTTCGTTTATTTGGCGCTCTATCGGTCTTATATTCAAATCTCCGTTATCATTCCGTTTAAATTTTTGAGGTTGTAAGTAACAATCCTACTTAACGTTATTATTGTGATTATTTGCACTTTAATAACATCTTCACACTAAACCAAAGTACAGTAAGGCATTATTTTACTCGCATAAAAGAATAAGCTAGTCTCAGTTTTATCACTACAAAATGTCTCTTAACCTTAAAGAACTGAAGAAACTTTCATAAGAAAATTATACAATCAGGTAGGAGTCGTTTGCAGGTAGGAAAGCAACAATGGTTAAGAGACTACGACATTGACATTTTTTAAGTTTGATGGAAAAAATCCAGTAGCAAATAAAAAACTCTCTTTTCTTGTGTGCAATAAATCTTAAATAAATAAATAAATAAAAAAACATACAAAACGGCTCATCAGATGGCACTAGTAAATAGAGAAGTAATACATAACAAAGTATTTATTATCCTAAATTTAATCTCAGTCAGAACCACGTACTATCCGACAAAAAAAGGACACAAAAATTTCACAGAGTTCATTAATTATTAGCGTCATCCACCGGAAATCTTACACAACGTTAGCTCTTTTTAAATTTCAATCTGTCAGAAAATCTCCCATTCTACGGAACCTATGCTAGCTTGCTCTAACTTAAGTTTGTATTCTTTTCCAACCGCCTCAGAGAAATTCACACGTTTGTGTTATTTATATCGATTACGTACTGCCAATATGCCGTATATCAATCCAAGTGTTAATATTTAAATAATAATGTCAGATTATAAATTGTTTTGAGAACCATTTCGTTTGCTAGCCGTGTGATGTGTGGTGTGGTCATTCAACTTTATTACGTTAAATCTGATTATTGACATTTACTTTGGCAAATTCTATTTCACTGTTCAATGAGTTTTAGTTTTTTTGTCGTATTAAAGGTTGCTGACACTTTAGTTCGTTGATACTTAAATGCCAATGATCAGGGTAATATGACTTTGAACGTTTTTAGAATCACACTTGTTAGTTTTGCTTTATGTTACAATCGTTGTGTTAAAAAGTATAGAAGAAGAAGAAGAAGAAAACATACAAGGGTGAATCTTCATATGATTTTACACAGCATTTACCAACCGTCTAGCTACTATTAACTTATGATATCTATTTATTTCTGGTGTCAATAAAGAATATTCGTATTGTATTGTATTGATACTTCGTCGTTAACAGAACAGCCCATGTTTATGTTCCCACTGAGGGACTCGAGCCTATTCTGATATGGGGGTGAATAGGCCTATGCTGACCCAGTTCTTGTTTGTCATCTTCACACACAAAATTTGAATTCCTTCGCAGCTGCACGCACACGCCTGCGCGCAGGCGTCTGCAGATTTCCTCACGATTTTTTCCTTTACCATAATAGAAGCATCAAATAAATGTCATACGAATTCTAAAATCGTAATGGAAGTTTCATAGGCGGGTTCTTCACAGCAGTGCACACATTGCGTGAACCTGCTAGTTCTGTTGAAACTAATATCGCATCGCCTCTTTAAATTTATACTTCATAAATAGATAAATTAGTGCGAGACGAGAGCCGGCCTTGGTTTGAGCAAAGCTTAATAACTTCATTAGTTTTGACGTCAAAAAGTGATTGTAAAATCTTACTTCGAATAAAACTTTTTGATTTTGACTTTGACTTTGGAAGATAACGGCCTTACCCACTTGGCCACCGACGCTTTCAAGGATGGAATAATTACCAACAATAAATATTAAAGTAATAATAAAACTGTAGAGGTCAAAAATCTGTACATAGAAAAATAAATGCTTAAAACCGAGTCAGGGGGATGTAAGAAGTGATATGGAACATATCCAGATTTTTTTAAATATTTTGTTCCTTTGTTTGTCGGTTTATTTGTTTGTACGGGTTAATCTCCGAAACTACTGGACCGATTTAAATGAAACTTTGTATGGTGATACCTTATATTCCCAGTCATCATCTTGAATACTTTTTACTACGGGAATTTATCTGTGCACGGAAAAATCTAAAAACAACGCGGGCGTAGCCGCGGGCAGACAGCTAGTATTAAAGTAATTTCACTTTACGCCTGCGTAATCTGTCTCGTCTATTGTCAATAATCCTTTGTTACTCACAAAATTACTTTGAGATTGCTCTCGCCGGTACTCAAATTAGTATCTTAGAACATTTCAACAAAACACCAGAGTACTTAAGAGGGACCAAAACAATTACTGTTCATTGTTGACTTTTGTTTGCCATTATCTCTCTAACGTTACCAGAGAGAACACTTTAAATACTTGAAAGATATTAGCAGCAAGATTCTTTATTCTTTACGAAAGGGATTAACAGAGATTAAAATATTAGAGGATTTTGTTAAAAGAAGGGAGAAGTTTGTTTGAAATTGGGAATTTTCTTGATAATGATAAATGTAGGTACAACTTTACTTAATTTGGCGTAGATACAGTAACCAGCACATATGGCTGGATGCTTTGATCTTGAGAGCGCCTATATTTATAGGTAGATAACGATGAATTTCGTAGTGCGACTGTCAAACTGTAAGTACTGGCTACTGTACTCTAGTTTTACATTCTTATCAGTTCTCTTCTTTGATTCGTTGCAGTACAGCTCATTATGTCCCCACCGAGGGGCTCGAGCCTACTTTAAAATCATCATAATCAAAATTTAATTAGAATGGAGTGTATTAGATAGGTACTTTATGAAATAACTTATCTTTAGTACCTTTCTTAACCCCCGACAAAAAAGAGGGGTGTTATAACTTATAATATAACTTATAAGTTTGACGTGTGTGTCTGTCTGTGGCATCGTAACTCCTTAACAGATGCGCTGATCATGATCTAGTTTTTTTAGTTTGCAAGGTGTTTAAATCTAGAGTGCCCTTAGCTATGATCCAAGAAAATATCTTCAGCCATTTGAATTATCAGCTCTTTTCTATTTGTTGAAAAGATCAAGACGTAACGGTTTTGTGGCGGGGTTATTTTAATTTTTAATGTTATTGTTAAACTATATTCGTATAACCATCACATAAACTATTCGAAAGTAGATGCTAATGAAGTTCAGTAACAATAGTTTTCGTTCAGAATCGACGAGGGCCGACTGGCTGCCAAACTATTTCTGCGGTCGCTTTTGTGACCAGCTAATAGTTGGAGTTTGGTACAGTTCGAACGTCCACAAATATTTCGACTTAGTTCGATATCGTCCAAAAATATCTGCCATTTTACGGACAGTTTTCATATAACGTCGTGTTATTAAATATTGGAGTTGGAAGCTATGGTTTTGCGCTGAGAGTCATTATTACAAATTATGTATTTGTATTAAAACTCTATCTCTACTCTATCTTTGTGTTTGTAGCACAGGGTCGCGGGTTCGAATCCCGCCCAGGGCAAACATTCGTGTGATGAGCACTTGTGTTTGCCTTGTGTCTGGATGTTGTATATTTATATTTATGTATATCAGCTTTCTGAACTCATAGTACAGGCTCTGCCTAGTTTGGGGACAGATGGCCGTGTGTGAGATGTCTCCACATATTTATTTATTTTTTAAACGTTTATTTGTGTAGACTTGTTTTGATATATGAACGGGTACATCTTGGGAGAGTCGGTGGCCAAGTGGCTAGGATCGTTGACTTCCATTCAGAAGTTCGCGAGTTCAAACCTCGGCACGTACCAATGTGTTTTCGAGTTTCGAATTCATATGTACGTTTATTCGACGCTCTTACGGTGAAGGAAAACATCGTGAGGAAACCTGCACACACCTGCGAAGAAATTCAAAGGTTGTGTGTGAAGTTGACCAACCCGCACTGGGCCAGCGTGGTCGACTAAGGCCTATTCACCCTGATATCTGGGTAGGCTCAAGCCCCTCGGTGGGGACATATATGAGCTGTTAACGAACATCTTGGGAAAAGCCTAAGTCCAGTGTGGACTGATGCAAGCTACCAATGATAATATTATATTTTTTGAGTTTAGAAAACACATTGGTACTCTGCTCTTTATGGGTATGTTATATGTACTCTATATATGTTTGTACGCAATAAATAACATTTATTTAGAATAGAATAGAATAGAATAGAATATACTTTATTGCACACAAGAGAATACAACAAACATAATTAAAGCAACACAGGTGTACAAAAGGCGGCCTTCTTGCTAAGGTAGCAATTTCTACCAGGCAACCCTTTATTTAATTCATTAATTCATTGGTACTTATCGCCTCACGTCTCATGTAGTCAAGAAGCCAAAAGCTCTTTAACCCTGCTTATTTTATACATCACCGAATTAAATATCACCACAACGTTTTCGTCCTAAACTTTTCTTCCACGGCTCGCAGTTTGACCGAGTTCGGTGGGGTCGTTCAAAAATGTCTGTCGTTTAGTCGCGGGCGCACGTGATCTCGGCACCTGCCACCGGCGGCCGTGCCGACATGCCTCGGCAACCACCGGGGACTATCTTCCAACTACCGGAAATCAGGTAGCTACGTGGAAGAAAAACTACTATTATACGCTTGACAAGAACTAGCCCCCGAAGAAAGGGAAGTAGTGATTCTTTTTTGCTGCTGAGATTATTTATGTGGCTTGTGAGGGTTCAAATCTACCTAACTGTATTCTACACGTTAGTCGATTACATATAAAAGTACCTTTTTAACAAGTTGCAACCGCTGTATTTTTGAGTCAAATCTTAATTATAATTTTGACCATGACGATTTGGCATGTCGTTAAATTTCTGAGAAAGATTTGGTAATATACAGAAGCCAGCACATGCGAATTAACCCCTACGCCCCCACCGCTACGGAATATGGGCGCTCTCAAGGTCACCATGTCTAGCCGCATGTGCTGACTACTGTAAATTAATAAAATAACATGTATAAAGAGATTTTTATAACAGGACGCGGCAAAGATATATTTTGTTTAGTCAGTTATACAAATCCTAATCTCTAATGTGAAACGTAAACATCAATCGAGAAACGATTAGGTAAATCATACATGATTACTACGAACAAACAATTTCATTGATGGCTCTACGATGCACAGTCATTGACTGAAAGAAGCAATCTTGTGAAATACTTTCGAGTGATCTGGAAATAGGCGCACTCGACCCCTTTCGATTGCTCGAATTATTTGCCTGGTTATTGGCTATTGAAGACACTTATTCTGAATTGCCGGGGCTTGAGAGAGTAACGGGGTTTTGCTTCGTGTTATACTTGAACGTCTATTTTCTCAAACGGTTGATGTCAGCGTACCTAATAGCTCAGGAGCAAATAATAAATCATACTATCATACTAATATTATAAAGAGGAAAGATTTGTATTTTTGTGAGTGTGTGTGTGTGTAAGAGTATTTTTGTAATGAATAAACTCAAAAACTACTGTGCTGATTTCAAAAATTCTTTCACCATTAGAAAGCTACATTCACCCTGAGTAACATAATATGCTACCTTTTACCGCGGGAAATGCCTCATTCCCACGGAAAAAACTGTTAACGCGGGCGGAGCCTCGGCGGAAAGCTAGTCGACTAAAAATTTTCATGCGTTGATTAAATTTATATTATCTTCTATTAAAGTACTTTTCAGTTAAATATTTAAACTGCCGTCTTTTTATTATTGCGTTTTTTTAACTCATTATTATTCTATAGTACGAGTATCTTTAAGATTACTATTTTGTTGACTGACATTGCTTTTTAGTTTTTATTTAACCATTTGAACAACTTTAAAAATAGCTTGATTATTTTTATCCTTACAACATTTAAATACCGATGAAAACATAAAAAAAAAAGTTTTTTTTTCATAATATTATCTAGACATTTAATTTTTTAATCCGTATCCGTTTTATTTACTCGACTATCTTCCATTCAAAGTTCGTTATTTCTGTGACATTCGATTTAACTATAAAGTTACGTGTGGTTTTTTACAAGCTTGACACCGAGGTGTGAGTTCAAATCTGACGTCTTGATTAGTGGAATATCATTGTAATTTTATTGGCGAGCGTGATATACAACCCACGTATATAGCTGTCATTTACCAACCGTGAAACGACTTCATAAAAAAGCGTAGATAAATCTGGCCATCATTAGTTATGATGCCGATTGATTGCTTTATTCTTATTTCAAAACTTGGTGTTTTTTTTTCTGTTTTTAAGTCGAAATTAAAATTTGAATTCGCTATTATAAGCAATGGGTGGAACCGTTATATACATTCTTATTTCAAAACTTGGTGTTTCTTTTTCTGCTTTTAAATCGAAATATAAATTTGAATTCGCTATAGGTAATGGGTGGAACTGACGATTGTTAAAGGGCAGAAAGGTTCAAAAATGCCAGAAGAAACATATGGTCAGGGTTGCGGGAAGCTGCTGGATCAGCGCAGGACCGATCGTTGCAGATATCTTTGGAGGAGGTATTTGTCCAGCAGTCTTTCGGTTGATATAGTGATGATGAACTAATACAAACTATACTACTAGTAATATTTACCCTTAGAAGCTAAAATAAAATCAAAACTACAGAACACAGGGAGGGAGCAGAAGAGTTCTTCTGTGTAACCAAAATCTACTGCCAGGGAAAAGGCTATAGATTTTTTTTAAATCTCCTTCATAGATACCATACTCATTACAAAATAAATCTCTATGAACGAAATAAAATTAGAATACATACTCAAAACTGTTTACTAAACACATTCCAAATAGGACGCCACATGTTCGATTAAATGGGGCTTGTTGAATATATCAATTTTTATGTGAAACTATTCCTTAGATCCTGCGGTGTCATCCGTATACGTGGATCGCAAACCAGAAGAAACGTTCATACACAAAAACCGACCTTATTCCCTTTGTATAAAGGCGCTTCTAAAATCCAAAATTTACACCAGTTATGATTCCGGCAAAATCTAGCTTTGAATTTTGTTCGAGTAGAGAAGATACACGCCATTCTTTATAACTTACTTAATAAACAAGATAGGTACATAAAAATATATAATAAATTGTCTTGATATTTTTCTTTATATGAGTATGTAAAAACATTGACCGATCTCATATCATAATAGCGTTGTGATTGACTAATATACAATTTATTAAACTTTTCGCAGCGATACATAACGCACTAAAGGTAATATCTCATTTCCACTGAAAGCTACGCATGAAACGTTAGTCCGTCTTTATTTATTTTTTCAACTACGCTTGTTGGCATGGTGAAGTGAATTCTGAATTCTAGAATTCACCGGACTTGCGGGGGAAACAATTAGGGATTGTGTTGCGTTGCGAGTAGGTAAAGATACTTAGCAAACCAGCATGAGGGAAGCAGCAGCAGCGGGCGGACAGCTGATCGCGGGCGCGCGGGGCGCATCTGTCAATCTACCACTTCCATTATGACCATCGCGACGACGTTCGGATCGATTTATTATTGATTTTTAATACAAACCTTATGTTATACAGTCCGCTATCTTTAATTTCATTCTCCAAGTCTATAGGACCCTAAACAGATCAATCCGGGGCACTGGTCCACCTGCTCAGTACAATTAATTGGACCATGGGCCTTCAATAGGGGCAGTTGTCCAACTTTGAAAAAAGTTGGACCACAGCACCTTTAGAGTTCCGCTGTCCAATTTATATAAAAAATAACTTGCCAACTTTAAAAATCAGGAAATGCATCTTTGTGTGTATATTGGTGCCTATTGACCATACTTATATTGAACCTCTTTGCAGTAAATAGGTAGGTACTGGCTGGCTGTTATCACATATAGTAGGTATATATTAGATGCATGCATTTACAAAGGACTATATTTCTATTTTGTGCCGGAATCATGTCCGTTCGTTCTGTCATCTGTACGTACGTGGGCGTCCGGGACACGCGATGGGTCGACCCGGAGTCGGATTGTTTGAATGTTCAATGTATTTTGACAATCGGACCCATTCGTTTGACGTGTAACTTACACTTCTTACATCAGTTGGAAGTTAGACGGTATATTCAATTTGAATAATGGTTCTTATGATATTACTATGTATTTTTTCGTTTTAAGTACATAAACTAGCACATGCGGCTGAACACTTGCACTACAAAATTCACCCCTACTGCTACGGAATACGGGCGCTCTCAAGGCCAACGTATCCAACCGCTGGTGCGCTGGCTATTGTAATTACGTTTTTTAATTTAATTGGACTGGGCAATTACCTTGTCATCAATGTGATTCTCGTTCTGGTCTAGATCAATTGAAGTGTTTTATCTTGCATTATGTAAATTTGATGACAAAATCTCTTAAGAGATTTCTTCTAAAATCCCTTGTCCCTTTTGACGGACAATACCATAATCGCGATATACCAAATGTACGCAATACCACAAACAGTACTGTGGCATCGGTCATGCCATCTCTTTGGCCTTTGGTACTGGCCGCGTTGTTCTAAATTTGAATTGTTTAAAAATTAAACTGATTTTGATAGATTCAGGCAGTGCTATCGCGTTTGTTCCTGGGTGCGGTGGAAAAACGCACCAGGAATCGGTTTTTCTCGTATATAAGTTATTTCCAGTTGTTTAACTAGTTTGAATGTGAAGTGTTTATGATTCTGCAATAAATAGTATATAAATCGCATTTCCGGAGTTATTATTTTGTAGCACGGGATCGCCCGTGTTACATTTTGGTGGACTGCCGTTCGTTTTTCCGTTAACAGTACCTTCGCCGTAAAGTGTGTTGCTCTACCATTAGTGAAGTGATTTTTACCAAATAGTGAAAAAAATCCGATTGTAAAAATGGCGGATTCTGACATAAAATTCAATGGCGCAGCCCAAGACATAGATGTTTTTTTAAAAAAATTCAAGAAAATATGTATCTTGAAAAAAATAACAGACGAAGAAAAATTTGTGCTGTTAGAAAATTATCTAGCAGGTCCAGCATTAATATTCTACAACACAATCGAAAGTACAGTATCCAAATATGAAGATTTGGAAAAGCTATTGAAAGAAGAATTTCCCAATACAATCAATTACCAACAGTTTTTCTACATGGCGAAACAAGGCAAATCTGAGGATATTTTAACATATTATTATCGTTTAAATGAATTAGCGGCAAAAGCTAAAATAGATGATGAGACTATCTTCATCAGGCAGTTCTTAATGTCATGCTATGGCTTCATTAAGCATAAACTGTCAGCATCAGTGTTCGATAGTAAACTGAATCTCAAAAAAGCTATCATTCAGTTAATGGATATTTACAATGTAAACGAAGAACGCAACATCGTGCCTGCAAGGATGCCATGCAGCCTCGAAACGTTTGCTCATCCTTCAACATATGCTGGCTGTGATGTACATCAGCAGCCCCTTATGGATACTAGGCGTCAGACGCCTTGGATGACTCCTAGAGCAGTCTTCGCTTCGCCTGTTCCTGGGAATTCAGGAGGGGTACGCCCAGCGGGTACCCCTCAGGTTAGTGAACCGTCCATGGGTACCGGTGACCGCCCAACACCACAATCTAACCGCTATGGTCTGAGACCAAGGCCGGGTCAGTCGGTACAGGATCAGCGTCAGCAACAACAGTCGGGAAACTTCAGGCGGTTGCCTTGAACGCCACGCAGTTGGTAACCGAGGATGTTGTGGCAGTGAGAACTTCATCCACACAGACTGAACAATTTGTTCCCTTTTTCCCTAATTGTAATAATAATGTTATTAGCAGAAAGCAAAAACCTTTTATTAATGTTGAATGTAAGGGATTTATTTTTCCGACCCTTATTGATACAGGCGCAAGTGTTTCCTGTATAGATTTCAATGTATTGGAAAAAATTAAATTGTCCCTAGATGTCGACAAAAATTTTTTTTTAAAGGGCGTGAATGGCCAAAAGTTATCAACTGTAGGCGCGACAACGTGTAATTTAAATATAGGTAGTGTTGTTTTTGCTTGCGAGTTGGTTGTTATTCAGAATTTAGCTTGTCCTATAATTCTTGGTCAAGATTTTCTTAGCCGGTACAACGGAATTATCGATTTTGGCTCAGCAAAATTGATGTTGGGTAGCAACCGTATTGATTTTTTATCTGACGTATCCACTTTTGTTTTATCTTCGAACAATCGTCAAGTTGACTTTTGCACCTCCTTTTTCAAAGATGACGTTTGCTCGGAACAAATAAAGGTCGATGCACACTCTCCGATTTTACGACATGAAGATAATGTCTATTTTTTAGGTTTAGATAATGTTTGTGAATTTGCGATTGAACAGGATCAGGAATTTGTTTTGGGTTCTGATCTGTCGGTCACGCATAGAGAAAAATTAATGTCTTTATTGTTACATAATAAGGATAGATTTGCGTTTGAAGCTTCTCAATTAGGTCGGTGCGATATTGTGGATGTAGATATCGAGACTTTGGATGAAAAGCCGATTTCTTCTCGACCTTATAGGGTCTCTCCAGCGCAGAAAGAGGTCATAGATAAGCAGGTGGAGGAGATGCTCCGCTTGGGGGTGATTGAGGAATCTAATAGTTCCTATGCTTCTCCAGTTGTTTTGGTGAAGAAACCTGATGGTTCTTGGAGGTTTTGTATTGATTATAGGCGTTTGAATAAGGTGATTATTTCGGATAGTTATCCTATTCCCGCTATTGATGATTTGATTATGTATTTGTCTAATGCCAAATATTTTGCGGAACTTGATCTGAATTCAGGATATTGGCAAACTTGTATCCGTGAAGGCAAACATAAAACTGCTTTTATAACTCCGTCAGGACTCTATCAATTTAATGTTGTTCCTTTTGGTTTAAAAACTAGCCAAGCGGTTTTTCAGCGTATGATGGATAAGGCTATAGGTGACCTTAGGTACAAAAATGCTTTGGTCTATGTAGACAATATTATTGTTTATGCGGATACTTTTGAGGAATTTATTACTTCTTTAGAGAAATTATTTGAGCGTTTCCGCGTTGCTAATTTAACTTTTAAGCCTGCAAAATGCAAGTTTGGTTTATCTGAACTGAATGTTTTGGGTTATCATGTTTCGGGTCAAGGTATTAGTCCCGATCCATCTAAAATAAAAGCTATTCGGGATTTAGCTGAACCAAAATGCACTAAGGATGTTAAAAAGGTTTTAGGACTTTTTTCTTATTATAGGAAATTTTTTGAAGATTTTGCTAATGTGTCTCTGCCCTTAGTGAAATTGTTGAAGAAAGGTACAAAGTTTATTTGGTCAAGTCAATGTCAAAATGTTTTTGACCAAATAAAATCGCGTCTATGTAATCCTCCGATTTTACGTTTTTTTAGATCTGGTGACGATATAGTTACTCGTCTGATGGTCGATGCGTCAGATGAAGCTTTGGGAGCTGCTTTGATGCAAGAATATGAAGGCAGTATGCATCCCATAGCTTATGCATCTAGAAAATTATCTAATGCTGAAAGAAGATATTCGGTCACGGAACGTGAATGTCTTGCTTTGGTTTGGGCTTTGAAGTACTTCAAGACATATTTGTGGGGCTCGTTCTTCCAAGTGTCTACTGACCACAAAGCTTTATGTTGGTTGCAATCGAAGAAAGACATGTCAGGTCGTTTAGCTAGGTGGGCTTTAGCTATCCAGGAATGGGATTTCCAAATTGTTTATTGCCGTGGCAAGGATAACGTCGTGGCAGATTTTTTGAGTAGGAATCCGCTACTTTTGTTGGATTCCGGACATCCAGACTCTGAGTTCAAAGATGACGGATTAGAGATATTTAGGATCGAAGCTGTGTCGTTTCGCGAGGCGCAGTCAAGTGATGATTTTTGTTTGCAAACAATTAACCGTTTGCATTTACATGGTTCATTTAGAGGTTTTTTCGTAAGAAACGATTTGTTATATAAACGTGTTTTAAGACATGGTGTTCTTAAGGACGTACTTGTTTTACCTAGAAGTATGTTTTGTGATGTTTTAAAGGAGTTGCACGATGATGCGTGGACAGGAGGTCACTTGGGTTTTTCTAAAACTCTTTGTCGTTTTCGTTCGAGGTATTTTATGTGTAAAGCTGACAGGGAAATCGAAAACTACGTTCGTTCTTGTCTTCCCTGCCAGGAAAGGAAGGGTAGTAATAGAATTGCTCCTCTTTTACCTATTTCGGTTTCTAATTTGATGGAGAAGGTGGGAGTAGACGTTGTTGGTCCTTTCCGTTCTTCGTCGAAAGGTAATAAATTTGTTATTGTTGCAGTGGAGTATGTTTCACGCTATGCTGTTTGTAAAGCGGTTCCTCGTGTGACTTCTGAGGTCATTGTTGATTTCTTGTCTGAGGAAATTTTTTGTCGTTTTGGTGGTGTTAGGGAGATTATTACGGATCGTGGCACAGTTTTTACTGCGCAGGTGGTGAAGGAGTTGGTTGTATTTTTTGGTGCTAGGTTGTTGCATACTACGGCCTTTCATTCGCAAACCAATGGATTGGTTGAGCGATTTAATAGAACTCTTTTATCAATGCTTTCTAAGTTCGTTGCTTCAGATCAACGTGATTGGTGTCGTTTTCTTCCTTTGGTGGTGTTTTCTTATAATTCGAGTTCGCAGGCTTCAACTGGAGTCGTGCCGCACTTGTTGTTTTATGGTAGGGAGCCTCAAACTGTCTTAGATATGGATTTGAATATTAATGTTGCAGTGGGTGCAGATACATTGGATCAGAAGATTGCTTTGGTTAGGAATCTGACTTCACGGGCTTTAATTAATATTTCTAAGGCTCAAAGGAGGCAGAAAGGTTTATTTGATAGGAAAGCTAAGGTTACTGTCTTTCAACCTGATAGTCTTGTTTTGTTGTACTCACCTAGGAGAGTAACTGGTAGAACTTTTAAACTTTGTAGACTTTTTAAAGGGCCTTATGTGGTTGTAAGAAGGTCTGATGTAAATAACTACGTTATTCGGAAAGTTGGTCGAAGTACTCGTACATATGTGGTACACGTAAATAGATTAAAAAAGTTTTATGTACGATGATGATGATTTATTTTTTCCCCTTTTTTAGTTTGGTTTGGTAGTCGGAGAAGTAAATTTCCTTTTCTTTTTTTTATGATAGTTTTACTATGATGGAATCTTTTTAGGTAATATTGTTCCATATTTTATCTTTATGTGTGTTGTAATATTGTTTTTCTTTTCATGTAATATGAGGATAATTTTAAAATATATTAATTAGTCATATTTTTATAAAAAAAACAACTTAATGAGATGGCTGCTGCAGCCTGATATTCAAGACCGAGATGGCAGCTGAAATATTTAAAAACATTGTTAAAAAAATATTATCATTTTTCACTCTAAAATTTAAATAATTCTAAAACATAGTTCATACTCTGTCACTTAAAAAAAACTTAGCTAGTATTTAAAAAAAAAGGTTTCCTGTGAAAGGTAGGCAGTGAGGTGATTTATTTTAGTTAGTGGGCATTATGTATGCAGAAGAAGAGATAGATATTTGTGTGATATAGAATATGTTCTTCTTTTTTGGAAACATGCATGGCACATAGGTGGCTATATGTATGGAAGTACCTTATGGGCTTCATTTTCAACGTTGAATTCATATTTTGTTTTTCATAAATATTAGTTCTTTGCTGGGTTACGTTCCATTAACTAACTTTAATATTTTTGAGTTTGTCCAACTTTATATAAATTCTTTTATATTTTCTGTAAATTTCAGATCTTCATTTTTCATGGTTACTGCTTCTAATTTTGAACACCTATTTCAATTTAGGTTTTCTTTTGAATAATTATTCAATTGCTGTTACATACAGGTTGATTACTTTTTCTCAAAAATATTTTTCTTATACAGGGTGTTAAAAATTATATTTGAATTTTTAATTAACAATTTAACTTTAAAATAATTTATTGAAGCTATTGATGAAGTTACTGAATTTAATTTCGTTATGAGGGATTAGGTTTGTATTTAGGTAGTTTTAGCTATTCGCGTGTTAGGTTTAATGGATGTGGGCTTTGTTGTAAGCGGTTTTTTCAACGGGGGTTTTTCCCTTGCAAAAGCAAATAGGATATTATTCCTAATTGCTAGACTTTAGAAGTTCTGAGTCCCTATCTATTCTTTTTTATTTAATTCTCTGTTTTGATACTTGTCCCCCTTAGGTAGGTTGTTAGTTTGAACTTTGTATTTTTTGATGGGGATGTTTAAAAAAATATTTTGGTCGTTACTGATAATATAATTACTTAATATAGTTACTGATAATAATTTTTTTTTGAAGAGGGAGAGGGATGATGTGGCATCGGTCATGCCATCTCTTTGGCCTTTGGTACTGGCCGCGTTGTTCTAAATTTGAATTGTTTAAAAATTAAACTGATTTTGATAGATTCAGGCAGTGCTATCGCGTTTGTTCCTGGGTGCGGTGGAAAAACGCACCAGGAATCGGTTTTTCTCGTATATAAGTTATTTCCAGTTGTTTAACTAGTTTGAATGTGAAGTGTTTATGATTCTGCAATAAATAGTATATAAATCGCATTTCCGGAGTTATTATTTTGTAGCACGGGATCGCCCGTGTTACAGTACACTAACGCAAAATACTAACTACTTATATGTAACACCAATTTTCGACTTCGAATGTCAGAACTTTAAGTACTATTATTTATTCTGTGCTATTAGTAGAGATTAGATAAAAGAAACAGAATACATTTAAAAGTTTACGTACCTATTGATCCGTACAAATCTCTACTAAATATTCCACTCGACTTAGATGAAAGAAAACGAAATCCTTCTCACCTACATGATTAAGTATACATCTTTAAATAAGACAGCTAAGGGTACCCTTTTGCACAACCTGTAGCAGTGCAAAGTGCAATAATTAAAATTGCATAGCGTTAGTACGCTCAAAGCTGACTTGTTAATTTTCCTTCAAACATCTTTGAAGAACATCTCGCGCCGAGTGAGAGTTCCTCTGAGTCGTAATATTTACATACTAAGGTGCATAGTTAACTAGGAAAGGCATTGGAATATTCAGAATATGTATGTCGAGTCCTTTTCGCTGTTGTGCAACAAAGTTGCTTGAATTGTCTTTGAGTGTAGAAATAGAAAATATTCCTACAATGTAGATGGTGCATTAGGTATCGAGTTCTCAGCATATTTATGCAGACGTTTGAGGCGAAATGCTTAGATACTTCGTGTTTTCATACTAATATTATAAAGAGGAAAGATTTGTATTTTTGTTTGTATGTCCGAATGAATAAACTCAAAAACTACTGTACCGATTTAAAAATAACTTTCACCATTAGAAGGCTACATTCACCCAGAGTAACATAGGCTACCTTTTACCGCGGAAAACTAGTAATCCGAAATGCAACACAATGTTTTTGATAAATACTGTCTATCGTCATTTGTTTTTCATCGCAAAGATTTGAAATGGATTGTTTTTATTTCACACCTTACAACTTGTATGTAAGTCAAGTGCGAATCTTCAAGCAAGCAAGCAATACTTCATTCATTTACATGTCTAATTGTTTATATAATAATTCTATATCTAATACAGCCGCCTACGTGCGAATGAAGATGACGAATTATTTTTAGTGCAAACGGGGGTATCAAATAAAAGGAATTATGACGGAAAATACAAAAATAGTAATAAAAAATAATATAAATAATATTATCCAGAATTTGGCATATTATTTCATTTTAAAAAAACGTACGCTACCTATAATGTTTAACACTCGTATTGTCCTAAGTAAACTTAAAAATTGCGCAAAGCATTATTCGCGTTGTCAAAGAAATATGATATAACGTTCAAAACTTGAGCAAATGTTGACTTTACGATGATAGCTTTGAATCCTTGACACCTGAGCTAACATCGGAACATCTTTTGTTGAGTTGAGGCGCATCAATCTTTTATTAGATGAGTCGTAGACTTCCGAATTCACGCTGTATTGTGCAGTTACATGTAGTGTATTGGCATGTGAAGGTAGTATGAAAAAGTTTCTTCTTGTTTATGCTTGAAATTGTAAAAAATATATATTTTTGGATCAAGATGGCGAACAACTGTTTTTCCTTCTACAAGTACGGATGTTGGTTGGTACGCCTTAACGGTTTAACTGATATAAATGAAAAGATTCATAAAATCGAGAAAAGCGATATTAGGAGAAACGTTTATAAACATCATGAGCAGGTAGAATTTTGAAAATAGTAGATATTAAATAAAGGTAAAAGTGTGAGCATTCACCGATACAGTGATCAAAATCAAATTGCACAATCATTCGTAATATTTTAAACCTCATTACTTGCATGAAGGTACTCGTCACATTTATCTACTTAATGAACTGAACGCAATGCACGTTTCTAAGTAAACCAAATGGCATTTACGATAGCGCCTTCCAAGTGTTTTCATAGCGCATCGCCAGTACTCCAGGGATCGGTCCATACTCCGTGTTTATCTTTGTAAAACCCACCATTGCGCCCCTGACGACGATCATTCCATAATGTGTGTACAGGGTGTACTGTGGTGGATAGAAGTGCTGTTGGGAAATTGAGGTAAGAGTGATACAATATCCTCGAGAATATTATTCTTGCGGTTGTCATTTCGTGAAATTAATTACCTATCATATTGGATCTGGGATGCGTCTACGTTTTCAAATTCACATGTTCGTTTATTTGAAGATCTAACTTTAGAGAAATACGTGATAGTGATGAAGGGAATATCCAAAATGTGAATAGTATAATATACTTGCGGATATTTATAGGTTGTGCAATAAGATGAAATCTCAGAGGCCATAGATATTTATTATGAACGAAGAAGAATTACATATCCTTGGCAAACAGATTCAATATTTTCAGGTACGCATTTCCCAAATTGAAACATTTCCGTGACATATTTATTTCATCAAAGAGTGTGTGTATTTCAACTGCTACTTAATTTCGCTTCCTAGTTCTTTAGCAGGCAGTATATTTCACACCCTTTATTCCTATATTATGTTAGGAGCGCATATCGTAGCTGATGATTTTTTAAATGTTTGTGTTTCTGCTCAATGTGACGGGCAATGACGTGTAGAGCCCGGTGGCCATTGTGCCAGAATCCGAGCCAAGGCTGTTTGTTCGGAACCTCCACTGTGCCTTTGTGTGCTTTATATGAAAGCTTTGAGGTATTAAACGTCTTGATACTTGTGTGCCGAAGCTTGTACGACGCGACGTCGGGTTGGATGTTTATTTAGGTAGGGATGACTTGGGATGATGTTGGATAATGTTCTGCGATGTTGGATATTGTCCAAACCTAGTCTATTTCAAGAATTTTTAGATGAAATATACTACCAAAAGCATTCATGGGAACCATCTGTCACTTGCAGTCATGATTTCTTTATTCGCAATGATTCTTGGGAGAATTACATAACGAATTAATTACATAGATTTTAACTTATTCTTAGCATGATTTGTTGACTTGACGATGGTTAACTTTAGGCGAATTAACTAAGCAAGTATTAACTTGCTATAATCTAACTACAAATATATCAAAACTCCTACGCGCATTGTTCAAAAGGTAAACATGTAAGAAATTCGTTCTTATTGTCCATCATCAATATATATGGATGGTTTTCTATGAATCCAAGCTAGCTCGTTGTATGATTCGGAACTGCATTTTTACAAATAGCCTTTGTACCGCCGGTTGTCGGCTCTATTATGACGTGTTTAATATCTCTAGGAAGTGTGGGCTCGCACTTTGTATAAATGTCGGTGAAAAGACGAATATATTGGCTTGTCTGCTATTCAGAGGCGGTCTGTTTATGATTGAATAACTCAAGCCCGAAAAAGCATTTGCCCAACCGAATAATTGGCCGTATTCTTTACCTAGACGACTTTATTTACATTCCTTTCATGAAGCCAGCGGAAAATCAAAATTCTTTACACGAGCGGACATAATAGTCAACCGTACGTTAAAACAGATATAGAAATGTTTTATATTTGTAGACAGTAAAAAACCAGCTCATTTTATCTAGGTTAAATGGAATTTTAATGTAAATAATTAAATTTACTTTAAAAACCGCATTCGCAGAAATATCAAGTAGCTAACTCAATGTGACATTGATAAAATTTTCTACTTTTATCATCATATCTCTAGCTTTTATATAAACCTTATAAATTCTTTATTAAATTTATGTTACAAAAAAGGAAACAGTGGGGACGCTCTCAGAATTAAATATATGCTGGTGATCATAAAATAAAGAATTTATAGGCATCCTTTGGAATTACCGTGGTCTGGTTTTATGACTTCACGGGGAGTTTGCTGAGCTGCGTGGTCGTATCACGCGTTCCCGGATAGTAACGATTGGAGCCTTAGCTGGCCCAGATAATATACCTAGATAAATTGAAGTTCGTGCACGATACGTGACTGAAACCTCGATTTTTTATAGGATTTTAGTACTATCATCTTTGACCTTTACGCGGCCGTGGTCAAGATCAAATATTTATTTTAAACATGGGCAATTTCAATCTATTAACTTTTGCAGTAAGTAACAAAAGTAATTTGTATAATATATTTCTTCCTGCGTATAATAATGGATAGAACAGTGAGTTCAATACTCATCTAATAGGTACTTCAAATACCATGAATAAATTACTTGGAGATTTTTTTGCCAGAAATATTCAAAACTGGTAAGGTGGTCATTTATTCTCTAAAAAACTTCTACTGAAAATAATCTTTAATTTTAAATGCTTCCTAATAATTTAGTAAATAATTTATTTGATATTTGAGTGCTTTTAAGCACAATAATTTTATTTATTACAATTTTACCTTTTTGTAGGCTAACTGAAGTTACATTTCAAATACAGCTTTGCTTCTCTCAGCTTCTACCCTCACAAGAACAATTTTGGTCGTTTGCATTTGAGCACTACGTACTTACGACTACCTATGTCATGAGTATGGGCGCTTTAAATTTTCATATGTAGTATATGAAATTTTACGACGCAATTTACCGCTCTCGGAAATGGTTAAGTACTTGAATAGCAGTGATTTTTTCAGTGAGGAATATTATCACCTTCTATTTATAAGGTTAACGATAAAATGGAGGCCATAATATTTTGTGGTTTATGATAAAAGATAAGCCACATTTTTCTATTTTTGTCTACGCTATAACTTGGCTCGTAACTTATTTAATTATTTATATATCATTTTGCAGTTAATTGACTGAAATTTACTTCTACTTAATGAAATTACACCACTCTCGTCGTTAAAGTATTTAAAGTATTTATTTTTAACTTTTGCAATAGATCAGTGAATCAATAAGTTTGTTTAAACAATCGCATTGCGTTATCAAGAAATTCAAGTGGTTTAACAATTTCAGAACCCTAAATGTAACATGGCTTTAATAAGTAAAGCAGGTACCTCATTATAATATGTTTTATAAATTTATTTGATTAGTTTGCCCGGTGGAATACATTAAAAGACTGTTTGTTACCAAACAATCCTTCTTTATATTTACATGAATGGAGAGTCAACAAAAAACAGATACCGTGACGAGCAGTTTAACATGATAGCTCTCTCACACGCGTGAAATTCTGATTATGACCGTAATCAAATAAACAGACCTCGAGTCGAGTGGAAATGTTTAACTTACTAGTTAAATTGAATACACCTTGATTGTGATTGGTCTGCTAGCGGGATTGTTCTAGATCGACTTAGTTGTAAATTTTAGTTAATTGGTTTTCTACCTGTACTTATTGCTTTATAGAGGAATGTGTTTCAATTATTGCAGCAGAACGTAATTCAAGCTTTGATTTATGGTGACGTCGGTGATCAATCTAGGTTTTCAAATTGTTTCATGAATCAGACACTCTATAGTCTACTTATTTATTATAGTCTATCATGATCAAAGTAAAGTTTCTTCTTTGTCTAAATCAACGAGAGTTCTAAAATTTCCACCAAAATCTTATTTTCTTATCGGCGCCGTCAAATTCTACGAGCATTCATTTCTAAATTATCACCCTAATAAAAATATCGCTGCCCCGATATTACTTGGCCATAACTGTATTGTTAGATCGTTATAAGTTTTTGTCTGATTTCGATACCAGTTTTTGTATAACGCCCCTTCATACTAAAATTTCTCCTTTGTCGGTCAATATAGCGAATATTCCAACATAATTCAGCTGTTCATAACTGGAGTAGTCGGCGCAGAGGCAGCATTGTGGACGATTTGTCATGGTTTTTGTAAGAGCTCGATCGCTGTTTCATTATGACCATGCCATGAGTTAGGTTAGGTCATGTTGGTAATACGGCCTTTTGAAACTTTTTTATCAAACGAGTTGACGTCAGTGCGGTTAAAGCAAATTTATTGATAATTTGTTTTTATCATTGGGCCCTCTTTAGCGTTTTAAAGAGAAATATGCAATATAACTAGTATTCTACCATCTACTAATATCTTATTTTAATCCTAGCCTGAGTTGAGTTGTTACTCGGTTTATCTGTTCCCTATTGGAATACCTGTTACAGATTTCTGACGCAATCATTCTGATACACGTTACCCAACGTCAGTCAGGACTGGCGCCTGTGAAACGACTCCTTATAAATAAGAACTGTATCGACTGGTATACCATCTTTGCAAGTTTTTAGAGCTAGGGATGTTACCAGCTAACGACACTTATTTAGACAAGTAAATTTGGGATGGCATAGAACATTTGGATATGTTTTGCGATTGCATTCAGATTCTCTAGTTTTAGTAGTAAATATGAGTGCAAATCATAAAAACTTTTGTAAACGTAAAATAAACAAATCTTTATTTACCATGTTTGTGTTTGATACTGTTTCCACCGGTCATTCCTTGCTGTTCATTGAATTGAAGAACCATTTCATTTGGCATCCTTGCCTCGCCCTTTACGCAGCGATGTCCATCGAACGTGACTCCAGACCTTATTATAATTACAGATCGACTATTGTTGTGACCACAAAATGTATAATTTATAAATAAAGGTAACGACACTTGTTTTCTTTTTATCCCACCGTCAAGCGCGTGTTAGACTAGCGTTTTTGCGAAATCAACCGGAGACGCGACGCGGCTTTCGTAATGTATCCTCCTACGATACCCTTTTTGCTTTAATCAAATGTTTGAACGGCAGATGGAATACGTACGTTTATAGACAAACATTATTATTGACTGTCTTTTTGCTTCAATTTCAGGATTATTAAATACTCATACTTACTGGGTTTCTTTGTTTGTTTTGTTATATTTCTCTCTTTCTTAATTGGAAGTCCAGAAGTACTATCTATTGCCTTGCCGAGAGGCATGAGAATCAGGATGTAGAAATGAATGACGCACTTTCTATGTAGAAAATATGTACCTACCTAGGTATATATCGCCGTTTTTACTTATTTTAGTGCAACACATTTTAATGTAAAAAAATGCTTCTTTTAATTTGACTCCAGAACAAAATCGATATTTCTTAATAAACAAATAAATGTTTTACCGAACCGAACCGTTTTGATGACACGTCACAATCCTATAAATACATCGGTATTTTCTCAGACTTATCTAAAACTCACAGCGGTGTGACATTGCTTGTTTACGCTTTATGGTCCCCATAAACAGGCCATTACTATTCACGCCGTTCTAATACGAATTTTATGTTCACTGTCTATTAATTGTGGTAGTGGTCAGACTGCCTCCTAAAATCGAAAGGTTTATCACTAAATTGTGACAGTCTATGTTATGTTTTAGATACCGAACAGCGTCGGTGATGGATGCTAGAGAGAGCCGTTACATGCCATCTTTTAGGCGCAGCAGGTTTGACCTTGAGAGCGCGCGCCTGGCCCGTATTCCGTAGCGGTAGGGGTGAATTTCTGGGTGCGAATGTCCAACTGCATGTGCTGGATTCGGTACAAGCCTAGACGTGTACGGAGTTTTCACAGGAAGGCAGGAAACATCGTAGGTAAAAGAAGCGGCACACACCTGCGAAGAAATTCAAAGGCTATGTGGATTGACTGAGGATTGGTTAAATATAGGTTTTAAATATACAGTATAAATATACATTCTAGTAGGTACTACACATTGCATATCAATGTAAGGGTATGTCAGAAATTGCTGAAAAAAACATAAAAAATCAAGAGTAATTTAGATGGATTTAAATCATGAGAAATGTATCTACAGTTGTTTATTAGCATTAAATTGTCGACATTATTTTAAACATGAATTAGGTCTTTAATGCGTATGAGATACAAAGAAAATATTAATTTAAGGTAATAGCGGAACATAATTCTTGTATAATGCTCTAGAAAAACTTATACCTGGATGACCGTTTAGGGGTTGAGAAATTCGAGTTGCAATTTAGCGTCTATTGTGTTTGAACAAAGCGTACGATGCGTTAATAATGCAGGTGCATCGTTTCCGAAGTTTAGAGGTGTCCCGCGGGATTTAGAGCCTTATTCCAGATACTCGATAACGGCCTTTTGATTTTCGTTTCGTTCGGAAGCTTAAAAGGATTTTCTATTTTACTAGGTATCTACACTGCGGATTTGATTGCATTTCCTCGTTCAACGTAATCTTACATACACACACATACATATTTATTAAAATAAACGTGTACTTTAATAGTGTCTTAAAAGTGATCCATATTTTTTTATTTAATCCAAAAAAGATATCTAAAACATTGATGTAAGTAAAACATGGTTAATATGTAAAATATTATGTTCAAGTTCAAAATAGTCACCGATGGTTACGTTTTTCCATTATTAAGTATGTAATCACGAAGTTAAGAAACACGAAAAATATCCTTTTAATAATACCAATATTTCCGAATAAGGCCCCGATCGCTACGTGACCAATTTTATTTTACGCCATTCTCGTCTCCGATAGCGCCCAATCCAATTTAATTGCCGTTGAAGTTACGAACTATTTTTCCGTGTTTCGGCCGTTTTTGCGCCATTGAAAGGGACGTTATTGTTTGACCAGTTTACAAAGACACCTAATCCTTTCCGTCTTTTCCCATTGGTAGGTCTTCCTAAAATGGTCGTGGTATAGATTAGTCCTCATCCGCCCACGTTTCATTAATGCGAATCTAATTTGCCTTTAAGGGAGGTTATTTGGGTTTTGTTGGACTATAAGGGCGTTATTTCGGCTTTTGTCGGTGTTCTTCGAGTACAATGGGGACTGTTCCTGACAGATGTTGTAATAATTATAGGAATTTAATCAAATTCGCCACCTAGGCAGTTGAAAATTAGCAGGTGTTGCGATTTTAGGATTGTAGTGGAAAAAATATATTATTTAGTGAGAACAAAACTGACGTCTCTTTTTGCTGTGTTTTTCTGTTACTGAATTCAATTCGACAGCTTGGTAATGATAAAATAATGCCAACACAGAAAAAATTTTTTTTTTTAAATATTTAAATAATTAAATCCATTTATTACCGGCAATATACACATAAAGATGTAAAATAAGTAATCAAAGGGGCCTTTGTGATGATATAGGCATATCATAAATAGCAAAAGATAAATAAAACATGCATGCGTTCAAAAAGCTTCTGTGTTCAAAATGTTTGTCATAGTAACGAAAAGAAGTACGCTTCTAAAAAAAAAATCCAATCTATTGCGGATGCCATCAATCTCACTAATGATTTTGATATAAATATAAAACTGGGTATTCTGAACTAGGACGATCTATTTTAGTCTAAAACAACTTGAATTGTAGTCTTAACGAAACTTACTTGGCATTGAGATGATACCTTTTTTAGTTTTTAATAGTTCTGTTTAAGACACCAATTTATGATGTCTGTATCATGCTGCAGTAGATACATATATAATATGACCAAAATTATGTTACCTTCACATCACTACATCACCATCGATGAATCATGATATCACATCACCACAAAATTATGTTCAAAAAGTAAAAATTTTTGTGTGATAGATAACAACAAAGCAAAAACCGTAACAAAATATTCAATACATCTCCCAAAAGTTTTACGTTCAATAGAGATGTCCGCTCGAATCACTTAGCTGTTTGTCGGTAGTTGAATCAGTACCGGTAGAGCTTAAAAAAAATGTGTAAAAATATAATATACTCTTTCGTTTAAGGATTCCGTATGTTTGAATAACTTACTGCCATCGACACGTCTAGAAAGTTTGATTTATATCTCATAGTATTTGAAAGGAACGAAAAGGTGATAAAGTTTTAATAAGAGCTGATTTTTCGGTATACTCGTACTACTATAGCAAGGCTGGTCCAAAAGATTTTTCAGGAGAACAAAATTTTATATACTGTGGCGACAGGGTGCCACAAGGTAAGCTAACTATGTCACATGACACATCAAATGAAAAGGCTTGTGTAACGGTCTTAAATGTACTTTTCTACTATTTTATGATTACCCAGGCTGGCGGGAAAATTCAAATGCCTTGGTGGCCTGCGTGCTGGGTTTGGTCACCCTTTCACTATACTCTTATCTATGATGTCTGGTTTATAAAATCAAAATATATCATAGGGAGAGACATAACTCTCGATGCCTTGTTTTGCTCTGTACAGAAATGAATCAGCCAAAAGTCGTCCTAATAATGTCTGTTGTATTACAATAATTATAATTATAACCTAAAGAATAGACCCTTCCTAATGAACTACTACTGCGATCCTCCATCCGCATACTAAGTGGGGATTAGGACAACTCGTCGGTTTCAAGAGACAAGGTCTTATTCCAGCTGTTCTAGGCTGTATTCATAAAGAGACTCTTCCTTGAGACTATGACATTCAAACTGACAACAGATTAGTCACAGGAAAGGAAACCATTCCGCCTGCGGTACCCAGAAATATGCCAAAAACGGAGCAAATTCCTTAGCACGAGACACATGCCCAGAGCTGTGCCCAGAGATAAAGCTAAAACATAGTAGTCACTCCCAGATTCCTTCAAAACAATACAATGTAAGTTATGGTCTGTTAGTATAGTGCAGTTTTGCTTTGATTTACGAGTTCGTGACTCATTTTATTTTGAGCGTTGCGTAAATAATTAGCCTGTCTGTCCTTGCCTCGAACAAGACGAGATATTTATGAACAACATGTCGTTTGTGAAATTTACAACAGCGAATGAGAAAATGAGGTTTTTATGAGTTTACGAAATTGAGTCATTCCATTCTACTTCAAAGCGACATTTTTTTAGGATTTTCTTTATAAAGTTTACGACCTGTTTGTTGTACCTAACTAGTTTTAGGCGAAATTATTTTTTGTCGTCTAGGTCTTTAGGTGTATATCTTTGTGAGATTTTAAAATAATTTGTCTTCTTTTGTTACATTTGAGTTTTTAAAAACGAATTACGCTCTTTCTTTTTAAGTAAGAAACCATTGCGAACCGATTTAATTGAAACTCGGGAATACTAATTTAAACACAAACTAATTATGTATAATACAACCCAATCAGGATTTCTTTTAAGCATTTTATTTAATGAAAATGAAAAATACATAATAAGTAAGTCTGTGTGAGTGAATGCCAGCCAGCCGAACCTGCTATAGTGCCCAAAAGGTTATAGGTATGTATCTTCAAAGTTATGTTTTTGGACTCCTTTTTAGGGTTCCGTAGCCAAATGGCAAAAAACGGAACCCTTATAGATTCGTCATGTCTGTCTGTCTGTCTGTCTGTCTGTCTGTCCGTCCGTCCGTCCGTCCGTATGTCACAGCCACTTTATTCCGAAACTATAATACCTATACTGTTGAAACTTGGTAAGTAGATGTAATCTGTAAACCGCATTAAGATTTTCTTACAAAAATAGAAAAAAAACAATAAATTTAGGGGGTCCCCATACATTGAACTGAAACTCAAAAATTTTTTTTTTCATCAAATCCATACGTGTGGGGTATCTATGGATAGGTCTTCAAAAATGATATTTAGGTTCCTAATAACATTTTTTTCTAAACTGAATAGTTTGCGCGAGAGACGCTTTCAAAGTGGAAAAATGTGTGTCCCCCCCCCCTCTAACTTCTAAAATAAGAGAATGATAAAACTAAAAAAAAAATATGATGTGCATTACCATGAAAACTACCAACGAAAATTGGTTTGAACGAGATCTAGTACGTAGTTTTTTTTTAATACGTCATAAATCGTAAACAGCAATTTACTTTTCACTATTATTAAAACTTCGATTAAAGTCACAACGAACTACAAAAACTTTTATATTAAGTTACTGGCTGCTATGGAACCCTTCATGGGCGATTCCGACTCGCACTTGGCCGCTTTTTTTAATTTTAATTTTTTTTATTGACCTAAGCTTGTGTCGAAAAAGTACGACCAATCAAGCTTGACCGGACTTGATTTTTTTTGGACTCAACTGTAATAACTTAAATCTCATTACTTTGTAGCTTCAACAGTACAGTGAGTGATAGACCATCATTTGGTTAGAAAAGATTGCCAAGGTCTCGTTTTAGATGAAAATTCCGACGTTGGTGAGTACAGGTGAAGAATGAAACTAACGAAGGAAATGGAGAATTGAGGGTACAACCAAAAATGACTGAGAACACGTACGTCGATTCGTTCTAATAGTCGCCGCCGGGGTAGTCAGTTCGATACTGAACATTGCATTGTTTTGTTAGGACATTGGAAGGTGCAAAACTGTTACCAGGGTTTTTGAAACCGACGCCTTAAGGCCTATTGCCTTTATGTATTGTTTACTGACCTTTTCAGAAATAAATAAAAATCTATGTTTGTTCTCTAGTTGTTCCTAGACGGTCTAGGCTAGACCATTGATCAGATTGTGATGAAATTTTGGTAGGGTTGATTTGGTTTCAGAAGACGCCAGCTAGGGTTACTAGCCGAAAAGAAATGCATGTACATTTAATTGAATAAATGCTCCCGTATACTTTATGTATTTTGTGGCGGGACGTAGTTTGCCCGAACAGCTCGTCATACTAATACAGGGTGTCTCAGAACGATCCGACTATTTCGAGAGTGAACGAAACGCAAATTAAGCGAATTGGCTGTATGTAGTGAGTGTCCTGTGCCTGATCCGTTCTTAAATTTTTAATTGCCGCCATGATTTACGCGGGAGAACATCGTTCGTTTTGTGTTCGTGCTTATTATGAAAACAATCGATCTCTGATTCGTGTTCGACGGTTATTCCGACACGGAGGGGTGATCTGACCCCACCAGATTTTTTTTTATGGGGTTATCTTAAGAGCGTTGTCTACGAGGACAATCCACGAAATTTGGCACATTTAAAAAGAAATATCGAAGAAAAGATAAGCTTGATTTCTCGACAACTTCTAAGAAAAATCTTCCGTAATGTTCGTGAAAGATTCGAGGAATGCCGACAACTAAACGGACGCCATTTGAACAATGTCATTTTTAAAAAGTAAAATTTCATTATTTTTCTGTTTGATGGTATTAATAAATATTAGTTACAAAAAGTTTTTATTTTAACTATATAGCATTGTAATAGTTGGATCGTTCTGAGACACCCTGTATTATAAAGAGGAAAGATTTGTCACGTGTGTGTGTGTATGCTTGTAATGAATAAACTCAAAATCTACTGAACCGATTTTATAAATTCTTTCACCATTAGAAAGCTACATTCACCCTGAGTAACATAGGCTTCCTTTTACCGCGGGAAAATGTCTCGTTCCCAAGGAAAAAACTTAACGCGAGCGGAGCCGAGGCGGAAAGCTAATCATACTAACTAATATTATAAAGAGCAAAGATTTGTATTTATGTGTGTGTGTGTGTTTGTAATAAATAAACTCAAAAACTACTGAACCGATTTCATGATCCATGAGTGACATAGGCTAATATATTTTATTTTTAGAAAAAAAAATAGAATAAACAAAAAGATAGAATAGATCTTGAGGAAAAACATAGGCAACATTTTACCGCGGGAAAATTCCTCATTTCCACGGGAAGAACTATCAACGCGAGCGGAGCCGCGGCGGGAAGCTAGTATTAAATAAAATTAAATGACAAAATCGTACGCATAGTTTCATTTTGTAACTTCAGCCTTCGTGCAGCCACCATTCACTAATAAATCCGGAAAAATACTCCAATAATCGCCTGTTTAGAGTACCCCCTTACAAGGATACATACATTGGCCTCAAGCGCAACTCGTTTTCTTGAAATTTATTCTTGGGCAATGCAGTTAGCTGCATTATGTATGCGCATAGTAACGGATCCTTAAGAAATTTTTAATACAGTTGCTCAAAAAGTGGCGTATTGCAGGGACGTATAGCGTTCGGGAAGTGGGCTATTACACACTAGTGCTTTTTTTTTACCTTTCCCGCACTCGTGCGTTTTCTTTCCCAACTGTCAAAATAATGTCTATTAAAAAGAAAAACCAACCATGAAGCTTTTACTAAAAAATATATAGAAGTTTCTATTATTCATGCAAATACGTATATTTCTAAAAAGAAGCTACTACAAATTTGTTTCAATATCAGATTTAATGATTTGATTGAATTAGTTAGGTTAGGTTTCATTTCATTTCATACCAATAAAAAAATTCTAGTGTAGACTGGGCTGTATGGACATAGTTCCCTTTGCCTACCAGAATGGGTGAAGAAAAAAAATCTGTGCCTATATTCTACGGTTAGTGCCATTTGGCCTAAAGGTCTTGAAACCAGGCCATAAAATAAACAAAAAAAAACTTTTTTTATTGCGTTTTTATTATTTTATTAAATTGCTTCATTTTTTCGCAACTGTATTAAAAATAGTCGTTCAGTACACGTGCGGAACCGTCATTGCAACTTGTTCCGACTGTCAACCCTCGCCTTCGGCTGCGCCTCGGCTCGGGTACACATTTGTCGGAACTCTTTGCAATGACAGCCTTTCCGCACTTGTAATGAAATATACTATAATAATACTTATACTTCTTTTTTCTTATTAATCACTAGCGACCCGCCCCGGCTCCGCACGGGAAAATGGTTATTGTGGGTTATTCTTAAGTATATTATGCATGTATTATACATATAAACCTTCCTCTTGAATTCCTCTATCTATTAAAAAAAACCGCATCAAGATTTAAGCGTACAAAGGGACATAGGGAGGGACATAGGGACAGAGAAAGCGACTTTGTTTTATACTATTAGTGATAGTGATGTCTAGACAAATTTAACGGTAATTATGTTATTGCATACCCGCGATAATTATATCTTGATGACTTAATTTACGTTTAGTGTATGTATTGTAAGTATGTAGTGTATGTATAAACAGCAAAGAAAATAATTTATTTTATGTATTGCTGAGAAATGGTTAGGCTCTAAGAATTAATAAGTACTGACCATAGGTTTGTGGAAAACCTCTAGATGCAGGTAGGTAATACAGGACTATGCATGCATAGCAGATATTTTCGGGAGCGACTTATCCACGATTGAAATTATTATGGTTGAATGATGGATATATTTTTTAAGCTTTTTCTAGCCAAACTATTTACAATTACATGCTTTATTACGTGTGCTTCCAGATAAACAATATGAACGTTACGATCTAAAAATTCATGCTACATACCACAATGTCAAACAGCAATATTTGGGAAAAATATAGTTTAGATGGCCATTAAAGTTTTCAATAATCTGCCTACACGTTTTAAACATTTGACCTGTTGCAACACTTTCAAAACCCAAATAACTAAATGGCTTTTATCAAACTGTTTTTATGGTGTTAAAGAATACCTTGAATTTAAAGAAGGGTCTGAGTATGTACATACTATGGTAAAATAATTTTTTTGCCACTTAGTAATTAATTCGAATATTTGCACACCGACTGCGTTCGGTTTATTACATTGGATATAAATTATACAAACTTAACTTCCTGTATGCACATGTATTTACGCAAATAAATATTTTTGTCTTTTGTCTTTTTTTGGCACTTATTCAAAAATATTATTTACTGGTAATACAATCAATACAAATACGAAATTTTAGACTATGTTATGTATGATTTTTTTGTAAAAAAAAAATATATATATCCAAAATACGATTGCTTCATGTGGGGTGAACTGAAGTGGCGTCGTCGTCGGTAGCACTTTAAAGCCCAAATAAATAAAATTAATGCCAGGAATGACGTGGGTGGTGTTCTCATGAAACCAAATGTCCCGCACAGTTTTGGCTACAAATTGTCGACAAAAAATTACAAATGGCCCCCTTGAGACCTCACACTTGGAATGTCAAAACAATGACGTCATCACCGCAACTTTCACACATAAATTCATAGTTGTTAAGTTCAAATTACTTTCATAACTTAAATGATTAATTACACAATTTCACGGTCCCTTCCATTTACTTAATGAGTTTGTTAAAAAGTAGAAATTACCCAATTTGTATGAAATATTTTTTATATGCTTTTATGTTTACAGATCGTTACTTTTGAATGAAATTGGTTTAATGTTATATTATTTATAAGAAGAGAATTTCTTTTTGTGCAACTTGAAATAAAAAAGTTCTATTATAAAAAATACCTTTCAGTCCTAGAAATAATCTTAATTATTTTTAGTGTTATCTGTATTTAAAAAAATATTTATTCCTTTAGGTCGAGTTGTTCGTGAACATATTGCATGCTTTAAATAATTAATTAGACTCTAAAAAGGTTTTCATAACAGCTACTATTTTAGCATAATAATATTTTAAAATTGCCCTTGGTGACCCATCTATTTTTATGTTAAGTTATTTCAGGTCGTTTATTGGCCCACAGCTCACAAAACATGATATTGTAAAAAAAGTACAGAAAAAGTCCAAACACAAAATTTCTATTGAGTGATGATCAGCTGAACAGAACAACCAATCATGCTATCATAGTTATCACTACATAGTATAAAATAAAGTCGCTTTCTCCGTCCCTATGTCCCTATGTCCCTATGTCCCTCCCTTTGTACGCTTAAATCTTTAAAACTACGCAACGGATTTTGATGCGGTTTTTTTAATAGATAGAGTGATTCAAGAGGAAGGTTTATATGTATAATACCTACATGCATAATATACTGAAGGATAACCCACAATAACCATTTTCCCGTGCGGAGCCGGGGCGGGTCGCTAGTTTACTATATCACTTCACTATCACTACATAGTATAAAATAAAGTCGCTTTCTCCGTCCCTATGTCCCTATGTCCCTATGTCCCTATGTCCCTTTGTACGCTTAAATCTTTAAAACTACGCAACGGATTTTGATGCGGTTTTTTTTAATAGATAGAGTGATTCAAGAGGAAGGTTTATATGTATAATACATGCATAATATACTGAAGGATAACCCACAATAACCATTTTCCCGTGCGGAGCCGGGGCGGGTCGCTAGTATTATTATAAAGAGGAAAGATCTGTATTTTTGTGTGTGTATGTCTGTAACGAATAAAATCAAAAACTAATAAACCGATTTCAACAAGTCTTTCACCATAACAAAGCTACATTCACCCTGAGTAACATAGTCTACCTTTTACCGCGAAAAAATGCCTCATTCCTACGGGAAAAACTGTCAACGCGGGTGGAGCCGCGGCGGATAGCTAGTCACATATAAAATATTAAAGAAAGACAGATGTCATTATTTCACAAAAATACTGGCATATCTTCAAAACCACTAGAAATCTTTTTTTAATTATTTGATGAGAAGTCCATCGAAGACGCCGATACAACGAGGTATCTAGCACAACACATTAAACAGTTCTCCCAATATACATAAAGACATTTAAATCGAACGTGGATTGATTTGATTCCCGATAACAACCGGCGGTATGAAGACATTTCCTGTCTAGAAGTATCAGACTAATATTTCTACCGGCACCATCATCGTCAGGTAAAGAGATCGAACTACGCTTAAGCAAACACTGTGAACAAATTATTACATACGATCTTTGATTAAATATAGTAATTGTAATTGAACGCCGCTCAAAAAAACTGTACCGTCAAAACTATGCTAGAATCAATCATGGCATTGTTACTGTCTGTCGCTAATCGACGGCGCCAATAATTGTCTGACGTTGATTTAATCTAGGTGTGAGAGTAAATCAATTAAAATGAGATGGAAAATATGATTTAACATAATTTTCAAATAGTTTAAACGGTATGATATCTGTTTAGGCAAGTTGATAGTTCTCTTCTCTCTCTATCCACTTTTATATTTGATCTAAGCGTAGGTACTATGATGGTGAGGAGCACGGCATTGTTGCGGTTATTACTATTGTATCACGTGATTTCTAGAGCATTTTCTTTTTTTTTCCATTTTGTACTGCTATTCTATACGTTGACGATCCCTAATTAGATTAGCTTACTACCCATTAAATTCCGCTTTACCTAATATTGCTTCGCGATTTAGTACATAAGGAAATCGAAGAAAACTACTTTTTATACTTATTTGGTAAATACGAAATAGTAAGTATAATAGTTAATCAAACGGAAAAACTATACTTGAATCTTCTTGCACATATGCCTAAGAGAAAGTTTAACGCAGTACAACATCTTTATTTTATCGCCGACTGACCCGCATATAAAACAATTTGTTACTATCACTTTTTAATGGTTCCATTAAAATAGTTTTGCGGTTCAAATGTAATATTTTGGCTATGAGGCACAAGAAGAACAAATATCTTGTGGTCGATAGGTTTAGCGGTTCGTTTTCAATGTCGTGTTGAGAAATGGTATCACATTAGTTTCAATCACTCGTGGTTGTTTCGCAGAAGTGTGAACAATCGTTCTTAGTGGACTAAATGTTTTTGAATTTTCCTGGGTCTGTATGATTCACAAATAGTAAATAGAAAAAATATTAAAAAATAGAAAAAACCTCAAGAATCCTATCCTACACTAAAAGTATCATTTTTCTATTGTCTTTGTAAAAAATTATTCCTTTCACTCTCTGCCGCATTGTTTGTTTTTGTCATACTGCTAGGTAAAGATACTATGGATAAACATGGGGACTTACATGCATTTTCAAAAACCAAACTAACAAAATATCTGAACGTACCAAATATAAAAAACAGCCATCTTAACTGTACTTTACTAATATTTGGGTGTTTCTTATCACAAAACCGAGCCTCACTATGATGGATTGTCCGCACAAACCTTTCGTCATTAGATTTCTGACGATAGACGTCCCCGAAATGTGGATCAGACATTAGTGTCATATTTCTTATGTCACGTGTGGCCATTTTTTTGGGGTTTTTTTCTTCAAATGAGGCGGGTGTGTTATTCGTCTTAATTGTTTAACAGCTTTCTGTCTTTTGTCACAAAAACTAAGAATAATGTTATTTGCTTTTGTCTGTGACAGTTCTGGTGCTATATTGTGTAATGTTACAATTTGTTTTGGATTATTATGGTTGTCGTAAAATTTGGCTATAGATGCTCTGTTACACAAATACTGTTGTTGTTTGCTTCCAAAGAAATTGGTTTATTGCGTTTGCATTTTACAATTTCGCTTTCGCTTTTACTATTGTCTTAGTTGAATGCTCCCGTAAAATATTATGTGCAATTATTGCCTCAATTTCGGTCTTTCTTCCTTTCTATTTGTTTTTACCTGTATTTCGGCGGTTCGTTTTACAGAAGGATTTGTCATGCAAATTGGTGAGCCTCCGTTTGCAAGAAAAGGATTATGCTGTCCAGTAGTATAAAATTTAACGTAAAAAAAAAAGAAAGTGACGCGCCGCCTTTATTTCACTTATTTGTGTAGCGAGAGAGTAATCCGGGTCGGGTACTATTCGGGGTTTTTTCATTTATTTCTTTACAGAATGGGTTGTCGGTTGTCGGCCATTGTCTATTTGGCTTTTTAAAAATATTTTTTAGCATTCCCATTCCCTAACCCTTCTCGCGCGCTGGGTGTTCGCTCGTTTATTGTTACTTTATTGCAGGCCTTTTGCCGACAACGAAGTTTGCTTAACGGTAGGTATAGCCAATTGGATTTTATGGTAGGTCAGTAAAGTATTTCCTTCAAATTAAAAAAGGGTTGCTGGCTGGGTGCGCCGGTTCACCCTCTCCCGAACCTGCGTGAACGGGACCATTTTGTTGTGTTTACTTTAAATTATAAAATATTCCGAGTAAATTAATTTGCTCCAAAAATTACGATACCTCGTCCCATATATGTAGCCCGGAGGTGAGTTGCTCTAATAACTGGTTCCGGAAAACAATTAGTCGGGCTCTTTTGAAAAAGCAAAGAATTTTATCAGCTAGATTTATTATATTTGAGGAGGACGTTATCGCCGGTTCGATTCTTGCGCAGCGGAGTTCAGCGGACCGTTTCGTAGCACGCCGCCAGGTAGAACTGAACATTTATCAGCCGTTTTAGTTTTTTGTCCTTACTTTTGTTATTATTCTGATCCCTCGGATGTATTAATCTCGCGTGGGTCCGTCAGAACCGGTCATTACCCAAAACTTGGGGGCGTATTGCGTCCGGGTGCCTAGTTATTACGGCCGTTCTAATAAAATAACCCAGTATCATTTACGAAATTAGGTATATCGCTAAATATTTTATAATGACGGAGTCGAAATCGGTTGGGTTGGCAGCGTTTACGTTGATGTTAGTGGGGCAGCCTGCGTGATGAGCTCAGACCCTTAATGACATACTACTTAAACGATTTTGTCTGCCTTATCTTATTATAGGGGGATTCGTTTTAGTGTCTACCTTTGATATTATGTCAAGCTCAACAATTATCAGGTTAGCTGTTTAGTCGAAAAACGTGAGCGATTTATTCAAGACATTCTATCATAAATTGCAATCTTCTAGCCGCTTTCTTATTATGGCCTATATTTTCTGAATGATGATCAAACATTCCCGTTTTATTACGCGAGCGTATGTCGTTTGCGTAGACGACTTTCTCGTATTCGCTAAATAATTTAAATTTGTTCGAGAACATTTTCAGAGCAATATTGTCGTGTCCGGACATTATGCCGGCGACATATTGTCATAACATCCAATTCCATTTCACTTTAAAAGACTCGCATTGTTGGCGTGTGAGCCTTCGTTTGGAAGCGGAAATGAGAAGGAATTTCCCAAACAGAGCTCGAAATAAGAATATTATTTGAGGGAACTGTTAAGGGTTGCCATCTTCTTTGTTCGCTGAAAAATATGATTGCAATAAACGAAAGAAAAATATAACTAAGTATATTTTATAAAAACTAAATATATTTAAAAAAAGATTAAGATGAACACATACATTAAAGGCTTCAAGATGAGCATTATATTTTCTAAGTTAATAATATAAGTATCTAGGCTGCCAGTCTTTTCATATTCCACTACCGTATTTGACTTGTCAAAGGAGTCATAAAAAGTGAGTAAAAAAAGAGCTTGCCACGATGATTACATGATACTCGTAGTATCTGTAACCAAAAGTTTCTGTAACATCTCTATACATATTCGTCTTACCTAGCAGTACCTACCAAATTATTGGGCTTATATTATGATACAGTCTTAGTTCCAGCAAAACAGAAAGATAAACCTTCGAACCGTGTGAACCAGACCGGACACCCGGCAACCCTGCGACCGCGACGTGCGACAATGGGCGACCGGCCGCCACGCCCCGGAAAGAATCAATTATAAGGACCCCGGCCCAAAGATATGTTGCCGAATGGGCGAATTGTTTGTTTAATAACATCGCCGCTCCTATAAAAGTCAAACTGAAATATTCGCCCCCTTTGTCCAGCCACTCTTTGTACGTAAATGAAGCGATAGACGTTTTATCATCATTACGTACAACGTCTCTATTCGGAATATTCGGATACGCTTTCAGTTTTTTATCAGCTTCCTGTCTCTACTAGTTTGTTGCTTTTTTAAGAGTTTTATCGCTCCTTTATAACTAAAGTGATAAATTTGGCTTATAAATAATACATAGATGATGCGATTCTCGAATAGGATAATGAATGGGGGTCATATTTCTTCGTATAATTACTAACTTGTTTGTACGGGCGATGCGTTTTGTTTGCTTTTTACCGGAAAAGTTTACGGGCTGTGAACAACGTAAGCACAATTTTACTTTAAAATTATTCATTGTTTGAATTGCTAGTGGCTAACGCCAGTTTTTTATTATGGTGTTCAAAAAATGAAAGGGGAAATTTTACTGCTTACGTTGTTATTGTTATGTATTAAATCTTAAAAAAATCTTATTTTTCTTCAAGTTCATTAGCTTGAAAGCCTATACACATTTATCAAGCATTCCCAAAAATATTTAGGCACTTCAGTTATTTTTTCTACATTTGAAAGAAAATCTTTACCAGCCAAGTCATTACATTTCACTTCTAACATCAAAGCTTTTTCATATTAGAATTTCTTACCAATTTTGCTAATGTAAGTAGCTACCATAGCCCGAATTTGTAATATAATTTCATTGGTTTCTCGTTACTGTCTCTAAGTATTAAATGATACTTGTTACCCCCCTTTAATGTCATGCGTGATTCTTTTACAAAAGTACCACTTTCAAAGAACAGTAGCACTTTGTACCCTGATCATCCCATTCCTATGCCGATTGCATGCAACTGAATGTGTTTTGAATATTTTGACGACACCTAAATTGTTTTAGAATTTTACTCAACTAACATAGAAATGTCATTTAGGGACTGCATATGGCGTGAATCTGTGGGAGTGACTTTGAATTTATATTCAATACGGTTGGTCTGATCAGAAGTAGGCTTGGAATAAATTAGGTACTTAAGGAAATATTAAGTATCTAGTTACAGGTAGATGGTTCTCATTAAAAATAAATAATCAACATTATCAATAATCAGGTGAAGGTTGTGGGCCGCGCAGAACCAACCGTTTTGTAGAGATATTTGTCCAACAGTGGACGTCTTTCGGTGGAAATGATGATCTCTCAATCTATATTATGCAAAAGATTTATTATTCATATTTATAAAGAAGAGGTGTGTTGGTCTACTAAATCTTCGCATTCGCAAAGATCCTCAGCAAAGGCACAGATATTCTTAAGATCTTTAGGGAGCATTTGTCCAGTAGTGGACATCTACTAGCTAATATTATGGCGATGATTGTCCATAGCCACACCAATCTTAAAACCATAGAATAAATCATTCCTAAATTATCAAATTTAGTTGATACTTGTGGATTTTTACGACTATTTGGATGACCAATACAAACGTTGTTGCCATGATCATCAAAAGTTTACTACAAATTCTTGTAACATTTTTATAGCTCTTACATGCTCTCTAAAATAGAGTTTCTAGTACTTTTTATTTTTAATGTCACGTCGACCTTTTTGACACGTGGTGTGTTTAACTTTTTTTTTCGGCGAAATAGATTTTTTCTACGGAAACAACGGTCGTGGTCCGGACCACACAAATATTTGTACAGTGTTGAATATCACAGTGTTTGGTTTGCATTTTTTCTTTTCAAATTTAATTGAAGTGTGCCGCTTTACTAATGGACTGTATGTTTGCACATGTTTGGCAAATCAAACAGGATTCATATTATACTAGATAAAATAAACCGTGTAGTAGAATTGTACAAATATGTACATTATTTTTTTATGAGTATGTAATCGAAGGACTAGGCATTTGTATATTATGTAATGAGTAAATACTTCGCTTAAAATTGAGATAAGCTAAGGATTTCTGTTACTGTATATTGTATTTGTATGGACCACGGATCAAATTTTTTTTTTTATATTAATTATGACAAAACTTGTCTCTAATGAAAGTCAATGAAGTAAGTAATGTGCAACTGATTGCTATGCGTCCAGCGTATCACCAACACGGTCCCTCTAGTTACCGATGAATGGTCCCACAATAAAAGCTATTTTACTGCTGTTTCCTCTCTCGCTTCGTTGGCATTCATCCCGAGAACTACCAAATCATTAAAGCTTATGTTTGTTGATTTTTTTGGACGCCTTTATTTGCTTTATGATAATAGGTGTTCGTTTCGTCTCGGGAGCGACGCGGTGTGAAACTTAACGCCTTCATTCACGGTCCTTTTTATGGAGGCACTTGATTTAGCGAGCCAATGTCGTTTTTAATAGACTGAATAAAAATTCCCTTTTTTACGGCACCATTCACAAATTACGGCATTTACAGTTGTGCTAATGAGTGCGCGGTGGGCCGTGTTTAGACCCTCGATACGTTCGATTCTTTTTAAAGAATACAGCTTAATATTTCGAATTCCATTTTATTGCGTCTGCTTGATTGTTTTATTGAGATATGTAAATTTTATTTTACAAACGAACCCGCTTGTCTGAATTTACAATAAGGGGCGTCTTCAGATGTCCATCCGCTCGCTCAATTTACACCGAGACCGCGCAACACGGTCCGTTCTTTGAAACCGAACTAGGGCTGCTCTCATTAAAAGTTAGACGCGACCGCCAGGCCCTCGAAACTCTGACAACGATCCCGTGGAATTTATCAGCTAACTCAAAAGTGCTCGAAAGGAACTCTGTCCGAGCCATTATTCCCTATTGTGCCTGACAATAAGATTAAACTAGCAACCAGTATAGATAGCGGAGAAATTCGCGACGGAGCCTGCCTCTAGTAATAGTTTTGTTGTTATCACCGGTGACCACTCTTCACTTGCCTTCAGGATGATATTAAAAAGATTTTGGCAGCCGGCCATCGAGATATTGATCTTTATGCCCGACCCAGACGGTCATAGGAGTTGTCTAAGTGCCACGTCGGTTGGCTTAATGACTTCCCTTGCTTGAAAGTTCCGATGCGATATTTTATGAACTTAGCGATAGATTGTTCTAGTTACTTACTGCAGTTGTTTTTCTTTCAAACTACGTCTCGTATATTTGCCTTGACAAATGTGTGGGCTAGAGTTTTGATTGATGAATTTTGTTTATCAGTGAAATTCCCTTCGTAATGGAGTTTATCGGACATCCTGTCATAGTTCCATTAAAAACGGGAAAGAGGTGGTCCTATTTCCAAAAATTATGAGATAAGCCATCAAAAAAGTTTGTAGCTAATTCGGCGCAGCTGTGCATGCTTATCGTCGCGCGAATTGAAATATATTGTTAAAAACGTGTGTAATTAAAGCCGGTATGCGTGAAGGCGACACCTGCGTTGGTATCAGCAGAGATCAGTCCGTTACGGTAGGGGTTCCTATCAAAAACAATAGTAATGGCAAAAAGTTGATATGCGGGCAGCCGGGCAGGTACCAGGGGTCCAGAAATTGGAGGAAGGGTAGGTGAGAGGCGCGCGGGTCGCGGCGGGGCGCCAGAATTTATGATTGCACCGTGTCAGAGTGCTAATGAACGCACTCTGTTGCTCTTTATTGAGATAACGCTCGCAATCGATGGCTGGGACTGTATCGAGCCATTACTTATGGCATCGCCTGATCTTGCGTGTCCCCTACACGTATTTTTTATTCAGCAGTGCAGATGATAAAGGTTTGTTCTGCGTAGGAACCTATCTGCAAAAAATTCTTCTCGCATGGCATCTAGGTCTTATTTATTTGATCCATTTACGACACATCTTGAGATGTCTTCTGGAGATGCCTCTTTTACTTTAGTTTAGTCTTACATGGAAAGGTAGATACTTAACTCAGTACAATTCAACTTCAGTATCTTCATTTTCATTTGTTTAAATTCATAGTACGTAATATAATATCCTTACACTCTGTCCTTATACATTCGTGCCAAACGACTATTATTAACGTTCCTACTCATAGTACACGATAACTTAATCCGCAAAGATGTTGCCAGATCCTGTAACGAGATACTTGCATATAATTACTTTTATAGTTACGTTGTAAACCAACGGGCAATAATTGTGAATGTAATGATAGCATTATTGCATGCTAATTAAGTTTATCATTTGCTCGTGAAATTTATCTCTTTGAATGCATAAGTAAGTTGTATTTGTTTTCTTATTGTAACTTTCTGGCCTTTGCGGAGCTGTAATTCTCTTGAGTTTATGACTGTTTCGTTGGATTTACTTAATTTGTGTTCTTGAATCGTCGAATCATCGTTAATTTTTTTTATAACGAGTTTTTGACATTAGCAATATGACTAGGAGCTACTAATAAGAATGCGTATTAATATAACATTACATTACATTAATCGGATCCAATTTGAATATTGTAATGTTTACTAACATATTGAATCATCGTCTACCTATATCTCACAGTATCGATCTTAAATCGACCGCATTCATCACTAGACGGACATATGACATATTGAAAGCTGGATTTTCACATACACCGTGCTTTCTACCGCGTGTTCAGATCTAGGCTATTCCTTTATTACCATCATCATCATGTCGATTACCAGGTATATTTTATTTAAAAACGTTATAAATTATTATTCCGGAATGATCGGTTTTCTCGACGCAAAATTTTTCATTTGGGTTTCAGTTAGCGTGTTTAATTAATAAAAAAGAACTTAAAATAAAAGTGTCTTATTTTGTGCCACGTTTGTAATTAGATCCATAAATTGAGAAAAAATGGCCGATAAGAGAGTAATGTGTAGAGTGTCTGTTTTGTTCGCGTTGGAGAGTGAAAAATCCATGACAATTCTTGTTTAACTGGCTCGTAAGAGAAGAGAGTAGATATTTATTCCTATTGAAAGAGAGAGAAGCCCCTAAATGGATATTTGAAATGCTATATCCATCCAGTCATAACTAGTCCTAGCCTCTCAATAAATATGGAAAGACCGAAAGACTTGGACTTATCTAATTCCAAACAGGCAAACGATGATGGTAATGATTAAAAGGATGATGAAAATTATTTTGAAAGTTTTTTTTTCTGGACTTCTTAAAGTAGGTAGTTGGTCGTCTCGACGATATCGGTTGATCGCACGTTGATCGTATCGAACGATACTTGAACGGGTGCGGTGATATCATAATCTGAGCACTGCGGCCGGCGGTAGTGTTGATAAATTTAATCGAGATATTTATGTTCTTCTGTTTTTTATGCAGATGGACCTGTTTATTTTCAGTGTATTGATTTACAAAACAATATAGGTACTTTTGTGTATAGAAATCAGATAGGTATATTTGGCGAAGTATAAGCATGACCGATCATTGTCGAGATCCTTGGGGGAGGACGTTGTCCAGCAGTGAACGTCTTTCGGCTGAGATGATGATGATGATGTGAATATATCCGAAACTTCAAACACATGATTTTATTAAAATATGATTAACATGTTACATTATTTGTTAAGATGTTATAATTTTTAATCTTTCAGGGAGGTTTTTGTCTAGCATATCTTTCGGCTGAAATGATGATAATGCAAATTTTTTTAGGGATTCTAACAGGATTATCATTTGGAATCTATCAAGATAAAGCAAGGGAGTACTTTGGATCGATTGGTTGAATGTTATAGCTACTATACTTACTATTAGTGAGTCTGTTTGTACAGTAACAACAGATCATCAATCGGCAATGACAGTGGACAATGCTTATCAGCAGATCGAATCCGAGATAGTGGAGGCTTGGTACGACGCACGCCTTTGGCCTTTGGTAGGCGCTGACAAATGCAGTAGAATTTCTGGAAGAGGCAATCCTTTATCTGAAAAAAAAAAGAAACACTAGAAAGGGAAAATAAAAATAGGAAAACACCTCTGCATCGAAACAGTGCAGGACCCATGAAGACTTTATGATTTGTTGTGATTGGACCAATCGTTGTAGAGATTGCCTACAGGCTGAAGTTGATGTGTAAACTATAATATAAACTAGGCAGAAGATCCATTTATTATGGGTATCAGACAGCTGATATCTGTATAATATTCACGTAAAATAGGTACATACTTCGAGCCCCTCGGGGGACATATTATATGACCTGTCAACAATTACAACAACAACATACTTCTATTCTAAATTCACATTCACCATTAAAACCGAGAATGCGTTAATACTCGTATTATTATGCTTTATAAAATAACACTTTGTCTCAGTGGAGTCAGGCGGCCGTGTGTGATAGATATGTCTTACATATTTATTTATATGAAACTATTTTTGGGGATAGTAAATCACTTTTATACTAACCCATACTGTCTTGTCCGATGACACTTCCATTTATTGAGTGGTATCCTTAAAGCGAGCATAGCACATCGCAAGTCATACTGGAATGTCGCCCTCGATATGAAAACATGGCGTCCTGTGAAAAACATGTGATTCTTGTAAGAACACGATCAAGTGAGCCATTCTTAAAGCGACCGTATTTCTTGCTTGCTTGCTTATCGAGTGGGGTTCGAGGTTGACCTACCTCACAAACCCTGGTGTCGGAATTGTTGAGCCGCCTTAGGCTCCGACATGGCTCTTATAACGATTTCATCCGTAGATAGTAGCCGGGACCCAACGGCTCTACGTGCCTTTTGAAGCACGGAATCATCTTTCTTTTCGGACAATCAGGTGATTCAGACTCCAATGTCCTTAACAAACTGGGAAAAGTCTCACAAAGTCATATTTGTTCGACGGATCCACACCGGGATTCAAAACCGGAACCTCCGTAACGTCAGACGAGCTTTTGACAACTCGACCACGGAGGTTTTTTTATACCATACCTTATTTCTTTATAAGTCACATTCGAATAACGTGGAATTGTTGTTACTTGAATTCCATCTGGTAGCCATGCTCGAGTTATTTTTGAAGTTTACCATGCGAATTATATTTTATCCACAGTAAAACCCAGGTATGTGTTTATCTAGTGCGTAATCTGAGTAAATTTGTAAATTGATCAAAATAGTCTACGTTTTATTCGTTTTTTTTTATTCTAGCAGGCGGAGTGCTCGTAGTGTTGTAATCGTGGAGATGATTCCACAAAACAAAAGCAGACGTGGAGATTCAAGAATCGGCCCTCAAACGAATACGATGGTATACTTTAATTGAGAATATGCACAGAATCCGAAGCAGCTCTTTATCTCAGCTGGAGAGTAATTGGTAGAGTTGAGAAAAATATATAAAATGCTTTTCTTCTTTTGAGCAAATATTTCAAGGTTGAATTCCAATAGAACGTTTGATCGTTGACGCGAAAGAATGTAAAGAGACAGGTGATTTTCTGAAGCAAAAATCATATTATGGAATATCTTTATTCAGTTTTTTCGATTTTGCTACAAGAACGAGAAGAGATAAAGATAACTTCATATTGCATTTAAATTAAAAGTATTGATCTGACGAAACTATTCTTAGCACTAAGGTACCACCGTAACGGCATTACTTGTGTTTTTACATGGTGTTTTTTTTGTTACAGGTATGGAATCTAGTGACAGCAAATTTATAAAAGTAAATTAATACAAAACATTATCGGTAATTCAACATTTTGTAAGTATTACCACAGCGCCCCCGCTGTACGTAATTTGTGGTATTAGGTACTATTGTTTCTTTTTCCCTAGGGGCATATTACATTGTCAAAGATCTTGGATCAAAGATCTTTGACGCAAAGATTAGAAAGGGACGCAGTTATGAGCAAGAGTGAGCGCGGTGTATTTGTATCTCATTCTAACGCATAACTGCGTCCCTTTCTAATCTTTGCGTCAAAGATCTTTGGCCATATATCTTTTATAATGTAATACTATAATTATGTAACAAGAATGTTCAAATAAGCATATGAGTAGTGTGATATCATCTAGCTAGACTTTTGGAAATAAAATATACCCAGATAAAAAAATCTTGTGTAACGAAAGAAAAGATCGAGATGATATAGAATAGCGTCAATAAATCAAAGAAATTATGTACCAAAGCGAATTAGATTTTTTTAACTAGATAGCTCGTACTTCCTATAGGAATAGAAGTTCTTATAAGACTGTTCGGATTTACTTTAATGTCCTTTTGCGTGATATTTCAAATGAAATGTCATTCTAGTTAGCTTCGGATAATAATACTTTTGGTAGGTATTATTGCCACACCAAAAATTAAAATAAATATTTACTTTTCCTAATTTAGGAATTGAAGGCTTTTTTTGGAATATTAAAATAGACATAAAATAATAATAGTTCGAATAATACATAAATAAATATATAAAAGTGTGCCTGATATTCAATCGCAGCAACAAATTACTTGATATTGTGCACAAAAAATTGTAAAAGCTCAGCTAAGTAACGTAGACTTTTTTCCTCGTAATTACGTTACGAAACGAACTTGAACTTACAGTGCCATCTTTTGTCAAGTATTTGTACTTTTACAATTATCTTTTTGCTCCAGTTCTTACATCCGGTTTCCTTATAAGAGTGAGCCTAAATAGGTCAAACTTAAGTTGTTTACCTCCTTACCCACTTCTTTGAGCTCGTTATGTGCATCACCATTGAGCGTCGCCTCGGCTTTATTGTTCCTTCTTTTATCAAAGTTTGTCCCCTTGACGCGAAAATTGTGCGGAAGTTGTTAAATTTAAGAATAGCCAGATATCAAACGAGCCACGGGCGGTTGCCAGGTTTGAGCATGGTATTTCTATTGTTGTGCGAAAGTCATTGACAAATTTATTAATCGTTGTATCAGACTTGTAAGTACCAATCTACTTACAAGTTTTGTTGTCTTGGTACATAATTTATAATTATTTTTTATTGTTATGAATTTAACTGGTAAGCCGGGTGCGGCTGCAAATGAAACCTATTCGAATAAAAATCAAGAAAACTAAGTTAGCTGCCGCTGCTACAACAGTTAGTATAATACAAATAAAAAAATATGGCAACTGTAAGTATAAGCTCACTAACTTCTTCTCAGTTCAGTAAACCTATATACCTACCTACCTATATTTTTTGTTTTCTTAAGTTTTTATTTTCTGCCATCCCTGTTATGATCAAACCTTCATAGGATGCTCAGATACAACCTAGCAAGTAAATTACACAGGCTCCAAGTAATTATCGATTGCCCATAGTCTGACTTGACCTGATTTAAATATCGTGCCAAAACAGACTAAAATTACTCCAAAATATTCATGAATATCGAGATGCTTTTTGTAATACTGTATTTTTTTATTGTTCGCAAGCGATATTAGATAAGTCGTTAAAATATAAATAGAAACTCATAACATCAAGCCGAAATATCTACACAGCGCTTACGTCATCGACGTAAAACTCGGTCAAGATTTTCAACGTTCGTACATAAGCCCGGCTAGCTCAGTCGGTAGAGCATGAGACTCTTAATCTCAGGGTCGTGGGTTCGAGCCCCACGTTGGGCGCAATAACTTTTTGAATTTTTTTTGTGTATTCTTCTTGTTAATGTTAATTTTCGAGTTTTATAATATGTCTTTAAAAATCAGTATATTTTGGTTCTATTATAATTTTGATTAATCGCCTTACGCAATATTTCCAGTCCCGTTAAAGGGTCAACGAGTAGACATACGCCACACGTATGTTTTCCCACACAATTTGTTGACGTTAGACGTGTTGGTAATATCTTACGTTTGATTGGTAACTGTACATTTCTTCGTCTCTTCTCACTTGGTCTTTGATTTTATCATCTAAGCGTTTTATTCCAATCTCGGCATGACTTGAGTGATATTACATGTCTGTATTTGATACTTATTATAATAACTTTTAGAACTATTATAATAACTGACTAACTATACTGATTGATTTTAGATTACTTACTTATTAGTTTATGATACGAATCTATGTATTAAGTTTGAGCTACATTATTTCTATTTAATAATTATTATAATATTGACTTTAGTAACTGACGTTGACAAGTTAAACAATGTTTCTCGCATAATGACATATCTCATTGTTATAATTAAATGCAAAAGCTTAAATTCGAGTAATCAATGTGGTTCTTTATTTTTGACTCTGTTAATTTTTTTATTATCATAATTTAATTCATCAGTAACAAATCGAACTTATATTTTGTGGTGATATAATTATTTTTTGTGAATAAATAATTAAAACGAATGGCAAATGCTAAGGTGTACCTACATCTATTTTATTCAAAATATGGAACAAATTCTTTGTATTATCGAAGTGTCAACATTATCTATCATTGTGTTCTCTAATACCCTGTTAAATTCGATATTTAGCCACGGCTGTTGGTGCAGAAATGCATGCGATTGTGAAGGCGCGAGTCTATTTTATGCCCGAGATAAATTCACTTCATTTTCCATTCAATTCATAATGCCTACTGGAGTGTCGGTTTCCGAGACCCTGGAATCGAACACCTACGCGCTTGGTGGTTCATTGGCGACAAGCTGGTTTAAAAGACCCTCATTAAAGATCCATTGCGGTTCCTTAAAAAATCTTGGAAGTTTTTTACTCGTAGCCTATTTCTACTTAATGTACCAGTAGCTGGAGGGAGACATAGAGCTTCGGATGCACTTCAGTTTATATTTAATCACTCTAGGATAGGATAACATGAATCGCTTTTACATTTTTAAAAGGGATTGTTTAAAATTGAAACATTATACGTTTTGCTATGGATTTTATGATTACCCACCTATTGTTGTTTCACTAGCTGAATCAAGTTTGGATCTGTATACGTTAAAATTTCATGGAAAGGAATATTAACGCTGAAACAATTTGAAAGTTTTTTAGCACATGTCATCAAACTTTGTACAAAGTAATTTTAAAATATTAAATACTATTAAGTTTTCCACATACGTAATACTTCAAATCAATGTACATCATTCTTCAAACTGTGACTGGTCGCTCACTATTTAATAGCCCCTTTCAGTTATCAATATGTACCCTATTTGTGTCAACTTATTGTCTTTAACAATGTTATTTATTGATACCACTCCGCCGTTACCAGCCAGAACGTATACTTTACCAATACACTTTGACACTATTTGTTTTATGGCCGCTACTACTTCACATTTCAATATGTCTTAACTAATAATAAAATTTAAATGGTCTAATGGATTTATATGGCTCAATAAATTTAAATGGTCTGAGGTTTCGATTACGAAACATTGAGTAGAAGAGGTGACTGAGTCAAAGGGCAAACGTTTTTTGATATTTTTCTTTGTGTCTAGAATATTTTAAACGCTCACCAAAAATTGGTCCAAGTACCAGCTCTGTTGTAAAGGTGATTCAATTGCGAACATTTGTTGAATTTGTTATTTCGTAATTTGAGTGAAGTTTAACTGTGTACAGTAGAAAGCTTTCTATTTAATATTTATTCTAGAAATTTGAATATTCAAAGAGACAATTATATTTTAATCTAAGTGAGAGACGCTCAAAAATTATACAGCAATGTTATAAAATTATCTTTAAAACACCTTTATGAGGATTACTGTTATTTGCCTAACGCTCTATGCCCCAGTACATATCACATAATTACTTGTATGAAGTTGTATGTTGTTTAAACAATTAAAATATGTAATTTGTCTTGAGACAAGAGGCTTATTATAAGGCATACCTACTTTAGTAATATTATTTTACGATTCCTGGAAAATGGGGAAGCAATAGTTTTTAACCGGCCCATTTGCCTGCAGCCGCGTATTATCATTAAAACATCTCTGAATGAGACTAGTATTAAAGGGAACAGCGCGGACCCCGCAAGTTTGCACATAAAATTACATTTCAATCTCCAGCAAGTCTGTGGTACGATGATTGCCAGGTTAACCGTTAAGTTAAGATGGTAGTTCGCGGAACTGACGGCGTTCAACTTGGCGGATTTTCAACTTAGTCGAATATGGTTCGAATTCAGCCTGATTATATTAAAACGATTCACGCTCTTCTCGCTGTGAGATACTGAATACTGTTATTATGACTGGTGTAACTCTTTCCGCGTCTTGTGCCTATTATTGTGGGCCGGCGTACGCCAACGCAAGTTCTTACAATGCTTCTTACGCCACCAAGCCAATTTTATCTTTACGTTCATCATTTCAACGCTGATTTTGAAATCGACTTTCTTTCTCGCCATAATCAGCTCGGTTCACGGGTAGGTACTTAAACTTACTTATTCAACGATTATAAACGCTAGAAATCAAATAAACAAGTGGATTTCAATTACAGGTGGCGTAGTTATATCTGGTTCTCATCGCCGCAGAACTTGTTAGTGGTAGATTATAACTGAAGACTATTCCTTGGTACAGGATGAGCGCAGAGCAGACGCGATGTCAATAAAAATCAAGTCAAACTCAAAGTTATTTACAATAAATAAGTCTAGTTTGCACATTACTTAGAAAACTTAGTTCATCATCATAATAATATTTTGTGTGCATTATTTTTCCTTAAAAATGGGATAAATATGTTATTTACAAAAACTATGTAGAATACCATCTAACCGAAATTTATTTACGAAATCTTAGCCCTTAACTGTCAATAAAAAGTTAATTTCTCACAAAACAAGGTAAAAAAAAACACTAAAGAAAGAGAGAGGTAGGATTAAGATTCATTTGTATAAAAATACGAGCCATCTGCTTTTTCGAAGAAAAGTTACCATCCCGTGTGCATAACCTCTGAAACGCGGACGGTACTTTCTCTTAATTGAAATGTAATTTAGTTACAAGCAATGTATCTATTCGATTAGCCCTTCTCTTCGCTGTTTAACGCTGCATTGCTCTTGTTTCCGCTAACAAATTTATGCCAATTATAAACTCGACTAACTTCAAAATAGGTGCAACTTTGGCCAAGGTTTTAATCGCCCTATAAAAACTATCGTTTTAGAGCTTTTGTTTCATGTTTATGTTATGTTACGTATCCATGTTATAATTTAAACAAATTGACAATTCTGGAATGTTATCTGTCTAATAGACTAGTGAAATTTGAAATGTGTGAGTACTCTACTCATAAAAATAGCCAAAGATACCAAACATGCTGATGATTAATCTAAAATTGATTACAAAAGAGGTGGACATCAGTTTGCGGTCTTCATCACGAGTAATTTAAAAACCATTTTGTTTTAAACTGCGCAGTTGAGGAAAGCAGACCTCAATTTTAAATAAAAATAAATTCATCGAAAAAATACGGAAGGGAGGAATCTCAGGCAGCGTAAAACATAAAGTCAATCACCAGAGTACCTGAACCCGACTCATAACAAGCGGGAGATTGAAATGAGATGATAAAAGCGAATCAGAAATCTTGCCGAAAATACGTACCTACCTATTATGAGGCTGGCGGTAATTTTATAAGGGATTCCGAGGCTCGATATGGCCCCAATCATTAGCCCAGGCGAGCTTGCTGCGCCGTTTTTGCAAGATCTACGGAGATATCCCAAGGCTTAAATATGCGGGTAGTTCTGCAATCGGATCAGAGTGCAGGTATTTCGAAATGTTCAGAATTTTATTCTCCGTATAATTCGGATGTGCCTTTTCAATCTCTTAATTTTGTTGGTTCTAATTGATACGATAAAAGAATATAACTTATTATTATTTGATGATGTATTCTATAATGACGACCGTGAAAAGAGAGTACGGTTTCTTTTTTCCCAAAATCTGTATTGTATCATTCCTATACATACGTGTTTTATACATTATTTCGTTTCCAGTTAAGCCCGTAGTACTTTATTGTTCTTTACTTCTGCCGTCTCAGGCCGCTCGTTAACGCGACCTTTCGGATATTTATTGTATCCTCCTCAGAAAATACAATTTCCAACTCGAGTACCAATAAATTTAAACCTGTGCATACATTGGTGTCTTCTTTAAAAATGAGCTCGAAATTACTTCGCCGCTTGTCGGAATGAGAGTGTGTGTACTAACGAGATGCCGTCATTAAAGTTAATTTTTAAAGTTTGTTCAACATTATTTTTCATTGTTTGTTTTGTTAGCTCTTTTCTTGTAGCAAATAAATCCATTGCATTGCTCTTCTTAGGTAAGACTTTCGAGAATTGTAATTTTTGGTGAGCTCGCGTTCAAGTTTAATAGGTAGAATTTGCTGGGATTCCTAACGGACACGTTATTCTGATAGTATCGACTTATGACAAAATATGATTAAATCAATATACATACTTAGATCAGACAAACAAAACTACACTCTACTTTAGACGTCACAGAAATTATAGAGACTACTTTTAAACATTTTGCGATCTAAAGACCCAGTATATATTCTCGCACATAATTCACTCTCATGGCTGAATGTTAACACGATGAGTCGCGATTGTTAGGAGGAACAATCCCACAATCCCGCCGATACAAGATAAAGGGGTGCGCGTGAAATAAATTTATTTATTCGAATTGAAAAACTGAGTGGAATTTAATTGAATTGGTGTGTCAGGTGGTGTGGCCACCATAATCTTGGGTATTAATACCGTACTTACCAAAACACTCTTTTCTCAAAACATATACCTACTCAATTGGAATATCTTAATGCCGGTTATTTTAAAAGCATTGTTAGAAAAGCTGTTGTTAATGAATACACTGGTCATGCAAACTATATCCTATACCCTCATCTGTATTAGTTTAGTTACATAGCTAAACTAATGACTCTCGTTGCTTTTTTTTACAGTCTAGCAAAATGAAATAGATTTGGATAAAAAGCACATATAATAACATGAACAAATTAAATAACAATAAAAATTTACAATGACAATATTAAGGTTGATAGTCTTCATTTAGAATCATTTAAATTCATTTGCGTGGTAAAGAAACATTTTGCAAGTAGAACTTCCTTGCAACAAACGCCAGCTAAATGCTCTAAATACAAGCTAATGAACCTAAGTGTCCATTTCAAAGCTGTTTAGGTTATTACTGTAAAGAAAAAGAAAGTACTAAAAGAATACTAAACTTGAACTGTCTTAATGTACATAATATGAAAGCGTTTCTATTTACCATCTCCGGAGGAGAAAATACTTGCCACTTGATTGCAAATAAGACTAGAAATAGTTATTTAACGCTTATTTATTATAAATACTTCCGAGCTCATTCACTATAAAAGTATAAATAGACGTGAATAATAGGACACACACAACAATGAATTACGCTGACCATGAAACACCTATTTTCCAAAAGTTAGCTCATATCCCTTTCTATCAAGTATTGTCCATTCTGGAATATCGCAATTGCCATAGAATGTCTAAACACTTCCACAGTGCCACAGTCTTGTTAATAGCTTTTGTTGCCAGCTCCATTGTAACAGTCTGCTTTGCATTTGATAAAAACCTATCCTGTGCATTTCGGAAATTCGCACAGGGCCGAAATTGCGCATCACGATTTACGACACGCCATCGAGCGAAACTGAAGTGAAAAAATCACGTCTGGGCGCGATAAATCGCTCATTCGGCTTAAAAAAGTCAAATAGAGCGAACTCGATCAGCAAATAGACGGTTACGAAGCACGTGCGACGGGTGTACGAAGTTTAATACTTAAATTTGTACAATTCGTATCAATCTTCTTTTGGAGGAATGGAGACATGGAACATAATATAGCTTGTCATTTACATTTGAATTTATATTTAAATATTAAACTTATTTTCTTTTATTCAGTTAGGTACTTTATTCAGATCACCCGCTATTATACTTATCTGGATTTCGTGTGGTTCGATTTGACAAAAACGATTGAAGTGAAAAAAAAAACGTGATATGAATTTAAATTAACAATTTTTCGATTTGATTCTATTTTTAAAACTAAAAAAAATAATAATATATGATTGTGAATTCTGAACTTTGTCGTCGTCCGTCTTGGTCTATTGTATCAACAATTAACCTGCGGGGTTCTCATTTAGAATTGCCGTGTCAATTTAATCGCGCCACGATGATCCTAACTCATATTATACTAGTATGAAATTGTTTGTATACATAAATATATGATTGTATTGCAAATTGTTTTCAATACCTATAGTTCCTTACGATAAATCCCCGAATCCATTATTTCCTTTTATGCTGGAATGATAACAAGGTTGGTCTGTCTGTTGGTCAGTCTTTAATGCAGGTTCTGGCTGACTTAGTGCATTGGTAATTTGGTATTTTTACTAACAATATTTTGCACTTTGTGGTTTTCAGTTTTGGTAGAAAAAAAAAAGATATTTATTTTATTGACACAATTAGAAGCAAATAAAGCCATCCAAACGTAGACAAACATGTTATATATTTTGATAAACGTCGAGCTATCAAAACTATAACGGATAGAAATGTTTATAGCACTATCGTTTACAGCTTTTTTGTTTGAATATCGCAGGTACGATCTACGATATACACAATAGAGCAAATTTTATCAGCATCAATAGTTTTCATACTGACATCAACCTCAGAATATAAATATCTGAAGCTGAACTTCATTATAATGCTTGTTATTTTATAAAAAATATTGCTATAATCGTAAATTTTACTATTCAATATCGATATATTGGATCCGTCGTCGCTAGGTGCGATCGCGTGCGGCGACGGCGCAGGAGTTACTGATATACGGGCTGCTTAATCACAGACTCGTTTGTCTGAGATTTATAACTTGCCTTTACGCCAATTATTTACATTCGGAAATCATCCTTCACTGGTCTATTAAGTTCAGATGTGCGTGGGATTATTAGCTTTATCTATTTCGGGTAAGGTGTTACTTTAATCGTTAGTATGTGAAAGCTTGACGCCTGTTGTGTGTTAGAGTGTAAAAAAATTATCATTAGTAAGCGTGCATGTATATTGAAACGAGACACAATAAGATTTTTTATTGTTTATGTTTATATTTTAAACCAAAGTACTTTAAGTACGAGTATCGATACACGTATTACATTTTATTTATGATCTATGTGACTGACGAGTAATGGACTAAAGAGAAGGAATATGGCTTTCACTTTCAAACGGTTTATGTAGAAAGCTATGGCCTTTCCTGACGTCCCACCTTTAAGGTACGTGTAGAATTTACCTTCTCACTAATCACGGGATCGTTTGCCCCTGATTTATAACGCACCTGTTGCACCGATTATTTACAATCGGAAGTTCTTCTCTGACTGGATTCAGTTATTTGTGGTTTGACCAACGACGATTGCTTATTAGAACGATGCGCAAAAAGTATTTTTTTTATTGATGATTTTTATGACGATTTTTTTTACGGAATTATTTTTATTTTTATAAAATGACTACATGAAGTACAGAATGATCTTACCATAGAACACAATGTTTTTAAACTATCGTACGTATGAGTTAGGTATTATAACAATTTTCATTCGTTTAGTCTCACTCAACCAATGTTGCTCCAATCCTGCTCTTAAAGAAAACTATATAAAAAATTAAAGTTAGATATAAAAATAAATGGTTATGTATAGTCCAATGAGCATCGAAACAAATAAGAGCCAACTGATACGAATTCAGTGAGTCCAACTATTTCAGTAGTTTGATTTTCCGCTATCCGCTCACTTCATTAATGAGTGAGATAGTTGGCGTCGTTCCGTCCTCTGAATCTAGATGACGCTCAAAGCAATTGCGTCTTCACACGAGCAAAGGCACCTATCACGATTTTCATTACAATCCTTATGAAAAGCCCTTCTTTATTAGTTCAGAAACTAATATTACTTATATCTTCAATAATTCTCTCCTTCGCAGCAGTTGTTTAATATTATGTAATTCTACATAATCTTGCTTCATATCTACGAAAGTCATCAGGTGACAAAATTGATTAACGAAATGAGATGATTATTAATTTGGTCGGTGTGCCACGCCGAAAGGAATTTAAATTACCCCTTGTCACATTATGATAAAAAACAGCTCGGACCATTATTCTCCGGGCGTGCAATAAATTAAGTACAAGTGCCTACAAGTCTAGATGACTAATACAGGTTCTGCCACGTTATATTTACACTACTTTTAAATAAATAGCGTCGATATTTTTAAGGCGGCGTAAAGCTCGGAACCTACCATTACTTTAAGTATCCAGTATCAAGTTGCCAGTGACGATAATTTGATAATTGGGTCTGTCATAGGCCTTGCAAGCGTTGCGGTGTGTTGAACTGTAGCACCTGCCGGCGGCTATTGCGAATCCGGTATCGAAATGTATTTTAAACCGAAGAAATTGCTACAATAACACTTTTCCAGTTATTTAAAAGGATATCAAGTTGTTTTGTAACCATTTAAAAATCATTTACATTTGTTGAAAGAGACACCTGTCGTCTAATTTGTGTAAATTTTAAACACTGTCATTTTACAGTTCCTTTAGTCTTAATAATGTTTAACAGTAGCACTTATTTTTTTAAAACATTTTAGAAGTAAAACGACCAAGTTGTAACCACTGGTATGGATGAATGCCTCGAAGCCAAGGTAAAAAATTGTTTCATCCAAGTTTATTTGTGTATCACACCCTTCATCGGACGTCCTACCAATTGAAACCACTATTTTATCCCTTATCGCCTTGTTCCTCAGCCGGGTATTAAGAGATAAATCCATAGTGGCACTGTATCTAAAGATCTCATGCGATAACTCACCATCGAAGGATCGAGCGAGTGTGGTTTTTAATTATACACATTTTCTGGGATATTCTGTTGCTTTCGAAATGATGGGATGGTAGTGAAAATTTTTTTCAATATCTACGAAGGCTGGTCAATGTAATTGATTAAGAGGTCATCATTCGTTAATTTGATCTTGACCTACATACCTACTTTAAATAACAAAATTTTTGTTGATATGTAACGAAAAAAAGTGTGCTGTTTTATCTAGTGTTTCTCAGTTCAATAGCAATTTTATAAAAATGCTTAGATGAATAAGCATGATCGATCATGGATAACAGTAAGTAATAAAAAATTCTGTTTTCAGAATATCCCTGCCTCGGAAGTAACAGTTTATCCATGAGGGTTGTATCTTAGTATCAAGTGATAATTGGTAGGTGTCGAAAACCACTCGCGTCTGCAGTTCACACCTTGTGCTATTTGTCTTTCTTGTTTGCAACGCTGTTATGTTCGCATGCAAATATTGGTTTGTTTTAGTTAAGACAGGTGCTTTAATGGTTTTTTGTTTATGTTTCATGATTAACTGATTTGTGTCGCTTTGTCATGGTTATGTTTTCCGGTTCGTCTTTTTTGCTGTTGTGTGTTTGCATTGTACTTTGTATTTTCTTGCGTATATTTATATTTGCTTTATGTATTATCAATGATGATGATGATGATGATTATCAATATTAAAGTAAAGTAAAGTCGTAGGTAGGTACTGTTTATAATTTTTGTTATATCATTTGAGGTATTTTTGAGTGTGGGTCCAAATACTAGCACTGGCTTGTATCTACTATGCTTGTATGTACAATCACGGTAGATTTATTTATTGAATGATTTTTCGCTTAATTTTATTTATTTTCTGAATAAACTAAAATATATAGTACTGGATTTATATTTTCTCACAGTCTTATTATCAAGCGCGTAACCCTTCAATTCTGTCATCATCTAGTTCCTCTGTAATTTATTAAATTCGTATTGATTATTATTTTCTATCTTTACTTAAACATACAAATACATTCCTTTAGCTATAGCACTTATGCTATTACACCGTCCGCCGCCGCCTCGTGATTTATCTGCTGCATCTTAACCTGCAAACAGCTCGCTTATTGCTGGCTTGTTATTTATAATTTATTTTTAACGGTTACTGATTTCTACCTACAACACAGCCAAGTTATATCGACACCTAGTGTATTCAGTTACTTTCGTAAAATCATTTCTTTCACTTCTTAAAATTTTACGTGAAGTTTTGTATATAGTGAGAACATCGTCGTTATTTATTGTAAGATATATTTTTCTTCTTATATTGCTACTCTAGCTCATGCTTTACCAACAATATTCAGTTGATATACTAAAAGGACACGCCCAATAACGAATACGATTAGTCCTGTTATTCTCCAGCATCGACAATTTAGGATCTACTTTAGAACAATTGGTATTCTTATATGTAATTTGTTTTTTGTTGAGTACATCGAATAGAACGTGTTCGTATATTATGAGCTTGTTTTGAGACCCGTTACAGCCTACAGCGATGTTGCTTACAAGTTTACAACCCTAGCAATCTTAGGTCTATTTTGAAGAATTTCAGGGCCATTCTGCACTAAGTGTTTTAACGATTATACCTTTTGTAGATAGTAGGTTTTCTAAGTAAATTTTGATGTTCTTTTTGTGGTTATTCAGCTATGAACAAAGACTTGTTAAACTAATATTGTGAACAGGTGTTTATGTTGGTACATCAAACAAAAGCACCTCAGTAAACTTGTAAAACAATCAGTGGATAGAAGTTATCAAATCTAAAATTGGAAATTTATAAGTTTTTTTTTTCGCATCAATTGTAAAATATATGTTTTTGTTTAAGTATGTATCCTCAAGTTTACTTCAATATCAACTCTAAAATTGAACAAAGTTTATTTGAACAGTTTTAAAATATTATCTCCTTTCTTATCGATGGAGTACTTATAAAATTCCTCTATAATCTGCCAAGGATTTGAGAATCCTAGTTATTATTAATGTCATCACGAGCACTTGTCGCGTTCACATTCGCTCTTATTCGCTCGTATTCGCATGCTCGCGATGTCAACGCATGATATAGTTTGGCTACATGATTTGACCGCCGATACACGAGGCAGATTTACAATGCGCCCAGTAATTTATGGCGATGTTCGATCTAGATGTAATTTAATGTTGTTGGCTGACATAAATCAAGCTCATCTGACTGATATCTACGGACTTCTAAACCCGATAATGTTGGCTATCGGCCCGTTTGTTGCTCCGACTTCTAATTAAACTAATTCCCGGATACAAAGTATTACAACCATTATCTTAACTCTGTGATAAATAGCTCTTTAGGCGGGTTTTTTCGAGCTTTTGTTTTTAGTTAAGAATGCTTGAGGTCAGAAGTTAATTAATTAACAATATTTTATTTTCTTAATTTGAAACTCTTTATCGCTTGCAAATTAAATGTCTTGAACGTGATTAAAAGACAGTAGTTTCATTCTTTTTTTGTTAAAAGATATATTGAATAGCTAAATAAGAATGGCGTTTGCGTTTAGCGTTAACGGCAAGGGCTTGGGCAATTATTCTCTGAGTACATCGATCGGGTGCATTCAGGTCCTGGCCGGTCTATTTGCCCGACAGAGCAGTAAATTTCAGCTTGCAGTAGTGACGTTACTGCCCACGTTAGGTTTTATATTTCACGGCTGTACTAAACTGTTCAAGCGATCTACGAAATTTGATACGCTTTATCATTTTGTAGCTACCAGTGTCAAATACAAGAGCAGTGATGTAATTTTTGTTTTACGATTATTTTGTAAATCTATTTTTTAAGTTTAAGTCCATAATTTTAGGGTTGTTGTTTACCGATTGATAATAAGTTTACTTCTTTAAGTACTTATCTACTGAAACTGTGCCTGATAAGGGGTAAGAAATCTAGTAAAAAGTACCTACACAAAAAAAGCATAATATTTTGTTCATCGAAAGGTAAAATGTTTAGGAAATCACTTTTTCTGAAATAACATTCATCATCGTGATGGACTGATAAAATCAGAATAGCTCATACAACGTCCGTTGTACAATCTGAATACTAACGGTGATATAATAATATGTGTTTTTTTTTTCATGTTTGCAATAAAGTGCTACTTAATAATAATTCATTGTTATTAAAACTCTTATACTTATTTCATGATTCACCAAGCGCCAATAATCGCTAGTATAATTTTTATTTACTAACGGAGAAGACTGATAAAGGATCGTAAAGCAATAACTTTCATTTCAATTAATTCTACAGAATCACAAGGCATGATCTAGTATAATGACCAAGAAAGAATTTAATTTTTTAAACAGTCATATTATAAAGTCAACGTGTCAAGCTCTACAGACAGAGGAAGGACTAAGAATAACACTAAATAAAAAAAAATAACCCCCGGCACAAAACCGTTACTTGATCCTTTCAACAACTAGAAAAGAGCTAATAATCTTCATTCAAATGGCTGAAGATATTTTCTTGGATCATAGCTAAAACACTCTCGCTTGTGACACCTTGCAAACAAAAAAAAACTAGATCAAAATCGGCGCATCCGTTTAGGAGCTACGATGCCACAGACAGACAGACAGACAGACAGACAGACAGACAGACAGACACTCACGTCAAACTTATAACACCCCTCTTTTTCGTCGGGGGTTAAAAAGACTCCTGCTACTGCTCTGAAACTACACTGTGCCATTCAAAGGAAACAGCCTCGCCTACCGTAGTAGTCGACTAATCGGGCGAAGCGGCCGGTGTTGCTAAGAATAGACGATCGGGGACTTTTTGTCGTCATTCCGACGATCGTTCGTTAGCGGCGACGACGACACCGACTCGTAAACCTGACGCGGAATGTTTCCCATATTTGTGGGAACGTGGAACTCCAAGAACCTTAAGCTACTATTATCGTAGGCAAATTACCGATAATGCAGATTGTCTTTAATTAGCCTCAGTTTGGTTTGGATTCTCCGGTTTAATCGGACTCTAAAGGAAGATGAATACGATATATTGTAATTGGCTTTTCGGTGTCAAAAGCAGGATAGTTTCCAATTAAAATAGCTGGAGTCCCGCTTTGTGTAAGTTTTTCATTGATGATTGAAGCGCTACATGTTTTGTCTCAACGCAATAGCAAACTTGTTACAGGTTGATAAAAACTAGGAAAGTCTATATGTATGAGGCAAATACACCGCCACTGTTATTAATGACGTACAAGACATGAAACGCAAAAAGTACACGACTCTCATAAAGGTAACGCGTCGAGTTCACTTACATGCTTTGTCCCTTATAAGGCGCCTTAATAATTTGTTTGCACATCACCCATTTCCTTCAAGGCAAACTCAATTCAATGAGATAAGCAGGTTCCCGTTCACCAAGATTAAGCGTTTCGTTCTCGCTTACAAAGGGAATTATTATTGAGGCTTCGAGCCCGCATATTATTATTCTCGGAAAGAGATAGATCGCTTAAGCGATTTTACGGGAAATTAATTTTGGCAGTGAGCGACAGGGCGCGGCGGCGGCCGATGATTTGTTGCGATCCGTGCACGCTCGTTACACTTCCCGATAATGACGCATAACATTTACTCAAAGGCGAACGGTGAGGCTGTAATTCAAACCGCTTTATCGCTGTTCCGCGGAGCCATCGAGCCTTAAACAAAAATTGAATCCGATCAGGCTCTCCTGATGGACGCATTTTTATGTTCCACTACTTGCAGGTACTTGGGAGGCAACGTGGGTGGAACAGACACAGTAAGGCTAAAGCAACTAAAATTCACAATTTCGAATAAATTTAAGCTTTTGTTAACTTTTCTTCATATTGTACGTAGACGTATCACTAGGATTGTCTAGGATTATCCATAAATTTTATAGTTTAAATAAAAATTCTAGTACAAAGCTAAAATATACTTGTAGTGGTTAGTATAGTAGGTACAAGAGTTTGGTACCTACATAGGTACATACCCATAAAACAGCAATTCTAAGCAATGAAAATTTGTAATTTGAAAAACGCCGACAAATTTTACGACCCTGGAGCCTGGAATAAATTGAAGAATCCTAACCTAGTATAAAAGTTAAACCCGTTTAACTTTTACGATCATTTCCAATTCCATCGCGCCGATATTTATCTTTGGGATCGATAAAAGTAATAATAGATGTTTAAACACGCTAGGTTGGTGCGCGGGCGCAGCGGCTCCGCCCCAGTTGTCGCCACAGCGGCTCAGCTGCAATTAATCCTCTGTAATTCGATACGAGCCTCCTGTCGTCGGCGACGTAATGCATCGTGATTTACGCGCCATACTAGCCGTTAATCTTATTACCACTTTCAATAACTTTATTATCACTATAAACTACTTACACGCAAATATCAACCTTCAGAGCAGCTCCGAGAGACTATTTGCCCAAGACCACTTCATCTAGGAGCTTCCCACGAAATTTATTTTAGTCGACTTAACATGTCGTCCACCTAAAGCGGTAAGTTAATACCATTGCTCATCTTCGATTAAAAGACCATAAAAATACATTGTCCAATCCTTCTCTCGACAAATTCTCGTGTCGTGTTCCTAAGGACCGCTCGACTGCATTAATTCACCAAAAAACTCGCTGGAGCTTACGTTTTGAATAATAAATCGTAAGGTCCGGAATACCACCTCCGTGTCGTGTGAAATCACTTCTTATTCTGCTCAAAGCTCGAGGCGGTGGTAAAGGCTATTCAAATTCGACATGTTATCCCCTAAAATGTTCCAATAATAACATGTAAATGACGAGTCCAGCGGCGTAAGAACAAAAACCTGGTTCCACAAAAGGATATTCCATTGAGCTGGTAATTTGCATATATTTTCGTAATAACAACTTCCGTTTCGTGCCGCGCTTCGTCACGCGCGAGCATGTTACGGTAGCATCCATAGCATCCGATCTGACTTTGTTATTTCGCCGACGGCTACCGCAAGCTTCTCCTTATAATGGCTTTCCAGTTTCAACATTGTCACATAAACAGGGGATGTTATTTGTATTATTTTTTATCCAATTTTTACCACATATCTGTCTGGTGATATTGTATTTAGCAACTTTCCGTCCTGTAACTTTGACTATATTTGTTTCCATTGGAGAGACTCTGGTTTCTTAGGGTTAAAAGTAGAGTACCTATTTTATTCTTCATATTGCTATATTTATATCTCTATCTGCAAAGTAAACGGGGCAAACTTGAGCTTGACAACTTCTATCGTGAATAAAACATATTGCAAGGTTATTTTAAACACAAAAGATGATGCTCTTGAAAATGCAGATCAATTTTCTAGAATCAATTACCACCAACAGCCTCACTGCTTATGTATCCAAAATTAGCCTCGTCTCATTAGATCATCCTTTTCATCGATAATCGATGTTCCCAGTTCGTTACGGTGATGTGTTGTAATCAACCGCCACCGCCACACTCTGGGATTCATTAATAATTCATACATGATTGTTATTAGGTGCAACATTTTTAAATTTTCGAAGAAAGAAGCGATACAATTTCGTATTTTTGTTTTGTTTGTGTGGCAAAATTTGGAAGTAGTTCTTTTGTTTGACTTGAGAGTTGATTTTCGATGGTTCATGGATGGTTAATGTTAAAGGAATTCGATGTTTTTTTCAATAGTATTTTGCAGGACGATTATTAACAATATTATATTATATATTTGTGTCTTATTTGATGAAAATACAGGAGAGACGCTTTGTTTGTGCACGCATTATACTTTCTTTACATACTATTCAATCAAATTGTGAGATACCTATATAATTATTATACAGGTACTTGATCTTTGTCTTGGATTGTATGCTTTTCTATACTCACCTAGTGCTATAAGCTATAATGAATGTGCTCTCACGTTTCCACTTAGCTAGATCATACAGCATTTTTATTACGTTTACTTGGAATTTATTATGTGTGTCCTATCATACGACGATGTCTGGCGCCACGCCGTCCTAAGGTGGAACTACTAAAATGTCAGAATTAGAGATGTTTGTATTATGTAAAACATTAAATAGTATTTGTGGTGTTTTCCAGATAGCATAACCTTCGATCTCTGGATGTATTTTCAGTGTTCTATTTGATCTTTCTTTTTTCTTTTCAGTTTTTCTTGTCACACTTGTGTCTGTTACGTTTTATATCAAACATGTTTTATATCAACATCCTTCTAAAGATATCGAGTATTTTGGTAAAGACTTCATCCGTAAGAGTTTAAGTAATTTAATTTTAAGTTAGTAATTAAATTATGCTATGTATAAGAATGTAATAATAAACATGAAAAAAATGCTGAAGTAATTTTGTTTTGATAGTTTTATTTTTTTATTCTTCATAAATATTAGTGACTAACGGTTTAATTAGCCTATTATTCTAATTCTTCAATCAATAGGTATAGTAGAAATTCTTTTATTGCGCCTCCACCAAGTCAAGCGTTGTGTGTCCAACTTATTTGTATGCAGACGTTGCTACTACCGGTAAGAACATCCACATAAAAATGACGATGCTTCGTGAACAATGAATTATTGATTACATTTCTAATTGAGAATTTAAACTCGATGACGTCTGACGCGAATATTTCGTGTTTCATTATCCCTTCTTGTTGCGACAAACTTTTTGTTTGTTTCATTATAGCGGCGGAATTCAGAGGAAATTTTAAAATAGATTGGTACAAACTTTTTATTTTTGTCCGAGGTTCTCTTCCGTAAAATTTTGTATCAAATTAAACTTGTAGGTACGCTACGGTCTCGGCGTTTCCGCAGAATTTCACACTTCAGATGAAAGTTTTAACACAATTACCTAGTCCAGCTATTTCTGAGCCTTTTGCTGGACATGGAAAAACTTGGCTAAAACAAACTAACCAACAGCATAGGCTGACCGCATTCGTATCAAGTTTAATGTTCCAAATCTAGTTGTCACAGGGCCTGATCCTACATATTACGCGCTAACTTAAATTTAAAAACCATATGTCCCTTTCACGGGACAGGTAATTGTCAACTTAGATTAATAGACGTCAAAAGCCGCGATTAGATTACACAATTTGTTGCACTCTTTTTCAGTTAGGATCCTTAGTAAGGACGAGTGTAATTGCAGTTAGTGTCCTAATTATCGGAACCTTACTGCAATTACGCTTACTCCAATTTGTAGAACGCCAATTTGTCGGTGGCTAACAATTGTGTAGTCTAATCGCGGCTAAACATCGATTTTACGCGTAGTTCGCACTAGTTTAACAGGCTTGCGAAAACATCCCATTTAAATTAAGCTGAATCGACAGCTGCGCTGCTTATTTTAATTAATATCATTCATTCAAAATTAAAATAATTCGTTTCCCATCCTTTTCGATTCTCATATGAATGAAAGAGACCAAACGCGAGAGATTTTAGCGGCCACGCCAGAATTGAGCCACTTGTCTGGTCAGGAGGCATTCCTTAGAGTAAGGAGATTTTTTTGGATTATTATAGATACGTAATACATTTAACACATTGTTTAATTCGCGTTCAAAAATGTCATATAAGTTAAAGGTTGTTTTTGTGTAGTTTTGTTATATGATTTTAATACGAGTATTTTAGTCGGAGCTTACAACGTAAAATTTTGTTAAGGTTGGGCAGGGTTCATACCTGTGTCACCTAGGAAACCAGGGCCAAACTCTATTCATGCGCTGTGATATTATTATTATTTAAAAGAAGAAAAAATCTATACTATACTATAAGTTACGTATGTAGGTATACAATTTCAATCATTTCCAATATTCCGCTTCAAACAAAGTCTGCCTTGCCATTATTGAATACATTTATGAAACTATTTCAGACCATCAGAGACGGCAGATACTAATGGAGTTTGACCTATTTCAGTATTCAGCCGTGAGACAGAGAAGGGGGCTCTCTAGAGAGGATTCTCTCCCTAATAAATATTGATAGGAACGAGTCGAATCTGTTCCTGTGAGCTGGCAAATTCGGAATTAGCACAAAGTTGTTCCTTTGAGCGGCCACGTCCGGGTTCCGCAGTGTTTGTCAGTTGTCGAGCACTGACCGCACGGGGTACTGCATCCAAATTACATTCGGCGGACATTTCTGTGCCAGCTATTTTTGCTCCGGCTTGATTGCAGACAAATCTAATTAAAGTTGAAAAACCAATTCCAAAGTACACTATATTTTCAGCTTATTCTGCAGCTGTGCGGTATCATATCAAACAAATACTATAAAGAGGTTTTTTTTTATTTTTGTGTGTGTATTTTTGTGATTAATAAACTCCAAAACTACTTGAACCGATTTCAAAAATTCTTTAACTATTAGAAAGCTAAAAGTCAGGGTGAATGTACCCTGACTAACATAGGCTATATTTTACCGCGGGAAAATGCCTCCTTCCCACGGAAAAAAATTTTAACGCGGGCGAAGCCGCGGCGGAAACCTAGTTTAGAATAAAATCATACTTTGTTGCACAAAAATATATTGTGTTAGAAAATTACGGATTAGCTGCCTTATTACGAAACTAAGGGAAAATTTTAGATTATTTCTGTTTTTTTGAAACTATTTCCTCTAAGCGAATGTCGAATAATTTTGTAGAAGATAATGAAATAAACATAACTTCTTGTTACCTAGCGTAGCCGCTTAAGTTTTTTTGGAACAAGGAAAATCACACTCTGCAAAAGTTATTAGGGTAACCCATGTTTTCTCCTGTCAACAAATCGTCAACTATTACCGCGTCAAAGATTCCTTTATTTCGGTCGCGTTTCCCGTTCTTGATCTAATCAAAAGTTGGTAAATTTGTTTACACAAATCCCGCTTGCGGCCCGCGATATTCACCACACGTAAAGAATGCGCGGCGACAGCGCCCTTTTGATGTCGTGCACTAATAAAACACCCTATACACAAGACATGTTTGTCGTACAAACGAAATTCGATTTCTGTATTACATATAACCTTAGAGTATAAATAAAAAAAATTGTGGGAGGCATAGAGCACTAGGCATAGAGTATTAACCGTAAGCACGGATACGAACAGTCCGAATATCTTCAGCGCGTTCGTTTAGTAAGTATCAAATGGTTATCGGAGCTGATTGTTTTCCCGGTGAAAAAATAAGAAATTTAGTAGGAGAACATTTTGAAATGTGCAGTGATAAGTTGCAAACATGACTCGAGGAACAAATCCAAAAAGAAATGTTTTATTGAATTCACCTCCCATACAACATCTGCTTACTCTTGACATAAAAATAGCAAAGCGATGCGCGTGCTCTATGTATATTTATTCTCTAAGCATATAACATATTCTTTTTTAAAATTCTGTTCGACGTCTTTTTATAGCCAGCTCTTTGAAGTGCTCCAAACGTTCTTTACAAAGCTTTGACATTATTTGCAGAAAATTTCGATAGACAATGTCATCGAGTAAAAACTAAACTTACGTCGTAGAGTTAAAGCCAAAGTGTGTCTAACACACAGAGATCTAACATTATAGAGACCCGATCCTGTCAATATAATACCTATGTGATTTCGTACTGATATAATTTTTGATTTTCGTCTGTTTCGTCCAGTACAATGTCACCAATAGAAAGCTGCATGCCATTTGGAGCAATGTCAACCCCCAGATCCCCCCCTCGCACTACAGCTAGTTGACAGAATTTCATTCTTTAAGATTTGCATGTATTACGTATCTATACTAACCCAAAAAAAACCTCCCTATGGTTAAAGCAAGGGAATGCCTCCTGACCGCTAAAATCTCTAAATTTAAGTTGTTGGTCTCTTTCATTCATATGGGAATCGAAAAGAATGGGAGATGAATGAATTTAATGTGGAATGAATGATATTTAAGTGCGCGGTTGTCAAATTCAGCTAATTTAGTCGGGATGTTTTTAAATACCCGCTAAATTAGTGCGAACTTCGCGTAAATCGATGTTTGACGTCTCTTAATCTAAATTGACAATCACCTGTCCCGTGAAAGGGACATTATGGTTTTTAAATTTTAGTTAGCGCGTAATATGTAGAATCGGGCCCAATTTGCGAACAAATTGTTACGCGTATCCGAGGCAATTACTAACTTAAAGGTCTGAAAGGAGACAGGGGTAAAACGACACCTCGATTATAAATTAGCGTTGGTGTAGCAGCTCTGCATTCTACGAACAATACCACCGGCTCGGTAGGATAGGAACCGCGTCCACTTCGCACTGTTACCAACCCTAGCCCGCAGCTAATAGGTTCCTGATGTAGTGCTGTTACTAGTCTATCGATACTAGTCCGGGATCTACTTATACTCTGTTCCTACTTAATAAGCCAATCTGTTACCATTAGAATATAAGCATGTAGAATATATTGTTCTGTAAAAGGCTTTAAATAAATTATTTATTATTATTATTACTTTATGTGTCTATTTTTGAACTTGAAAATCAGTCGGTCTTTCAATAGTCTTTGCCAATCGTTTTGATTGTTGATATACTGTCTATAATTCCGGTAAATTTCAGTCGTCACTATATCAAAACTAACTATCATATTTGGTAGTATCAAATAGCATCTGCAGAATTTTCTATTTAGTGTCCAAACGGATTATGATTTTTTACTATCGACCGATTATTAAGTTCAACTATCGATAGCGAATCTATCGCTATCGCTACATCACTGTCCCAATCCCCGCAATCCTCTCAATAGTTTACGTAGCCTGTAGGACGACAGGATATTCCAGGCCCTATAAATCTTTCAACTGCCTCTTGTAAACATAGGTATCTAAGATCTGAAACAAGCACACCCTAATTTTATATTGTATTAGTTTTGTTTGTATTGTACTCCTATAATAACAGTTTAAACTCCACTTTATTATCGCTTTAACTCCAATGATATAGTTAGTTTTGTTTGGATGTATTGCACTGTAGTCCTATAATAACACTTTTAACTGTACTTAATTATTGCTTTAACTCGAATGCTTTAGTTAGTTAGCACGAGTTATAAATTGCAGTATAAGTTGCCTATTGGAAAGTTATAGCAGCCCAGCGAGCTATAAAGAACAAATTTGCTAGCGAACAAGTAAAAGCAAGTGAAATAATGGCTACAATATTGTACAAGCTGTAACACCCCACCCCTCTATAAAGAACCTTCTAAAGTTTATATCCGTCCTACTAAAATTAAATGAAAACTTACTAATCAATTGTTTAAAACGGTGATTGTGATCTTACTTAAATATGGCCAGTGAACGTCTAGTGGAAAGACTCTACATTATGAACCGCTTACGAGTAACCCCGAATCTTTTAGTGAGAATTTTGTTAGACCTAGCTAAATAGATATCCCTGTTTTAACCGCAATGACTTATAAGCTCTCCGGAGATGAATAAAATGTATGAAATTTGGTAAGTTTAAAGGTAAAGAATATAAAGTAAATATGTAGGTAAGTAAATACTGATTAGAATGAGATATTAAGTACCTATCTAAATTAAAACTGTATTGAATAGAGAAAGGTTATATGATGAATTTACTTGATTATGATTACTTTCTTGGATTATGAAATTAAATATCTAATTATAGAAATATCTAGTTGATTTATTTATGGGACAAGCAAGAAAATAGATAGAAACTCTGTTTTTGTAAGTTTAAATGAAAATTATAAATCATACCCGGCATCCGAAGAGATTGAGAGAGAAGGAGAGTCTGGTAGTCTGCACCTTCCATACCGCTAATCAACATCAGTCATCATCTCCAAAATACTTGTTCAATTTTGATTCCTGTAAAGTTTATTAGATGATGATTTTTGAGTCTCCACAGACATACTGAAGCTGTGGAAACAATAAATATTATGGATTATAAAATATTATTTTATACGAACTGTGGTTTAGGGAGCTCCCCAATCAGATAATCCTGCAAGATAACATAGGTAGGTATATACATTTATTTTATAAAGATCATAGAAAGTAATAAGTGGAAGAATTTTGGGAGAAATATAGGTAGGTACATATATAGATTGATCAAATACATGAACGTAATTATTGATAGGAAGGTATGGCAGAGGATGCCCAAAAATCAACAAGCATTACACTGAATAAAATTCAGAGTAAAACTTAACTTTCTGATGACCATGTAGTCTGCATGCAGCTTCCGACGCCGTTGCTCCAGACTTCTGCTGACGCTCAAACCAACTCATTTTCTTGAAATTCCTAGTTTTTAATAACCTAAAAATTCTCTTCTCTTGGAAAAAGACTCGATGACTGATGCAACGCTTTTGCGGAAATCAAAATGGTCGACCTCGAATTCCTTTGTATTTTATTGCTTGCCCACCAAATAATATGATCATAATACATAATAATTAGAAAATTAATAATAAAATTACATAAAATAAATTAAATAATTCCGGCATGATTTTATAATATTTTTATCTAATTAAATGTTTATTTACTATTAAATATATCTATAATTGACGAAAATTTCTTCCTGTTCAAAACTAGAATACGGAAGTGAATATTTGTATGACAATAACGCCAACTATCGTCAAATTGTAGAAGCTCTGCCCTAACTAGTGGAAGATAACTACTCTCTGCTAATATCCTACTTTTATTTAGGAAATTGATTGTATTACTTTGAATTTATAACTCATATTTTAATTATATTATAAAACTGAATAACAGAGTTAATTTGCTAAATAATTCATTATGGAACGATCCTTTAAATGCTTAGATTTATACAATGCCCAGAATGATTCCTATTTACCATCCTGCCAAACTCCATGTACTTGATCTGGTAAGAAGATTAGTTTGTTTCTGCTTTTAGCACAAACTGAATGATTATTTAATCTGAAAGTAGGTAGAAGTTCCAATCCGCATGGTATGGATGCTTACTACAGGAGTGCTATTGCTTTTCCTCAGTCAGACTATAACATCATAAAGTATTATATACTTTTGAAAATAAATTATTATGAACTATTATTTACTTATGTAAATCAAGCACACAGAAGCCCGTTCAATCAGGTAGAACATCAATCATTTGGTCTTATTATTCTCAAAGTTCAATATTTTAAAAATGATTATTTTCTTTTGCATCTATAAGTCTCAAAATAAATCTAGTCAGAGACAGTTTATTTAAAATATATAAATATCTTCTTAAAGACTTTATTAAAAAGCATGTAATTAATTTATAATGTAATTTTTATAAAACATTTGTGAAATCTGTACTGGACCCAGGTTGGTACCGTTACAGTCAACCCCCAAAATTTGCGCAGAGATTTAAGTGCTAAACGGAGCTAATTTTTCCCTATTACAAAGATTCATTTCACAAATTAAATATATATCATTAAAAATTTACTATAAATTAATGAACTAAAATTTATTAACTTTTAACCCAAATATGTAATCTTTTTGGTGTAGTGTGTATTTAAACCAAAAGACAAATAAATGCTAAGTGGTGGCAATATTATGAACCACTGACAATGACCATAACATAAAAATCAAGGCCGCAGAGAATCCTAATTCTTGCCCTACAAGGAAATCGGGTTGTGAGTCCGTCAGCTCTAGTAGCTATGTATCGCCAAACTCTAAGCAAATCAATTTTTCATTTACTATGAGAGCAGCAACACATCCCCTGCAAAAATTCATGAAACCCCCACATGGTTACCAAGATAATTATCCCATGTCCAAATATCCTAGTTCATAAACCTGACAACATCAGAATTTATCAGTTTTTTGGAGCATGTGTAGTTGCCGAATTATCAGTGTTAGAACATGTAGAGTATGAAGTTATTTAAAGGGAGTATAAAACACTCCTTCCAGACATCAGAGTAAATAAAATACTCAATGTCTAATATTTAACCTAACACCAAAGAACCAATAAATAACTTGCTTGTGCATCCATTTAGTACGAGACTAAACTGGATTCTCGCATGGATATGTGACGTGTAATAAGGGTAAAAGCCAATAAATTACATCATTGTTCGAACAACTATTGCCTTGTTGCAACCCATCATTCTAAAGCTAGTCTACAAGCCAAATTTTAGTAGTAAGATCCATGATCAGTGGATGAAGAAGAAGAAAAAGAAATCTAGCTTTTTAAACCTTTCAACTTCGCACTAATTTACTTCCTCTTACTCTCTTTCTCGCGATTGCTCCAAAGCATTAGCTTCTCACAACGAAAATTGAAATATAATTATATTTACAATTATTTACATAATAGATATATATAATTAGAGAACTTAGTCCGCTCAACACTTGTGAAAATATTTATCTAAGTATTTTAATTCAACAAAATTAATAATAATAATAATATCAAAGGATAACCAAACTTCACTCGAGCTTCTACAATTATTATTGTAATATCAAACAAATCATTCGAATTTCTATGTTAAAGTTATGAAAATCAGATAATATTTAAATTGTCAAAAGCTAAAACAATCAACCCCCATTTTATTATTTCTTTAAATAGTTCTCAACGTGTATCTAGTACATTTAATATTTCATCTACTCAAATAAATCCACAATAAAAATCTATCCTATAACCATCACTCAGTTCAGACGAACCGATAGACACCTCATTCTTTAAAATCCGTCCAGCCGTCTGGATAAATCGAGGATTTATGAAATTCCACATACATAATACAAACATATACAGATTCGCGTGAAAAACTTAACCCTTCCTTTGCAGTCAGATAAAAATAATTAAATTCAAATTGTATGAACATTATTCATTAATTATTATTCAACCCCCCGATAAAACGACTCAAAAATGTTAAAGTTTGTTTTAACTAGTCTAGGTATTTGTTTTTATTACGAGTATCTATATATTTGGTTTTATTATTATCTAGCCGCTCGTCCTCATTGGTTTTCGACTTTCCTACTCCAAGGTCAATTCTATCTCCATACCAAATTTCATCAAAATCGGCTCAGTCGTTCCAGCATAAAAGCGTAACAGACTGACAAAGTCACTATTATAAATGCGGGAGTGACTAAGAATTTTAATCAATAATTAACTTGTTCAGAATGTCCTTGTACCGAATCACGAACACTAATAAATACCCAAATTACTAAATAAAATACGAAATTTGTTATTCGTTCATCATTGTCTGCTCATATACGTCCCCACCGAGGGAGTTAAGAACCTTTCCTGAATTCAGAGCGTATAGGCCCTAGCCAAGTGCGAGTTGATCAACCTCTCTCACAAATACACAACAATACAATACAATTCAAATATTCTTTACAACCCCTGAGTTACCCCGCAGGCGCGCGCAAGCTTTCCCACAATGTCTTCCCTCACGGTAAAAGCGTCAATCAAACATACATATTTATATTCGAAAATCAAAAACACATTGGTAGTTTCGTTCCGAATTCAAATACAAATACAAATAATTTTTCCCGAAATTCGAACCCGCGATCCTCCGAACGGAAGCCAACGACCCCAGCCACTTGTCCACCGACGCTACGTCTGTTTTACCCGTTACCTAATATTAAAATGAATTGATTGTTTCCTTAAAATTATATTTTATTTCACCTAGATTATTTTCCCTTTATTTATTTATAACTTTGTACTTAATTTTTATGATTATGAATTTCCGTAATTGCATAAAAACATTCACTACTAATGTTACATACATAGAAAGTTTGATGAAGAACCCCGTCTAAATGAGATGGAAAATGAATACCTGTCATTAAAGAGCAATTTAATTTCTTATTATTATTCTACAACCCCCCATCTCTTAATTTAGTAAACCGCAGAATGATCCGTAGTTTAACTCACTTCTCAATACTTCATCCTATATCAACAACCCCAGTCTCCGTGGTCGAGTAGTCAAATATTCGTCTCACTCTATAAAGTTTCGAGTTCGAATCCCGCGAACAAAATCAAATAACACTATGCGAAACCTTTTCCCGTATGGCTAAGACTCCGCAGACCTATTCATCCGAACGTCCGAAAAGAAAGTCGACTCCGTACTTCGGAAAGCACGTTACTCTGCTGGTCTCGGCCTCCATCTATAGATGCAGTCGCTTCACGATCCACGCACTCCAGAAGTCCCAGGCAGTTCAATGATTCCGTCACCCAGACCCGCGAAGCTAGTCATCCTCGAACCTCACAAGCTAAGTAGTAGTAAAAGAATAACCAATAATCTTTTTTTTTCTAAATATCAACCCCCATTAATTTAAATTCCTGAATAAAAGAAACTTAACACGAACCCTATAACAAAATTCTCACTTTCCATTTCACGAACAGCAAATTGTGACCGTACAGTCACTTTTCATAAAACTAATCCGGCTATTTTACTTTTATTTTACTACGTTTCCTAATTATTCGCGTTAATTATTTTTAATTTTATTTACTTTTGTAAACAATAAAGTTTTTTTGGTACCTAAATAATTTTATTAAGTTCAGGCTGTATGACTCAGTACTTTTGCCTTACCTTTCCCTTTAGAAAAAATGAATTTGAATACAACAACCATCTTTCTTCTCCGCCAGGTGTAATATTGTTCCTTGACAACAACAAACAACATAACTATAATATTTTCTTTCTTACGGATTTTGCTGTGAATTTAAAAGGCAAAGCTAGAAGGTAAGTTTACATTTTAATAATAATAAGGTCAGAACTACGTTTTCTATTGAAAAATCACTTGTTCAAAGAATCAATAACCTAAAAAGTTTTCATAGAAAAACTGCTATTACCGACATAGAAGTTTCAAGTAAAACCTTCTGTTTCTCTTGTTTTAGATATAAACTGTAACTTTCAGATAATCCCCATCACTTTTAAAATGCTACTAGCTAAATATTAATCCACTTTTAACCTTATTTTTCAGATGAAAACAACAAGATGAAACCGAATGAAACCAACTCTAAGAAGAATGTACAGATCCGGCGGTCAACTAAGCCCAAAGAAACCCCTCAAACATGGCTTTCCTTCAAGAAGAATAAACTATTATGTGAATTAAGAAAATAAGTGCCATTGGAACATATTGTGCTCTTAAATTTTACTGTGAAAATTGTACATAACATAGTCATCTGTGAAAGTGTAGGTCACTGTTTGTTATTTACATTATTACTATTATTTACTTCTGTGAAAGTTTATTAATTAAAACTGGTAAGTAAGCAGTGTTTTTGTTTCATTTGTATCTGCTTTTAGAAACTGAAAGTAAGCTAAAAAACTAAATCATTTGCATCAAATTAAATTTCAAAGTAAACTAATTAAAATCTTTCTATGTACACTAAAGTGATTCTATGTAAATTAAGAAAGTTTCATAATAGACAGATTAAACTCACATACCTCAGAATAAAAATATTATCAATAAATCAGAAAGAGAATTGATATTGAACTAATAAGATTCCAATAAGCTAACAGATAATATCCTGGTCTACGGCCTCACCAAATTGTAACACCCCACCCCTCTATAAAGAACCTTCTAAAGTTTATATCCGTCCTACTAAAATTAAATGAAAACTTACTAATCAATTGTTTAAAACGGTGATTGTGATCTTACTTAAATATGGCCAGTGAACGTCTAGTGGAAAGACTCTACATTATGAACCGCTTACGAGTAACCCCGAATCTTTTAGTGAGAATTTTGTTAGACCTAGCTAAATAGATATCCCTGTTTTAACCGCAATGACTTATAAGCTCTCCGGAGATGAATAAAATGTATGAAATTTGGTAAGTTTAAAGGTAAAGAATATAAAGTAAATATGTAGGTAAGTAAATACTGATTAGAATGAGATATTAAGTACCTATCTAAATTAAAACTGTATTGAATAGAGAAAGGTTATATGATGAATTTACTTGATTATGATTACTTTCTTGGATTATGAAATTAAATATCTAATTATAGAAATATCTAGTTGATTTATTTATGGGACAAGCAAGAAAATAGATAGAAACTCTGTTTTTGTAAGTTTAAATGAAAATTATAAATCATATCCGGCATCCGAAGAGATTGAGAGAGAAGGAGAGTCTGGTAGTCTGCACCTTCCATACCGCTAATCAACATCAGTCATCATCTCCAAAATACTTGTTCAATTTTGATTCCTGTAAAGTTTATTAGATGATGATTTTTGAGTCTCCACAGACATAGGTACTGAAGCTGTGGAAACAATAAATATTATGGATTATAAAATATTATTTTATACGAACTGTGGTTTAGGGAGCTCCCCAATCAGATAATCCTGCAAGATAACATAGGTAGGTATATACATTTATTTTATAAAGATCATAGAAAGTAATAAGTGGAAGAATTTTGGGAGAAATATAGGTAGGTACATATATAGATTGATCAAATACATGAACGTAATTATTGATAGGAAGGTATGGCAGAGGATGCCCAAAAATCAACAAGCATTACACTGAATAAAATTCAGAGTAAAACTTAACTTTCTGATGACCATGTAGTCTGCATGCAGCTTCCGACGCCGTTGCTCCAGACTTCTGCTGACGCTCAAACCAACTCATTTTCTTGAAATTCCTAGTTTTTAATAACCTAAAAATTCTCTTCTCTTGGAAAAAGACTCGATGACTGATGCAACGCTTTTGCGGAAATCAAAATGGTCGACCTCGAATTCCTTTGTATTTTATTGCTTGCCCACCAAATAATATGATCATAATACATAATAATTAGAAAATTAATAATAAAATTACATAAAATAAATTAAATAATTCCGGCATGATTTTATAATATTTTTATCTAATTAAATGTTTATTTACTATTAAATATATCTATAATTGACGAAAATTTCTTCCTGTTCAAAACTAGAATACGGAAGTGAATATTTGTATGACAATAACGCCAACTATCGTCAAATTGTAGAAGCTCTGCCCTAACTAGTGGAAGATAACTACTCTCTGCTAATATCCTACTTTTATTTAGGAAATTGATTGTATTACTTTGAATTTATAACTCATATTTTAATTATATTATAAAACTGAATAACAGAGTTAATTTGCTAAATAATTCATTATGGAACGATCCTTTAAATGCTTAGATTTATACAATGCCCAGAATGATTCCTATTTACCATCCTGCCAAACTCCATGTACTTGATCTGGTAAGAAGATTAGTTTGTTTCTGCTTTTAGCACAAACTGAATGATTATTTAATCTGAAAGTAGGTAGAAGTTCCAATCCGCATGGTATGGATGCTTACTACAGGAGTGCTATTGCTTTTCCTCAGTCAGACTATAACATCATAAAGTATTATATACTTTTGAAAATAAATTATTATGAACTATTATTTACTTATGTAAATCAAGCACACAGAAGCCCGTTCAATCAGGTAGAACATCAATCATTTGGTCTTATTATTCTCAAAGTTCAATATTTTAAAAATGATTATTTTCTTTTGCATCTATAAGTCTCAAAATAAATCTAGTCAGAGACAGTTTATTTAAAATATATAAATATCTTCTTAAAGACTTTATTAAAAAGCATGTAATTAATTTATAATGTAATTTTTATAAAACATTTGTGAAATCTGTACTGGACCCAGGTTGGTACCGTTACAAAGCAGAAGTAATTATTGCACCACTTCTTATTAACTGTCTTGCTAATAAGTTTGTCCTGAATTTATTGAGAAGTGTCTCTAGTCAGTAAGTGGCTTTGTACTATGGAGTATACTTTGAGGCTGGACTGAGCCCCGGGCTGGTCAGATTTACGAGGTGGTGCGCTCGTGCTTCGCCCCTCCCCCTTCTTGCTCACCAAGTCACCAGGAGTAAATGGTAAAGTCCTGCTTATCTTCATCAAAATTTAAAAATATTCTTTAATAACTTAGCGCGGCTCCGCCTGTGTTAACAGGGTTTACCGTGGGAAAGAAGTATTTTCCCGTGGTAAAAAGTAGCCTATATGTTATTCTGATGTATAAGCTATATTATTGCAAAGTTTTATTAAAATCCGTCCAGTAGTTCCAGAGATTAGCGTGTACAAACAGATAGACAGGTGGCGGTATTTTTTTTCAAAACTTGTATTTTTGTGTTCAGCTACACTTCCCTATCACCTTCAATAAGTTTTTTGAAAAACAAATAATGTACAGACACGCCGATTCGTCAGTTTTTAGGATTGATTTCACGTCACGTGTATGTTGTCAGTCAGCACAAGCTATTCAATTGAAAAATATGCTTACCGGTTTTTTATGCCCCTTGGCATAGAAAGTAAAAATTGTTGATTGACGAAAATTGTACCAGAATTTCTATCGCAGAAGATTGAAGAAGGAAGACTTTTTCTGATTATATATTATTGGTTTTTCGTATAAATAATTATATTTTGTACCAAGCACGTCCAGAATATTACTTATAACTGTATTAAATTTGAATATTATGTTTTGAATACAATTTTTATATTTACCGTATCACGATCTATAGGATCTTGAGTAGACAAAACTAAAGGCGAAAGCAGGAACAAACTAGAATTCAAGAGAATGCAACTCTCCTCGGTCACTCATTGTAACGGAGTTGTTAGTTATGAACTAGGAGCAAGTGCCAGCTATACTGTTTCAATGGTAGAAATCCCAGTTATAAGCCATTTGTTCCGTTGCGATACAGGATCGTTTGGAACTGCACGTCTTTATAGAGCCGTAGACAAAACAGTAATAGTGTATAATGCAGTCAATAATGTTGAAATATTGTGTACTTTTAGAGAAAATATATTGTTACTCAGTTCAAACAACTGGGTATTTTCTTAGGTAAGTTTCTTTTTGTTTACGTGTTGGATTATAATGTATTAGGCCAGACTACTTCTCTTACAGATATAGAATTGTATTAACCAGATTGCAACAGAGATATGATAATACTCGTACCTACTCTAGTGCTAATTAAATGACTGCTTTGATTCTAGCCAGAATTGTTCTTCCTAGACACAGAAGAGCAATATGAATGAAGCACTATTACATCATAATTATGTTACCGTATAAATAAATAAAATTAAACATTTTATACATTTTTTGTCCTCCCAACAAAAACTTTCGATAAAGTAATCTTTCTAACAAAGAAACTATATAAAAATCGGTTCATTAATTGGTTAAGATACTACAAATAGCCAGCGATACACACGGTAATTTCAAACTCAAACTCAAACTCTCCGCTCAACTAAAAACCTTTCCCTCGACATATCTCCTCATACTACCGTTTCCTTCTCAAAATCCTTCCAAGTTCAGGCTATACGACTTTGGAATAAGCTGCCCGAATCCATCCGTCGCTCCCCGTCGCTCGAGTCCTTCAAAATGCGTGTTAAAGCGCATTATCTATCAGTCTCCTCATCCTAAATAACATCATGTTTCCTATATTTTAGTTATGATAGTTATGTATCTGAGGGCACGGGAGTGCCCTCGCCAAGTCGAGCGCGAAGCAACACTGCCGTACCATCTTTACTGGAACCATTTCGCCGCATTTTCAGGCCCCTATTTGAGAACCTCTGGATAAGACCAGAACGCAGAAATTTTCGTCATCCACTAAGCTATGATCACATACTAAAAATCCGAAATTTCAAGTCTGTAGGTCATTTAGTTCCGAAGTTAAGCGAAAGCAAAGTTTCGCATTTTCGACACTCACTCATGATCATCAAAATAGAACTAGTACTTCCCATAAACTCAGCGACCTGAAATTTGGTACAGAGTTAGGGTTTAATGGCTACATAAAGGAAAAATTATAAAAACTAGGATAATCGAAGATCTGGAGTACCTGGTGACCCTGATTAGAAAACATAAGAGCCCAACCAAACTATTAAAGATCGAGACATACCGCCTTTACAAAAAATATTCAACTCGGTGGGCCGCTTCATTTGATGTCAAAATCGAAGGCCTGAAGTATCTGATGAAGAACCCTCGGCTGGTTTCAGCTGTATTAGAGATATGGTACCTAACGCCCTTTTCTGCTATTGGTACTTAAAAAAATCGACTGTCATTGCAAAAATCCAGCATAGTGGAACACATCTTCTAATTTAATCCAGCCTATAGCGTCCCACTGCTGGGCGAATGCTTCCCCTTCTGCTTTTAATACGTATATAAATAAAATTAAAGAAAAACTATGGAAAAGACTAGACTGGCTTTTATACTTATACTTACAAGTTTACAAGAAGAAATAGTCGAAAGATCGAACGATTAACTTTATTCTACTCAAACATTATACAAATTAAATAAACAAATTACACTAAAATATTAATTCTAAAAATATGATGGAGGAGCGGAGGTGATACCCGCACACGTCGTTAGATGGCGCTGACTGTATTTTAAAACGCGCTTAAGAAAAGAAAGATTTGTAATAATAAAAAAACAACTTCTAAAAAGAAAAAAAACTATGTGAAATAAGAAAATCTAATAAAATAAATCAATATACCCACGTTTCTACAAAAATAAGTGATATCTCACCAAAAACATTCTGTAAAAAACTAGCCAACTCTCGATGGAGCTGCTTGTTTATCTCTAAAAAGTAATGAAATCTAGACAAAGTCGTACCAAGTCTAAGGTTCATTACTGCAATTTCGTTATTATTATAGTTAATGTTGTGTTACTTGGCTGTTGAAGGTACACAAGGAGTTTTATAAACCAGGTGCTCCATGATTCCATTGCACCAATCTGTCGCCAGAACCGCTGCTCATTGACGATGGAAAGTCAACGGCCCAGTCACACAACATTAACTATAATAATAACGAAATTGCAGTAATGAACCTTAGACTTGGTACGACTTTGTCTAGATTTCATTACTTTTTAGAGATAAACAAGCAGCTCCATCGAGAGTTGGCTAGTTTTTTACAGAATGTTTTTGGTGAGATTAGTATATTCATAGTTATATATTAGTGATATTGTATTATATAAGTATCTACGTATTATTATTTAGTTTAATGTTAAGTATTATATGTAAATACTATTTGTATGTATTTTATCTTAAACATACTATTATTTATGCCGCCAACCCGCAATGCACTACTCCATTCAAACTATTTTCTTAAACTTAGGTTACCTGGTAGAGATTGCTACCTTAGCAATAAGGCCGCCTATTGACTCAATTTTGTTTATGTACTGTATTATTTATGTGTTTTCTGTATTGGTGTCAATAAAGAATATTTGTATTGTATTGTATTGTAATTTTGAACACCCCTCGGTTTTCGTCGTGGGTTTGCTTGCTTGCTTTCGCACTCACATAGTCGACTTATACAAAGAAAATTCTCCGGTAGGATTGCAGTATCAGTTCAGTGTAGGTAATAACCGGACGCGAATGCTTTGGATTCGCAGGCCAGAGCACTGTTTACACGATGCTAGTTGTTCATAAAAGAACTGCAATTATTATACCTCGTATTTGCTTTTTGATGTAAAATTTCTAAAGGCGAGGTTCAGGCGAGGGGTAAAACTGATTGTCGACGTGGCGAGCGCGGCGTGGCGATCTTGCCACACCAGGCGCCGGGTCGTGATTCCTGTCGTAATCTGTTATTTTTTGCAAATGGATTTATTTATTTATGACTCGTACTAAATAGTTTGGAAGTTTCACATCACATCTGTCAGGCGCCTCGCGACTCGCGACGGCTCACCATTTTTTTATCTTTTTGATTTTACTCTTTAGTCTTTACATTGATTGATGTCTGTCCACCTCGTTGGTTTTATAGGCAAATTTGGAACAGTGTCAGGGCACCTTGTGGCTCGTTGTCCATCCGCGCTCTCTCAAAAGTCTGGCTATTAATCATTAGCTTTCCGCTCATCTGTGTTAACAGTTTTTGCCATGGAAATAAGGTATTTTCCCACGGTAAAAGGTAGCCCATGTCCTCCCTCAAGGTCTATACTATCTCTGTACCAAGTTTCATCAGAAGCGGTTCAATGGTTTCGGAGGCTATTCAATGCGAACTAACAATCAAAATCAAACATTTCCTCTTTATAATAATGGTATAGATAACAAAATAATAATTTGAGTGTCTTCGTATAAATGCAGCATCAAAAGCGCACAGACCGGTCTGGTAGCCTGGCAACGAGTGACGTCACAGGCAGGGTGCCAGTCAAAAATGGCGACAGACAGCCAACAGCTAAGCTGGCCGTCAATCAGTTGGCTAAATTACACGGCAGGCTTGTTACGAAGGCGAGGTTAGTCTCGATTGTGCACTACAAGGAATTTTACTGTCCGGCAGTCCGATTTTTTACGGTCCGATATGGCACGCCATATAATGTATATACTAGTTTGTGCACTATACGTAATTTTACCGTCCGACATTTTACTTTCCTCCATTCCGGAACCGGAATAATTTCCGGAGTAATTTAGCGTGGGTGGCGTGTAGTTTCAAAGACAGAGCTACCCTAAACTGAGGCGTATCATCCGAGTAAAGACGGACAAGTGCACAAGCCAATCATCCGTTTTTTTCATGCCACTTCGGACCGTAAAAAATCGGATGTTCGGACAGTAAAAATTCTTGTCAATCGCCCTTAGTCTCGATTCTGGCAAAAAAGGAGGATTATAAAGGAGGCATTTACCAGTAGGACTTCTAATAATTGCTATATCATCATAAAAATATGGCGCCCCGTTTATTTAATGGAACTATGCTAGTTCAGGTTTGATTTTATCTAATTATCTAACGGTTGATTTATACCCAAATTTATTGAGTTTAATTGAGTAATGTTTAAAGACCGGGTGATATTTTTTATGAGAATTAGTATTATAATAGTGAACTGTGCATTGTTTGACTATAAATAAGAATGATTTAAAGCATCAAGTTTCGTTCCTTTTGCATCACTTACAACACAACTAAAGCATCGACGGCGAATCTACTTATTTTTCAGTGTTTGCAGCAATATTTCGAGTCGGGTTGTTTACATAGGAAATTTGACTAAAACAAATTAGAGGTTGTTTCAGATTTTTATTTCAAAGAAATAAGTTATTTAGCTATCGGGCGGTAATAAGTAGTCTAAATAAGTTAGACATCTAGGCAGATAACTTCAAAAATCTCATCTTTTCTAGTTTAGATAAGAAAAGAATAACACAGTGCACCTAACAGTAATAATTTAAAAGGAAGTATATAGAATTTTGTGAAAAAGCATTTGACATGTAATTTTCTGAGTGCAAGTAAAAAGTGATACCTACAGCTTTTTACTATTCTGATTATTTCAAAGTTTTTGGCGGATCTTTACTCTTCCACATCAGAAAATGTCTGCCAAAATCAGCACCGTTGTCGAATAAACCGCAAAAGTAAACGGCTGGTAATTGTACCAGACCCGAGTTGTTTGACTTGCCGAATTGCTCATGTAAACAAACAATTGGAAGGGAATATCTAATTTAAGGACTGATTCTTTCCTGCGGTAGTTTTAATGACACTGAGTAATTTACTAACCTTTTTTTCTTCAGTGTTTGTCCCATTGCTGGGCTATAGCAGACAGAAGTGGTATATATTTCTTTTTTGAAATAAAAATATTTTGACTTTATTGTATATATTAAGTTATTTTTATAATTTATTGCAAATCATTTCGAAACTTACTCTAAATCCGAAAATACATTGACTCACTTTGATAGTTTCGCATCCTTATTATTTATGAATGACCGTCTCATGAGATACTAACATCAAACAGAAGACTTATCACACTCGACACAGACGCATCTCCTTATTAGAATTTTAAACTAGAATCCCCGTTCATTCATTTAGTTTAAAAGTCCTCATCTAGTTCATACCACCGCAATTAGCGTTTACGTCGCAGAAATAATAGCGACGGAAATTAGTTTTCATTTTCTTTCCTCCAAATAGGCTTTCAAAGGACTATTAAAATTCTAGACTTATTACTCTAAATGGATTTTCATAATTTGATACGCCTTCAACCGTAATTATCTTGATTTATTATCTCGGTTAATATGAAATTTGCCTAAAACAAATTACAGGTTGTTTCAGAAATTTTTATTTCAAAGAAATAAGTTATTTTTGGAGGTTAATAAGTAGTCTAAATAAGTTAGACATCTAGGTAAATACTTCAAAAGTCAAAAGTCAAAGTTTTTTATTCGAAGTAAGATTTTACAAATCACTTTTCGACGTTTCGGCGAGTTCACAATTTGGCTGTCTTCTGTGGAGAAGAACTCGCCGGAAAAAACTTCTTCAAGCTCATTATTTGGTGCAATAGTTTTTGCGTAATATTCGAACAAAGATCTCCCAAAGATCACGTTTGTCTAGCAGTGGACTTGTTTGGGCTGAAAAGATAAAGAAAATTATTCGAACGAACATCCAGACGGACAAACAGAAAATAGTGCCATCTGTTCTTGAATGGAAAAACAAATTTCAAGTTTATTACAATAAGATCGATTAAATTTCAAACTTCATAGAACAACGAGCCATAAAATATACTAAGTGATTTTCGAACAAACTGCAGGTATTTTATTCGATGTTCCTGCCGACGGGGAATTTCACGCGATTTAGAGAGATCGAGCCGATATCGCAACTGTTAATTGGATAATAGCATACGATGCGATAGCAACACCACCGGCCACGATTCCGGAGAAATATTACTAGTGATTTTTTAAAGTTAAATAAAAAAAGATTATTTATTATCGAAAAGGGTACAACCATACCTGGTAATTGCTCTTTAAAAGTGATGCAATATTTTGAGTAGACATTTATCATCCTACTTATTATTATAAACGCCAAAATTTGTGGGTATGGATGTATGTTTGTTACTCTTTCACGCAAAAATTACTGTATAGATTTTAATGAAACTTTACAATAATATAGCTTATACATCAGAATAACACATAGGCTACTTTTTAACGCGGGAAAATACTTCTTCCTCACGGAAAAACGGGACAAAGCTAGTAGACTATAAATTGAACTTCGATTGTAACTACTGTAAATATCATTGTCTTTTGTTCGAAAGTTATAAAACAGTCACAAATCAATTCTAAAGAAATCTTGTTTTTGTGCCTTGTTGGTTGTTTGACCTAACTCTTAGTTTCCTGAATATTTAATAATCATAAAAAGTTTAATAATTTCTATGAGCTTACCTTAGAATGTATCTTAGGTATGAGATGTAATGTAACTGACTTTATTTTGATTTATCGATTCTGCCGGAATCGCAGCCAATAGCATGCCCTGCGATAGCAACACTGATCGAGGATAAAGAGAGTGTTAACAAACACCGCGGGCTTTACAGACAAACTGTTTATCGATTTCGGTCGAGTAACTGTTATTATACTGGCATGTTGGCAAATGATAAATAGTAAAGCTAGGAAATTTACACAAACATTATGTATGTTTAAATTTTTTTTAACAAAATATTATGACAGACGGGTATCGACTATTCTATTAATAATATTTTTTGTAGCGCCTACATTCGTGGATAATATCCGATACAATACAATACAATACTAAATTTGTGTATTTAATTTTTATTACAACACATGTGCAGAAAAACAGAACAAAACAGAACATTCAAAAGGTGGCCTTATCAATCGCTTTACGTGCCTTCCGAAGAAGAAGTCATCTTTCTTCATGGGAAATCCGGTGATAAGACTTGGCATTAGGTATATATCTATATTTTTAACTGTGTACATTGTATTCTAGTAAGAATCTGTTAATATCTACCAGACAATAATTGCATTTGACCTAGTTTTATATCTAGGACCAGACGCTGCATATTTCAAATAGCATTGTCGCACGAAAATGATGCAATTTGTTAAGTTAGGCACGCTGCAGTGATAATAAAATATCAAAATGGCCCGTGAGAACTATTAAGAACCACTCTTATTAATTAATTTTGCAAGCGACTCCGCTTTAGCTAGCGCCGATTGAGAAATATCTGGGACATAAAATAAACTAGTGCTTTATAGTCGTGACAGACGATATTACAAAATTCATTGTTTCCGTGTTTTTAATGACATTTCGTATTAGGGTAGAGTCTTCCGCTCTCCTACAAGTCCGGTAAAGCTTGATTCGTCGTACTTTTGCGACACAAGCATAGGTAAATTAAAAAGAAAAAAAAAAGATATTTCGTAAATAGGGTTTAGGTGGCCTACAACTGAAGTCTGTTACGGTAATTGTTAAAGCATGGATGCACGGGTTTGAAGGTTTGTAGCCTTCGCCACGTAATAATTTGGAATATTAAACACCAAAAAAAAAACTATACAGTATAATATCACAAAAAGCATAGAAATTGCACACGTAAGTGGCTTTTTTGCTGAGTAACAATTTCTGCCGGATAACTTCAATTTAGTTTCGATTTTCCAAAATAGAAAGAAAACTTGGACACACAGGTATCCAACTCCATTTAGCTAGCGTGCTCGTAAAGTTGATCAAGCCTATTTCACACAAGGGCAGAACAGTGAGGCAGAATTGCAGACAGTAAATACAGTACTGTTACCTTTTGAACTTTGAATAGGAACACACTTTGAGAACTGTTCTCCAAAAAATTGACCAAAACGGAATATTGGGGAGTCGGCCGGTCATTTTTTGGGGCACTTTGCTGTTACTGTCCGGTGAAGCTTGATCCGTCTTACTTTTTCGACTCAAGCATAGGTCAATTAAAAAAAAATCCTGCTACAAGAACCTTTAATGTTCGGCTGTCTTTCAGCCAGCTACACAGAACACAGGGTGAGTACGCGTGGACTGCAAGAGCATTGATCCATCGCTAGTCGTGGACTGTACCGCTTTAGACTGTCCTGTATTTAAATACAACTGTTCTTTTAGGATTCAAAAGCTCCAGTAGCACTAACGCGTCGGACACACAGAAGATATTTTCCGCTCCCAGTAAGGAAGAATGAGTGCTCGGGACCCAAAAAAATGTAGGGGAAATTATAAGGCGCGCATGAGAAAATGCTTTGCATAAGTTGCGACCCCTGTGCTCCCAGACGTTTCGGCCCGTATCCGGAGGATGGAAAGTTGTCTTTTCAAACTGTTTTGTCCTGCGTTACTGTTCTGGCGTCGTGTGAAACTGGCTTAAGCAAGACGAACTTCACCGTTAAGGAAAACGTGAAGTTTCCACACAGGCTGATTATTTTCCATCTCCCGCCTCCTTTGGCTGTTAAAAGATTCATTCGAGATAATTATCCTTCACAGGGGGCGCTCTCCGCAGTAAATCCTCAAGTTTTATTGCGTGAATACTTAAATCGGCGCATAAAATTGTCGTGGGTGAAATAAGCACGTCCAGTTTAATTAGATTCGACCGGTGCCGTCATTTCTTGTCACTTTTCTGTTAAAAGACATTTAGTATCCCGTTGCCTTTGGAATGGACTTGAAATTACTCGATGTAATGACTTGATGTTCGAAATACGTACATATATAGTGTCAAATAAATTATATAGAACTACTTCCCGCCGCGGCTCCGCCCGTGGTAATAGTTTTTCCCGTGGGAATGAGGTACCTATTTTCCCCAGGTAAAAGCTAGCCAAGGTCTATTCTATCTTTGTGCCAACTCCGCCCGCTTTAGCATTTTTTCCCGTGGGAATGAAAAATTATCCCACGGTAAATAGTAGCCTTTGTTCTTTCTCAAGGTCTATTCTATCTGTGTGCCAAGTTTTACCAAAATCGGTTCAGTGGTTTTGGAGCCCATTCAATTATTAGGAATATTTTAGGTATTTTTTTACACCTTGTTGGGTTAGGTTAGGTAAGGTTAACTACTGAACCGATTAAAAAATATATTTCACCATTGAATAGGTACATTCACCCTGAGTAACATAGGCTACCTTTTACCGCGGGAAAATGCCTTATTCCCACGGGACAAAACCCCGGCGGAAAGCTAGTATTACATTTCTTTAAATTTTGTATTAAAAATATAGTTTTAAGAAAAATCTACATGAATTCGAAAATTCAAAAAATCATACTCAGAGCGAATTATAGTGTCTAGAATAGAAACCAACAACAGGTCTTAACCAGCGCGCTACCAACGCTTTTTACCATACAATATTTTCTCTTACGGGAGTATTATTTTTGGTAAACAATAGGAACATTGAGGAGAACCGAGAAGCTCCTCAATCTTAAGTCCGCGTTCCCAAAATTGAAAGGACCAAAATAAATATTTCATTACAACGGGTTATATTTACATGTGCGGCCCGTTAAGTGTACGTTACGACCGCAAGCACTTCCCTGAGCGCTGTTATTGCTGGCCCCTTGGGAGCCACTCGCAGCCAAGAGCGCGAAACCGAACATCAAAGCCCGTATAAAACGCACTTCATTCCATAAACTTCCATAACAGAGGCGTCGGCGGTAACGCGACCAATCTAATTAGAACTTCACTCAGTGCAATGCTGATAGGAAACCAGGTCGAGTGAAATTGGTGGTTGGTATGACCGCCGCAGCGCGCGTGGTATCGACGCTCTTCCCATCTAAATGGAGAGAGGCTCACGAACTACCCGAAGCTATTGTAAACAAGCAACGTTCTCTATTCAAACTATCGTTACGCCCTCTATACGCCGTTTGCCGTATTGACGGGCCGGAAAAAAGGTCTTGCCGTCGACGGTTCGGTGAGAAAACTTTTTATCGGCGAGCACAGATTTTCATGAGTGGTTTTCATTTTACGACTATATCGGCCTCTCGTTTACGCTCCCGGGTAAGCCCCGATAAGTGAATAAGCCTCTAACATAGATCGCAGCGATAGGAAAGATTTCTTGGCTATTAAATCTACCAAACGAGCCTTTTACTTGAAAACTTGCAGGGGTGTATAACACTTTTGCTTACTGTGAGTTTCTTTAAAACTTTAGTAAGTTTACGCGCTATATTTTCAACCACAAAAAATATATCAACTAGATTTATATGTTAAGGTCTTAAAAATCCTCCTCCAAACAAAAGTGCACTAACCCGAAAACCAGTAATTTAGTTTTACGGTAACTTAAACAGCAATAAAGTTTCTAGTAGAACAGAAAGCTGGAGTTTTAAATTAAACACAATGAAACTGCAACACGGGTAAGCGAGAACATTTCCCACAATGAATTGTGACTAAAAGCTCCGCTCGCTGCGGAAATTTAATAAACAGAGTCACTATCTGGCAACACCGATTCGAAATAAAACAATATTATGGAACGTGCAAATGTATTAACCGGCTGGCAATAAGACGTGCTTACTTTAAAAGGTTTTGGAGTGGTCTTTGTCGAAATATTTTATTGTAGATTAAAGTAGATTTATTATATTATGCTAAGTCTTCTACTTCTCATCAAATACCAAAAAATATGTTTTTTAATTATATAGTTACGTGTGTGTATAGTTCTAATGTAACGTGTGTTTTAAGGCACAGGAAAATAGGCCTTAGTAGCAGTTGATGAACATTTCTTTTCTACATGTAAGGCAGACTCTTTTCAGTTCGGTGATGATAGATTATTCTGGCAGATTTTCAGTCTGCCCCGTCATTCTGCGTGCAAAAAAAAAACGAATGACTAAACGCGCACATTTGATCATATGACGTTAATCTTAATAAAAATTCCAAACAACCCTTGACCACCGAATTGATAAAGATCTACTAAGATTTGGTCTGTTCTAAATGCAATCTATTGGCAATCCAGCCAGCAACTTAAAAGAGTGACAGGAAGAAAAATTAAAATCGGAAAAGTAGTATAGAATATTAGGTCGGATTTTAAAAGAAGAACATGTACCTAATATTTTTACACGACAATGGCAAACGTTCGTTTTATTATGATCTGTCGTGAAAATAGCGTCGCTGGCTGTGACGACAGATAACCCTTGCGTTGACAATAATGAGACAAGCGAGACGGGAAGCGACGCCGCACTGTGTCTAGCTTTTTAGTGTTTCCGAAATAAATCGGATGAAATCTTACGTGGTTCTGCATGCATGTAAGTCATACATAATTCCAGAGTGCAGGGTATTTTACACCAGCTTATGTGTTTTTCAATTCTTTTGCGTGTCACTTTGTTTTTATTTTAAACTTCAATACAGTAATGAAATTACTTGCACAACAATGAGTTGCCCGGAGTATGGATGAGCGGCCATATTGCAAGATTGCAAGCTTTTTTGCCAAGAAATTATTGCAATAAAAAAAGGGTTTTTATTAGATTTTTTGAATGGTAAAATTTGCCATTTTTAATAAGTACCTATATAATTGAGAAAATAATATTATACTTAGTAGATGATTGATCAATACTAGACAAGACGGATTTGAAATTAATTTTGTTTCAATATATTTTAAAAACTGAAGTAACACTACATGGACTCTTTACCGGTAAAAATATTATCTTTTCTATGGGAATATTTTGCACTCCTAGTTTTAGGTATAGTAAAAAGGCTTTGAAAGTGGACCCAGCTGGTAATAGAGACCTGGCAGATGCACTGGCTGGATACTGAATTTGGCAACTGTTGCGGGTTGTATGCCAAATAAGCAAGCTTACCATTCCAATTCTGTACAGGAGATGTTCGTTTCCTACTCTGTTGTCCTGATTCGCAACCACAAGCAAGGCAAATAAATTAAAATAATCACAATTCTACTAAAATAAGAATACAATACAGTTTAAATCGATTTATGGCGGACAATATTTAGCCAGGCGTATTTTTTTAGTGTCTATATGTTTTAAGTGCATATATCATCATCAGCCATTATACTTTGTCGCTATAATACATGTCTGTGACAGGATACATCAAAATGTGGCGAGCGCACGCCCATCAAAACAGAATGACCATTCCGCCCCACCGAAATATAATCCCCTGTTTTGCATTTAAAAATGGAATCGTTTGAAAGTCGCCGGCACGAATGCGCAGATTTATATGCAGTATATCGCCGCGCACGAAGTGGCTATCGACGCGTGGATCCGCGGCTCAGGCGTCGCCCCGCATGCCAGAATACTGCCCCTCGAACTCTTTATGGCATTTTCGATTTTTTCGGCCAGAATACTGCCCTTTGTAGATTTTATAGCACTTTCGATCCCTACTTAATAACCAACGTGTTACATTACAACTCAACAATACTTATTAGAACTGAAATTCTGAACTAATAACGATACAATTTTGAAATTATTGTTTTCCCAACATTGTGTTTTTGCTACTGTCGAAGTTGCAAAAGTTGGTACTTTCACACGATATTTTTTCAAAGGTTTATTAGTGTTGAAGTATTTTTAGGGTTCCTTGGACAAATGTTTCTCTATATTCAAATGACCTATCAATTTACTTAGAGATATGCCTACTTCGAATACAAACATACTACTGATATAATGTTATAAATAATCAAGAAGGTGATGATTTTCTTAAATAATATACTGAGTGTATTTTTTTATATCATTAGGTACATGAATCTTAGATAGATATAGAAGCTTAAACTTAAACATATTTTTAATATAAAGCAGAATGTCTATATACTAGACACATTTTTTGGTACAGGTAAAACCAAAATAACTCTGATTTCTGCCACAGACCGCGCTTGGTCTGAACTCAATTCTGGCAACACTAGGCGTGCCCGCGCTGTAAGAAATCGCGCATTTTTACAGCATAGTAAAAATCGTAAATAATGCCAAGTGAGTCGGACGCAGTCGGGTCACGATGTGCCCCAGGCCCGTTGCCGTCATCGCGAGAGGTGAATTTACGAGTCGAGTGTATTTTGGTCATAGTATCATTCGGTCCCATACTCAAGGGCCTTTTTCCTGTCATTCGGATTTAAGCTCGCATGCGGTTCTGGTCCGCATGCGGGTGATAGTACGCTCCTGGCCGCACGCAGGGCAAAGATATCATGCCGTGCGTGTCTCTGCAACTGCAAGTGACAACTCGTGCTCGTACTATGACCATGCGTGCGATCCGCGTCACAGGAAAACGGCACTTGAAGGTCGAAGAACGCCGTCCGCATCCGACAACCCGCACGCGGGTGTGTGCCCGCAGACAAACCGCGTACCGGCCGCGTGCTGCCCGCATAACAGTAAAAAAAAGCGGTTGTCTGTAAAGTCGGTTTACTGACGATAATTGAACGTGACAACGATTGTGCCTCTTTGTCGCTCGTTCCGTGCTCTCGCTTGCACTTCAAGCCTTAAATGGAACTCCTCAGCCGCGCGGTAACGCCGCATTGCGTCATGTTTTTTCGTGCGTGCAGCCGGCTCCATCGAATTATAAGGGGTGTCCCTTAAATTGCATAACATAAATGAAAATCCATAACTTTAAATAGCATAACAATTAGAATCCATAATTTAAAAATGCATATCATTATTTAGCGTAATTATTAAAATCTACAATTCTATAATCTTTCAAAATCATAAATTTAAGATATTTTGGTAAAAAAGAACATAAGAGAAACAGCATTTTTGGTGATAAAAATTGTTTGCTATATTTGTCAGATTTATATTTTTTAATTATTATACATAATAACAGTATTCGTATTAAAGTTAGGGCTTTTAAATATATGTATTTCAAAATTATGGATTTTAATCCTTATGACATTTAACGATTATGGATTTTCAACATATACATTTTCAACTATGGGTTTTAATATAGACCCAATTATAAGATGTTGTCACGTCAAAAGATGTATGAAATGATAGGAGTCGGGCAGCACGCACGCTAGAACCGTGTGCGGGCGTCTATCCGCATCACAGGAAAAAGGCCCTTAGTTGTGGCAAAAGTTTACCGCGTGAATCGGAAGCTAAGTCATGTAATACCGCCACATAAAATAAGTACCTAACAGTCATACCAGAAACTGAAAAAGACCTTTTCTCAAATAGAACACTGGTTAAGATTTAAATTATCTTCAAATGAAAAACGAATTTTTACTCCATCCACCTGTTTTTACCAAGATATAATATCTGCCAAGTTATGGATTGCGACTTCGACCTAAAGTATGTTACAGTGTTGCCCTCATTCAGCGGCTTTTAGTTCCTTAGATGGTTCTAGTTGCTTGCGAAAGAACGAAATAATAAATATTGTATTGAATAATAATATCAATAAATAAAATAAGTTAGTAAGTTAGGTTTTTGTAAAACGTAAAATCACTTAAAGCTACACTACCAGATACATGTAACATCTAGTTTAGAATAACTATAGAGTCAAATACATAATATATTGACGTACGTATGTATATTGGCGTGTTTTTAATTGACGTTAATTGTAATTTTTTTTAACTGTACTCATTTATTGTCAAAAAGAATACAAAATATACATTGAATTGTTAAATAAATAAAAAATAAAACAAAATTGTAATAGAATATTATTATGTATACCTAAGTAATTAAGGTTTGGAAGAGTTCAAAGAATTTATTTTTTAACTTTTGGATGTTACATCTTACATCACTTATAAAGATTTTTGTATTTATATGTTTTAGAATTTTTTAATTACTATGACTAAAATACACTGACTAAATTTACGAGGGCCGCGAGTTGCGTTCGCGCCCGCGACGGATCATGGCAGCGCTGATTTGAGCGAAATTAACTTGGACTTGTTTATTTAAATTGCTAAGGATAAATCTTGAATGTGTTGACCAAGTACGGCTGAAGCCCTAAGTTGAACTCTTTATTCTTAAGGCAATACTAAAGAACGTGGCATAACCAATATTTTATTTGGAGGTTTATGAAATACTTAAAAGAGAGCAGGAATAAATATATAATTGGGAATTTTATTTTTTTCATTAAGAGTTAAGCTTTCCCTTTGCCTTTTTTTGTATGTTTCAGTTTTAATGTTTAATTTTGTGGGTAGAATAAAGTATAAATAAAAGATAGCAAATGCTCATGGTTTTCTAGGCTTTCTTTCCATCATTATTCACTTGTCAATTTGCCCACTTTCTAAGTTTAGCAAAAAAATCTTAGGCCGAATTGAAGGCCAATGATAGTTAGTATCATAATTGAGCAATTTTTTTTTAATTGGAGCATTTTTTCTTCTATACTATATTATAGGAGATGGGAATATTTATCATTTTCACAGCCTTTGCCTCTTTGTCGGATGTATCGAACGAAACACTTACTTATAGCAGTACTATTAGAAAATAGGTGCAGAGAAAATAAATAAATTGTTGTCTTACTTCATGACACGGTGTAGCTCTCGTATATATTGATTTATCGAGGTGTAGTGACTCTTTTTTTTTTAATTGACCTATGCTTGTGTCGAAAAGGTACGACTAATCAAGCTTCACCAGACTTAGTGTAGTGACTCATCATGTGGTCAGACAGGAATGAAATGTTAATCCTGAAAACATAGACTCATTATCAATCTTGTTTAATTAAACTCTCTGCGTCGACTCGCAGAGAAGTAAAAGATTGTTAAATTTTACCGAAGAAAATACTAAAGAACTACTTACTTGCAAAAAACTTTTAGAATCTTCACAGAATTAGCCAAATGCCGTTTATAGTGCTGGACAATCCTACCTATAATAGTATAAGTTATTTCGTCCGATACCAAAAACGTCTGGCAGCCCTTTGATATCTAAAAATTCCACATAATTCGGTAAACCATTCAAACATTTAAAGGTAAACCTCAAACTCAAAATATGTATAATACGTTTTGTATGAACCAGTGTTGTAATAGCGAAATTATCGATAGTATCGTGATCCATGGCGACCTTAAAAATACTTGATAGTGGTTTTTGGGACGCTCGATGGTATCAATAACTAGAATATAGTAAAAAAAACTACCAATGAAAGTATTCGTTCCAGCTTTAAAATACCCAGAACATGAAAAATAATATTTTTCACTTTAATTATTATATTTCTAGCATTGATAGTTACGTGTAAATAGGTTAAGGTGTATCGGGGTCGGCCTTGGGCCATCACTAAGTGGTCAAAATGTTAAAAAAATCATCATTTAGAGCAATACCAATTTAAATATTTTAAATTATAATCTTTCTAGATACATTAAAGTACAATGATTAATTTTTATGTTAAAACACTATTTTATAACTGGAAAATTTGTTTTAGGTGCTTTCTATCAATGTTACTAATACATTTGATTATAATTTTCAAAGATAATTTGATAAGAGGTTTTGATAGTCAAGACTTTTTTTATACAACAATATTCGACACAGTTAAATAATATCGACGAAATTTAACTATCGATAGAATTGATTGATATATTATTTAATTAAGTTTAACTATGTTGTATTTTTTGACTAGATTTTGATTAAATATATATTTATTTAAAATATCGTTGTCTAAGGACCAGATATGACTATCGATAGTACTATCGACTTATTTTCAAGGTCAAATATTGATGGCAATAGTATTGCTATCACAACGGACAACATTGCTATGAACTATGACTAAAGCAACGCAACAGTGGTTTAATTCAAAGGCAATAGAGCGAGCCGACTTAATTTTCGGGCTCACCGCAGCCTCCTTTGTATGTGACCTCCACGGATTAACTAACTTCTGGTTCAGTTAAGGGGCTAACCAATTACCACCTAAATAACTTTGGTTGCGCTTTGATATAGTCTACGGAAATATCTGACGTTGGTATTTTATTAAATGTAGCACATTTTCTGAAAATAATTTTCATTGAAGGTATTTTTATTATATCGTCATCCGTGTTGTTCTAATCTTCTTCTTCAAGGCAATGGTCGACAAGTGGTTAGATTTTTTGCCCAGTACTCCGCGATAGAAACAGCGCAATCCGTTGCCACATGCAGATCCTGTCTGGTCCAGGTGACTGGACATGATAGGAGGAGCGTGTCTTTCTGATGATGTTATGTTTCTTACATAATGAATATGATTAAGGCCGAAAAGACATTTAATGCTAAACATTTCTTTCTCAAGAGTCCAAGAGGCCCGGTCTTACGCTATTCGCATGTTTTTGCTTCCTTCACTGAGACTTGCAATAAGAAAAAACAGTTTGAATTGCTCGTTTATAATATATTATACAATCACCTGTTTTTTTTAAAGAAGCAAAATAATTCCGTGCTTCGGAAGCCACGTAAAGTTGTTTGTCCTGGCTGTAATCGTTACACGAGCCATGTCACAAGCAGGAGGCTCAATAATTCTGACACTAGGGTTTGCGAGGTAGTGTAACCTCAAAACCCACAAGATAAGCAAGCAAGCAATATTTATAAAGTTCGACCTATTATGATAAGATTTGTATTATGTATCCTATGAAGTTCTTCTAAAGTTGTTAGTCAATGATTGTAGAATGTATGTAGATGTCGTCGCCTTAATGAACTACTGGTTAAAGTTAAACGTTGAGTCGGTGAGCTGCGGTCGTAATCGTGACATATTGTTGTTTAAAACAGCTTTTGTATGTATTGAGAGAGTTTATTCGGTTTATTTGTGCATAGAACCACTGGGCTGGCTAGAGGCCGAGCTTCAAATAGCTTTTCTAGTTACTTTCATAACAAGATCCTAACTTATTTTACTCAGTTATTCTTCTTCAAACGTAAGAGCCACGCCTTTTTTGTTTTACAAAGGTAAGATTAATTAATAATATGACCATGTATTTGAAAAAAAATTCACCTACCTATATTTTATTTGGTTTTGAAAATGTGTCGTATTAGGACTTTAAACTTAGGTGTATCAATCAGACTGACTAAGTACTAAAGTGCTATACAAAAATTATATAGGAGCTGAAGGGCATAGCATCTGATCGAGTTGGTTGGTTGGTACGAGAGCAAAGCTTTAGCAGGAAATCTGACAGTTTCACAAAGCATAAGACTAGGATGAACTATTAAGATTTTTAAGTTAAGTAAATTTATTTTACTTAAGGATTGTAACAAATCCTTTCATCGGCGGCTGATCCGCCCGGCGTCCAAACGTCTCGGCGCCACGCGCTCGTGACCCCTTTAATCCTGATTAATAGCTCAGAGCTCTATCGTTTTTTAAGCGACAATCCCAGTTTTTGAATTTCCAAAAACACGATAGGCCACTTAGCGCCCCATGTCGCGCTCGTACCGATCGTAAGTTAGCACCGCTCGATACGGCTGCCATATTGGCCCGTTCGTTTTTCGGTGCAATTTACTGCACAGAGCGCCGCCGGGGGGCTACCGACGTCGTCCACTAAAAAGATGCTCCTCGATTTATTTATCAGCTATTGCTTTCGAGAGCATGCCCACTGTGTCCGGTATTTATGTTCTCCGTGCGCTGTCCACCCGAATTGCCAACAATGCGCGAATATATTTAAAGTCACCGGTCACGCCTTTGATGCCGCGGAAATCGCCGTATTTTTTCGTCTCTGGTTTAATCCTTCCAATTGTGTCTTTGACATATTTATTCTTGCTTAATATTACGGTTTTATTTGCCTTATGCCTTCTTTAAATTTAATATAGTAAGAAAATGTTTACTGCAGTATAAATAGACCTAATCAGGTTGTTTAATGTGCAACGATATTTACTTTACTTTGTGGCCGACTTTGTTACGCTGATAACTTGTTAAGTTTTGCAAGAAAATTGTAATAAAGAGAACCAGTATTGACGCGGTAGCTCTGATATCTATAATGACCTGCGGGCTGCCTGTACCCATTAGCCCTTTATCGTTCCTTGTCACCTCCCGTCCGCCGTAAACCCGCCGATAACTGCTCCACTAATATTTGATACGTCTACTCTTTCTTAAGAAACAAAATAATGCGATGCTATGTTTAGGTAGGCGTGTTTGTAAATTTAAATTAATTGAAAAAGAAAATGTTCACGATAACGCACACATCCGTCGCTCTTAACGTCCTCCCAAACCAGCTTTAGTATTCTTTCGGACATGTTATTACTGTATGCTTAAGTTATTTAAAGTAATTGAGTAGATAAGAGTTGTATCTTCAAACGATACTGTACAATAAATCTGTTTATGGAATTTTTAGTCATTTGTAAAGTTAATTCGAAAACCATGTCACCGTGTGGCAGTCAATTGTGTTTTAAGTTGTTTGAGAAAGTGCACTCTTTGTTTTCACAAAGAAAAGTTTCAGCCTTTAGGAGTGTTCAGATTCCGAGATTAGTTCACTTTGTAGAACAGGAAGTTTTTTCTCTGCGATAATCGAATTTTCTTGCTGGCACGGTCCCCGGTTCCATTCAAAGAGGACTGGAAGTCGGAAGCCCTATTGTGTGGCTCTTTTTGTCCCAACTTATTGTTTTTACGTAATGAGCATTTATTATTGTCATATGCTTGTATCAAATGTATTATTCTTAGCGTCTTTTTTTGTTCTTTGATGTTGTAGTTTCTCATTTCTTCAATCCTTTTGTGTGTTCTTTTCCCGTCCATGTAGCTTTGTTTTGATTTAGTTTGACCTAAATTTCAAACAGTTTGTAGAAATTAATTTACTTTTCTTTATTACATTGTGATTTTAAAATTGGAATATATGGCATTTTGTTTCTTTACGTGAAGTATATTTATTAATTTCAGTATGTTTTATTACGTTGATGGGTTCGTTCTGTCTCTGTGTATCAGGATTGACTTTTCTTTTCAAAATGACTTTTTTATTTGTTACAACCGCTTCATCTTTTCTCTAACTAAAGATTGTCTGGATCACGTCCAGATTTTCAAAGCATTAGAGAAATTCCTTATTTCAGAGAGCCGACGGCAGTTTGTTTCGGAGTTTAACATTGTTTCCTTTTCGATCAAGCTCTTGAACGTCTGCTTTGGGCCGTTTCTAGACTCGAGACGCTCAACTCGCTGCCTTTGTGAAACATTTTATCCTTTAAACAACCAATATACGAGTAATTCGTATCGTTTCGTTTGTAAGGCACCTAAGCTAAAATATTTCGAAATCTGTCTCGTTCGTTCTGTTGTAACTTAAAAACTAACAAAAAAAAACTATTTTTTTTTTCTTATTGTGGTTCTTCTGTGAAATCTGATTTAATTCTTGTATTTGACAGTTTATAGGATTTTTTCAGATAAGTATATTTTTCACAGGAAATTATCCTTTCACAGGAAAAAAGTAATCAAGGAATTGCTGCCAAACGCCTGGAAATGTGTACCTGAAGCTATTCGACCAATCCCCCTATAGTGGCGAATCCGTTCATGTATCTCACCGGCCGGGTTCCCAATTACTCGTCGGAATCGTTGTCCACTGTAATTGGATTGGGCTCCGACTGGACTTGTTGGCATTTTAATTGTGCCATTGTGACGACACCGTCCGACGTCCAAGCCCCGCAAACGCAGACACCGGGCCATAGACAAACCACTTTTTATATCACACTCTCAACGGCTAATTTATTATTATTAATGAGCGTAAAAGTAAATTTTAATGGGACCACATCGGTTGTAATTGCGTATAAAAATATTATTGCAGAAAAAGCTGAGTGAGATACATGAATCAAATATTTTATTAGCAATTAAAACTTCTATTAGAATTTTTGAGATTATAAAGATCACCAAGAAAAATAATACTGGCGAAACTACAGAAGGGGTGGATACACTTGCGTAAAAACAATATTACGTAAGGAGACATATGATCCTCTAATGAGTAAAATGTAAACGGGAACATAATTTCCCTCGGTAAATAAAATAATGATTAACTTTATACTGTAGATATGCCTGCCTACCCTTAGAGCAACGCCGGCCTTCCGTACCGGAAGGGAGTACGCATAGCGATTTTACTGTAGGCAAATTTTTCTGTCATTTTTTGGGGGGGGAAATGTGCACACAAGTGCAGTTCCGCATCCTTACATACAAAACAAATCACTGTAAAGACGATACTACAGTAACAATTTAGTGTACGGATGAGTCATGTCATAACTCACACATTGTCTTGTTTTACCATAGCAACCATAGAATTACGTTGCCATAACACGTATCAAGCGACTTCTCGCCGAAAGTCGGATTTATCGCGCGACCGATTTGTTTTTTGTACTGGCGGGCGGATTAGATGTTGCTGAACAAATTCGTCAACAAATAAGAATTAAATTTGGGAATTTCATATTTAACTGTATTAATAGCTATAATACGATATGAATTTACTTATAAATGTGAAATTAACACTATCTTTTTGTAAACTTGATGTACCAGACCTCTTTTTACAGCAAAAAACCGAGTAATTAGGCATTTTTGATACTACGGCTGTTCACTTGCGTGACTAGACTCGGTCTACGAAGAGATCCGACCGCAACTGGTTTTTATAAACGCACATGCCCATTGGGCATATACAATTGACAGAGGGGTAATGTGTCGTATGGCTACTCCCTTCCGGTACGGAAGGCCCGCGTTGCTCTAAGTGCCTACCTATCCAAACACGTCCTGCCGCCATTTTTTAAATTTCTGCCTGAATAACATTTATTGAATTTCAAATTCGACACATAATTCGAACATTTGTAAATTAATTCACATGTTTACTTTGCGAAAAAAGCTAGGCATGTTTTTAATGTAATTTATGAGGGCGTGCGTGAGCTTGTATCTTGAAAGTTCGGGATTAATCTTTGCGATACTTTCATTACTTTCATTTTCATCAGTAGGCTTATTAAAAATACTTATGTTTAAAGATATTATGTGGACAACCATAGTTGCACATAAAAATACTTCTTTCACTACATACATTCATTATTATAAACTGGCTCATAAAGATAATCAGACCACGCAAGTAAATATTCTGAATTTGATACATTCCCAGGATTTTACGTAAAAAGCAAGGATACTTAAACAGCTCTCCCACGGCCAATTAAAAAAGGACATAGATGACAAAAACACGTGAGAAAACATCTCAGACGCCGAAGCGTCAAAGCGTCAAATAATTTCTTAAAGGATAGAAGTCAAGGCGTTTTGGGAAACCGAAACATTATTGGGATGACTGACGCGTATTGTCCAACCTCATTCGGGGAACCTCGAAGCTCTAAAATGTGGGGAATCTTCCCTCAGACTGCTTCCTAGTACAATTCACCTAATTATCACGAGGTTCGAAGTAGACATTTTTATCTTTCCTGAGAAAAAAAAAGTTTTACAAAGGTTAGGATCAAGCAGGATAATAATAGTTTCTCTTCCAGTTTATATTTTACTTAACGTGAAATTAAAAACAATGAAATATGGGATCTAGTATGTTAGAACGACAGACAGATAAGCTTTTGCATTTATTAACGAAATCATTAGCATGTGTTTTATTTAATTTAAATCCTTTAAACATTTATTGCATATAAAACATTAAAAAGACCGAACAAAAAGATAAACGACATTAACAGGCCTATTTATTATACAACTTTTAGTAATTTCAGAAATATCTGCTAATACTCACCTAAACGAACTCTCCAAAGCAGTTGTTTTATTTGAATCCAATGCTTTGTAGATCGTTTTGGTTGTAAATATTATTCCACGTTTGCAGGAATTGAATTGCATTACAAAGATGGATCCTCACCACTTTTTATTTAGTTCATTTTGTGTTAGTCGCATTATTCACTACAAAACCGTTGTCGGCGCGACGCGACATCGGAATATTTTATACAAATTTTAGAAACAAGAACAAGTCCCTAGTGACAGGTACACTTATTCTCTTTGCTTATTTTTGTTTAGTCAAGTTTTATCTGATACCAATCGTAAAGGCGCGGCATGTAGTAGAAATGAATATAATATACAATGGAAGTTTCGCCTGTTTAATGGAGTTCCGAAGTTTGCCATTCGTTTCTATTATGACCACGGAATTGTTTGTTGTCGTTGATTTAAATTTCACGCTCCAGTTAGCGGCTATCAAATCTTATTTGCCAATTTATCTGCATGCTCAAAGACGGTCCCGCTCCTTTGTAATGTTCCACTGCTTTGTTTTCATATTCAACGCTTATCGTTATAATTGGTTCTGTTGATTTTGATTTGATAATTCATTCTATTAAAATAACTTTTCAATTTGTGATATCGTTCGAGAATCTTTGATTTTCTAAATTTTCACTTTTGCCACATTGTCTGGATTCGCGACGTCTCGTCTTCGGTCATCTTTGTTCTTTGTTCCATTTTATTTGGTTGAATTTTTCGCAGCCCAAACTCACTTTTCAAATTGAATTCTTTCCTTGTATTCTAAGAAAAGGTATCGCATGCCTCGCCTTTGTATCACTTTTTGTGCTATCAATACTTTGTTGTGATTCGGACATTATTTATGACTGCAGAATTAACTTATGAAAAATGGTCATCATAAATATTTATAATACGTATTTATTTGAAATAGTTGAATTGTTCTAAGCTCTTCTTCGGAATAAATAAAAAGGACTTGATTAGTTCAACATAACCTGATGATCAGATGTTTCTTCTTTGTTATAATTATATGTTATATTTATTTGTATGTTGCTAAAGTTATCACATTCTTAATTACGTGCGGTTTTAAACTCTAACTTGAAATTGCTCGGTAGCTTAAGACAGTTTGTAAAGAGCTTCATGTTCTGCTAAACTAATCAATGCACCAAGTAAAATCTTTTACCTTGTGCACACTGAATGGAAAAGCATTTTCAAAGTGTCTTCTATTATTAAAACAATTCAAATTGAAGGGAGAAACAAGTAGTAGGTATCTAAACAAATTTGTAAATTCATCATCTCTTTAGTATTAACATCTTATAGGTACAGAAACCTTAACTATCGTCGCGTCGACCTCTTATTGGCATATTTAGATCTGCTGATTTCAAAATAATAGTAGTAACTGACATAAATCAGCTACTGCCTCCGGTGTTGGCCGTTCCGCTCCGCGAGTCTGTTTTATCAAGGAAGTTTGTCTGTAATAAACGTATTTAGCCGCTTCAATGCGCTAAAATACACACCCCGTAGATTATGAAACAAGTTTCCAGTAGGCAAAGATTATTTTACAAAGTAATTTGAATTATGAAAGCAGCTACCGACAGCATAATATCTGGGTCTCTCTCATCGCGTCTTAGTTATGATACTTTACAATTACTATACAATATAGTTCAAGAAGAATAAAGTCCAAGTCATGTGATATTGTAACATGCTTACGTCATCAGAGATGGAAAAGATCAATGAAGAAGATGCAAGCAAGATAGCCAATGTTAAAAAATATTAAAAAATAAAATAAAATACAGCTAGCTCAATAATGATGAGTTACTATAAAGTAATCTGTAGGTTTAAAAGACCATGAAATATAATTTTAAAATATACTTGCTGCAGGTACATTGGGAACGGACATATCATCAGTTTACTCACTATGTCTTTAGTCAAATAATAATTTGAAAACTAACCGCAACTATCCGACTGTGAAGTTACGACGTAAAAATAGCAAAAACTTTACCTTAGAAAGTTCCCCAAATAACTCTACAGGGAAATCAGTTTACCAATTTAAGCGGCGGCGAAAATTTCTAGATAATAGATTACAAATAAAACAACAAGAAATATTGTTTTAGAAAGCGAGTTTTATACATTATGCAGTCTACTCTCACAGTTGTTTTGTGGCTAAGCAATTTTAAACTAAAAATATCATTACAATGAGCTATAGTGACCAAATTACAGTGACACTTTTATTCATATTAACATCATTATGTGCAATCGCAATGACACTAATCGTCCCAATCTTTTTTAATATCACACACCGTTCATTGAATTTTTTGCTCTTATGACATTCCACCGTTAGATGTAATTTCGTTGCTTCTTGACTCATTATATGAAGAATTCGTCTACGCAATTACAATTTAATGTCTAAGCTTTTCTTGCGTGTTCAGTGGCATTAAGGAAATAGCGCGTGACCCTAAATTGGCGCATAAATTTTAAGAACTCCCAAATAGGGAACATTACGGACGACTGTATGGAAATTGTAGGCTGCTAAAAATGGCCGCTAATTTTACGACCTATTCCGAAGCTAGGTAAATAATTAAGAGTTTAGAATTTCGCTACCGTCTACGGCAGTTAGTATAGTTTACATGAATAATTTATCACAGTAAATCTATCAATTTTAGTCGGTGCTCACGGCTCAAAATTTACGGGCCACTTATACTGTCAATTAAGCTATCTAGCCGGATCAAAGAGTTGACAAGAATGGTGTTTCGTTCGTTTCGACAAATAAGTCTAACGATCTGGTTGGATGAATCTAGAGCGGAGATTGAGAATGGAGTAGAGACGCGCAGATAGTTCGATTAACTTCTGAAAAAGGCGACTGAAGTCCCGCCGCCATGGTACAGATGAGAGTTCTTTGGCTGAATGTTCCATAAAAGTGCATCGGACGTTCAATTAATTTAATCAAGCGTATTGATTAAATGTCAGGTACCCAATTAAATTATCGGCGTCGGATCGAGGATGCAACGCGCGCCGCGAGCGTATTCTGAAACACAGAACAGTGAGTACTTAGACTCAGCAAAAACTGGTGTGGAATCTTACCTTCTGTCTCAGAACTCCAACTAAATGTGTTTTAGTTCAGAGAGTCCACAAGCGAGGAGTGACAAAAATAGATGAAAAAGATTTCTTAAATTCTTCAAATCTATTAAATACTTCTACACTACATAAAAGTCTATAAGAGTTCAGTAAGCAAATAAGCAGGATAACGACACTTTCGTAAAGTTTATGCATTTTGAGTTTCCATGAGCGAACAGATTTTGTCTAATTTGCTTGGCATCATGTTCATTAATCATATTTTTTTGCTTTATTCTAATACGAACCTACAACACATTTTTATATTTTTTTCACAATTACACCACCTCGGCAAATTTGTTTCGTTGACTGCGGGTTAACTGATCTGTGCATCTGATTTCTGAGGCAGGGAGCATACTTTGCCCTCTGGCGATACTCCTCGCGTTCCTTACGTCCTGTTCCATTTCAATTGCTGTGCCAACAGCCAGTTAAAGGAACCAGTATTCGTTGGAATAGGGGTTTTAAATCAATACGAGTCGTGGACGATACCTCTCTAAGCTAAGTATTTGAATTTGGATTCTAGTGGTATTTCGACAGTTTTTAATCCTAAAATAACTGTGAAATCAAACTAATTCAAATTTAGGATTACACAAATACTTGCAAAAAAGGTTCTACTCTTGAAGTATTATTAAAAACTTTAGTTATCTTATAAAAAGCAGACTTTAAAATCACATCAGGTTTGAAGAATTTAAATTTGGAGCTAAATAAAGATTATTTGACAAGATTGTTGCTTGCTTATAATATGAGCCGTGTCTAAAGCATTGGACGGCTTAGTGGTTCTTACTCCATGGTTTGTGGGGTTGGTTGACCTCAGGACTCACACAAAAGGCAAGTAAGATAACACTGTAAAACCTACTCAAAAAACATTAACGCCTGCAAACCTTTTGTTATCAATAACCATTCAGGCAGGAAGGATCACTCACGTGCACTTTACTGTTTGTTTACAACTGACAGTAAAATTGCACCTCCGATCCTCATTCGAAGCACAACATGCGTACTGAACAGGGAAGCGAACTCTGACCCGCTGGCTTTTGGGTTAAGACAAAAGAGAGAAGCGTAGAATGGGACCTGTTGAAAATACTGTTGTTGGTAATGAAGCAGGGTGTTCTTCACGCTCACAAGAAATTATTTATAGACTGATCTGGTTAACAATAATTCTACGAATTTTTAATATATTTTTGTATTTAATACAGTAATTTCATTCATTTCTATAAATCATCATTATCATTGGGCTGGGCTAAGATCTCCACAACGATTGGTCAGCTTAACTTCCTACGACCGACACTATTGTTACATTGAATAACTCCTACGTTTATCAAAAATTTTATCATCTTGTAAATGCATCCAATGATAAAATGAAAACTTTTGGTACAATACTAATATACTCGGTCTAAATAGCTTACACGCGTTTTTCTTGAATCAACCACGACCAACAGTTATGTGGCTATGTCCCTGTTTGGGTAAATGCCCGATTAGGAGGGTCTCGATATTTCCAGACAAGCTGGAGATGGTATCAGATTCGCACACGCGAAATTTTACATGTTTATGCAAAGATTGAAGTGAGTTTATGACAATGGAGAAAAGTTGGACATTCCTGTTAGTAGTTGAGAAACAGCTAGAATATAAATACCTCTGCGGAATAATTTACTAAACAGAATCTTTTCTTTTTCAGGTAATACTGCTAATTACTTCAAATAATGGATTTAATTTTAAAAGAGACAGTACCTGATTAAATCCGGTAAGTAGAATTACAAGTTTTTACGAATTGCGTTAACGTTTTGTTATAACTTAAATTCATTTATGTAATTTTAAAGTTATTTGAACCTAGGTTAAACGACGTGTTAGTTTAGACTTGTAGGTATTTAGATACAAAATGTTTCACAAGTAACGTCATGCATAGGTAATTGTTTTTCTCGCCGATTTTAAAATATCCTAAAGCCATGTCAATGTCAGTAATTCACTTTGTCGAAATTCCGTTGACACATCCCTAAGGACATTTCTTCTTTTCGTCTGATGTAGCAATCCTGACACTTACAAATTTTATTTGTCGTTTTCTTGTAAAAGATTTGGGTGAAAAATTCGTTTCATTGTCTTGTTGAATGCCGAATTGGATCAGTAATTCACATGTTCCAGAAACGAATAGGAAATTGCTAAGTAATTCTGAAATTCAATTTAAGAGTAGGTACTGGATTGATGTTGACAATACAGGAAGCTCTAGCAATCTTTTAAATCTGTTAAAAATATGTAGGTATGCCTATTTCATTAGGTACATACATCTTCTCTTCAACGTATTACTTATCATGTCATCAAAAACAGTTGGCTCCCACGTATCATTTATAACCTTTAGAATAATTCCACTACAATGATGAGAGGACTAAGATAAGATCATAAATCCGCCGACTGCACTTGATATTCTCATAATGGTTGCATGATTACCACATCGCAAATTAATCATGTTAACTTTTATCAGTACTCACGACTCTTAGCATCGCTAGATTCTACCCTACTACGCTTCATATGTTGTTCGCCTCGTTATCGATATTACCTTTTCACACAAAGTTTTGCACACACTTACAAGTGACGTGCGTGTGGTAATTGTTTCTTTTGCTTATGAATCTTGAGATGCACCGCGCATGCGATTACTAGATCGCGATTGCTGGAGTGGACGTCATGCGTTTACATTACAAGAGTTGTATGTCAAGCGTTGCATTCGGTTGAGTTAGCTGGGTCAGATAAGGGAGCTGCAGATGCCATTTTTGATATCCTTCAAGCTTTTCATAAAGGATGAGCGGAATGTTTTTCTCATGTTGCATTTTGTTGATAATTGCTTGCTTGTCGTGTGGGTTTGGAAGTTGACCTACCACACATACTATTATGTTGGAAAAATATTTTCTTTCTTTATTTCGTTCTTTCAATGTTTTAACCAAACTAAGCAATGTCTCACTAAGCGATATTTGATCTACGATCTTATCTGCACCGGGATTCGAACCCGGAACCTCCGTTTTGTGAGGTGAGCTATTTACCACTTCGTTTGACCACAAAGGCTGTCAAATTTTGTTGATCAAATGCAGTATTTAATTTACCGGGTTATTCTTTACGATTCCGATTTTATCATTCAATGAAAAATCTCATCGGATTACAAGAAATCAAAATCTTTATACAACATTGCTTTCATTGATGTGCATTTACATCATTATCATAAACACGCGTATCTTTGCAAGTAAATTGCCTTGAAATATTTTGCACCAAAGACTCGTTTTTCACGCCGTGTCAAATTTGGAGGTTCTTATTTTGTTATTGTCAATCAATTGGAGACTCAAGGGTCTAATAAGGCATCGTTATCGCCATTATTCCCTTTGAGTTCTCGGTTCTGGCATTTTATTTGCATGTCGTTTGCTGTTTTATATGTCTCGTGACACTAATAATAAGGCTTGTAAATGAAATTGAAAACATTACGAATATACAATCATTCATTGACACATTCTTTACTCGAGCAATTTTCATACCTTGTCTTGTTTTGTTTAAATATTAATAATGTATTACATTACATCTTAAGCATACATATGTACAATATTTATGAAATAACTTTTTGTAACAGAAGCTGTAAAATATTTATATTTTGATTAAGCATAGTGCAATAATGCGCTAGTGATGATTTGAATAGTGTATAAATTATAAACATCGAAACCATATTTATTAGTCAAATTACTGTAAATCGCCTATTATCAGAAAGATATCCACCACGTCGGTGTCTGGCCAATTGAAAAAAATAATAACTAATTATACATTCAATTTCGAAACTTGTATGTACTTGTCGGTATGTACCGAGCGGATTGTTTGTGACATACATAACAAAATTCGTCCATTTGTAAAAATCATAATATATTTTTGTTATTCTTGTAAAAAGTGGGTGTTACTTGAGATAATTATAAATTGTAAGACAATTGTCTATTTGTCTAAGAAATTGCAACATGAAAGTTTTCACAACGCGCAATCCTGATCATAAAGCACGCGGCGTATGATTCGAAACATTTGCACTTCGTGGTGTCTGCATAAACCTTAAGAAACAGTAGGCCGTACTGCAAAGCATTAAGGTGTACTTTTCAGCAGCAGACAGCAATTTTCACGTCACTGTGCACTTTGTCATTATGCATCAGGATCGTGACGCCTCGAGACAACTCGCAATTATTATGTATGTAAAAGAAATTCTTTCTGTCACTGGACATAGGAAGATGTGCAGTGGATGTCTTGTTTATAAATAAATACTTTCAAAGTAAGATTTTTACGCTGCAGGCCATTCCCGGGACTTCGTTTCCTTCTCCATTCAAGTTACTTTGTATGATACGAACTGGGTTAGTCTAATTCTAAACCCAGACCACACGCATATGCCGCCGGAAGTATGTGACCATGAAACCATACGAGTCTATTTTCATAGTCATGACTTGCTTGAAATTGTAATATTCGAGACTTGAAGTTTTCAGAAAACGAAATAAGAATTGATTCAACCTTTCCCTGAAAATGAACTGAGGTTTATGTCACCGATTCCCTTTTCGCGCCTTAAATCAATTTACTTTTTCACTCGGTGGCGCCATGGAAAAAAGTCTAAATATCTTCGAATCTTCTCCTAAGACGTCGCAATTCCCGAAGTTCACATTATTATAACGAGCTAGCGGCTCGCTGGTTTGCTGCAGAGCAAACTGTGCCCACGGCCGCCCGAATAACCGACACTTTGCAGTAATAGCGCGATTCTGGCATGCGATAACAAGCAGCCGATAGCTGAACCCGTATTTTATTTATATATCAGCCTCGCCTCTTTTTCAATAACGCTTTTTCTTCTCGCAGCGGAAATTTTGCTCTTTTATGGCATGGGGGCTATGCTCGTTACTTACTAAGGTAATTATCCGGCCATAATGCTGAATATTCAAAGGACAAATTGTCTAGCCAAGTGACAGTTCCCACCGATTCATGGGCTAAACAGATCGGTGGATGTAAAAGTTCTATACACACTCGCGGCGGCGACGGTAAATAAACTTTTTGCTTCCGTAGATGATAACTTTATATGAAACATGTAACACTTCGACCTCTGACTTAACCGATTTGTTGACAGATAAAAGCGTGAAAACGAACTTCACCGCGTTGAAAATATCGCCGTAATAACATCTCCTATCAGCCATTGGGCACGACCTATCTCCATAGTTTTGCTAAAGTCATAGTGGTGATGAAAGGTCGAGTCAATAATCGCTACAGTACGTGAGAGGGCGTCTGGGTGATTGCGATGGTTACCAAGGAAGCATAATAAGCTTAGCCAATAACAGTTGCCTTGTAGCCCATATAGGTCTAAACTACGAAATCTGGGTACAGCTTGACTTTTTTCAGCCTTTCTTTTATTAGAAATACGCTCTGCAAAACCCGTTAGTCTTTTAATCAACCAGCACCAGCTTTTGACTTTTGTCATACGTACTCGTAAAAAAGCGCGCATTGCCATCCCTAATGCCTATCTTTTCAAGTCTAATTATGCTTGATGTCGTTAACTCTTCCTAGAAAAATCACACTTTCTTTTTTAAATCATATTTATGAACTATATCATATTTAATTCACCTACTACAGTAGCTTTTCAAGTCTACTTCTTTGATTGTTAGAACTTTGCTTACACTAGGTCTTTTAGGCTTCTGAAATCTAGATCGATGTCATTTACCCGTAACTTATTATTGATTGTTGACCACGTAAATTACTGTCTGCATTCTGTCAACATTTATGATGTGGCCTTATTCTAAGTTATGTGTATTGTGTACATCATGAAGTAAGGAGGTTTTTTTTTGGTTGTATAGAGACGTAGTATAAGTCGACCCGATTCTGTCAACACATATGTGATTTGATACTGATATATTTTAGTTTTCCGTCAGTTTCGACTAATAACAAGTCACCAACAGAAAGCTGCATGATATTTGTAGCGATCACAACCCCGGGATAATCCCCGCGTACCTCAGCTAGTTCATAAACTTTATTTCCAATCTCCCCGTATCTCAGCTAGTTGACAGAATTTCTTTATTCAAGTTTTGCATGTATTATGTCTCTTAACAGTTGGATACTGTTTGGTGTACATATTAAAGTCGCTCGTGTGTATAAACTCTTCTTCCAGCTGTGATGTTGTGTTCCACTATAAACGCTTCGTCATTTCAACGCTTTGTTTTTTGCTTTGCTATTGTTCACAGTTTACCTTGTGTAGATTTTTTAAACTGAGTGTTATTATGTTGTTAAATTTAAAGCCGGTTTAGTGTATCGTACGAATTTATATGTGCTTTAGGGAACGGGGTTGGGCGGAATAAATATTGCGGCATTTTTTTTCTATGTAGAGCGTTAACGGTTTTAATGTTTTCAGTTTAATGACTTTGTAAAAGTTTAAAATTGACCGAAACCGTCACAGGGAACTTTACCAAAATCTTTTTAATTTTATGGTACCCTTCTTACTTTATATCTTCATTTAGCAAAATGTAGATATTAAACATAAGTATATATTATGTCTTCCCATAAATGGGAAATAGAACTCGTCTAATTGATACCTTTAATTCAATCTGAAATATCCAGCTACTCTGTATAATCTCTCGTACTTTGACGCAATTCCTGAGCTCTAACAGTCAAATTCACCGCGGTGTTTCTACGGAACTGCAACATTAGGGGCGTGTAATTCGCTAGTAATAGGAAGGAGCACCCGCCAACGGCACCAGGGGCAAGTTCATTAAGGAGCGCGTCGTCCGCCATTGTTAACATTTTTAATTCACGTGTCCGCTGCACGCGCCTTCGCTCGCACCCGGGAAATCTCGCTAGAAAATTAACGCCACAATTTTTATTTGCCTCTTTCCCCCTTTGCGTCGCGAGGCGCTTCCATTTTATTTATTTCACGCTTCGATCGCAGCGGGCCGCGGCGTTTAGTTAGCGCCAGTTATTTTATTTATGTTCTTTTTTTTCAGTTTACGGTTTTTTGGGATGGTGTTTGTGTGGCTGAGTTTAGTTTATTCGCGAAATAGTAAATATGGACCAAAATACATATTATATTACCTAGTAAAACAATAAGGTAGAAGGCCGTTACTTCGCATGAGAGAGGTGCCACGCCGCCGTAAGGTTCTATCTATCCCTGTCGCTTACCAATATTTTATTTTTACGTTTTACAATTCATAAAGACTCTCACGGTGAAGGAAAACACTGTGAGGAAATCTGTACGGATCTACTGCTAAGAAATTCAGAAGTAGTGTGAAACTAACTTAAACTGAACCAAGTTTAGAGTAGGTGGGTTAGAATTGTAAATCTTCGACGGAAATGTAAAAAATAAAGGATAATTCCAGCGTTATTATTTTGCTGGTGATTGAATTTTGAGATGCATTAGAAATTCCTTAGCTACGATTTGAATCTCAACACTTGATTTCTTAAATGAGGGCAAAGTACCTAACTTTTAAATTTGTTATTACATTCCAAAGTTCAACCACCAAACCACAACCATTTTATTTATTGGTTTATGTTCTCGAATATAATTTAGTCTGTACAAAGCTTTTGTTAACGTTCAATATATTCGTTTCGCCCAACTTAAATTTTAGACTGTTACCGATTGTAAATTTTATAGCGTGAAAATTGCTTAATAAATTCAATTTTAATGGTTTAGTAAACAAAATTAAGGGTACCTATAATCGGTTGAATCTTTAAATAACATCGTTAAGTCTTTACGAAAAGAATCGGTTTTTAAGTGTTTTATGGTAGTCAAAAAAAGCAAACTTCGGTTCGGCTCTGTTGAGTCATCCAAAAAGGTTATAATAACATTAATTTCAAAAATTATCAACTTACATCAGAAAGCAAATAAACCTTCATCATTTCATCATTAACAGCTCATACATGTCCCCACCGAGGGGCTCGAGCCTACCCTGAAACCAGGGTGAATAGGCCTTAGTCGACCACGCTGGCCCAATGCAGGTTGGTCAACTTCACACACAACCCTTGAATTACTTCGCAGGTGTGTGCAGGTTTCCTCACGATGTTTTCCTTCACCGTAAGAGCGTCGAATAAACGTACATATGAATTCGATAATCGAAAACACATTGGTACGTGCCGAGGTTCGAACCCGCGACCTTCTGAATGGAAGTCAACGGCCCTAACCACTAGGCCACCGACGCTCTTAACCTTAAATCATACATACTAAGAACAATCGAAAATAGCGTAATAAGAATCCCACGAAGTTCAACGACCTCTCAAATAGCATTGCCTATCAGTTTTGTTTAGATAGAGGTGAAGTGAACACAGCAAAAAGTTAATTGTTTTGATTGCCAATACACAAACACGTCCAGCCGTCTGTCTATAACAAGTTATCGGCTTAGAAAAGCGTCCGATCTTAATTAGTTTTCACGTCTTTAAAGGCGCCTAGAATGATAGCATCTCAACCTTGCTACAATTTGTTTTCCCTTGGTACTGCTCATGACACAAGGCCGATATACCTTTATGTTTCACAGTTTTTATTTGGATGTTTCGTGGTGATGTATGGTGATTGGCTCCCTTGTCCCGGCGGCCCTGTTTCTTGTTTATCATCATGATAATTCTCTCTGCGTTTGCTCGAGGAACAATATTTGTATGTCGGACGTTTTCGTGTTATTATTATTATGTGAGCATAAAGCTTATTCCACACCTCTCCCCAGAAGGGGAAGAGGCGGCGTTTACTCCAACGGTGGAAAAATCAAACCGCCGGAGGTCAGGGCGACAGGGACAAGAAGCGACGGACGATCCTAGCCGTGTCGAGCAAGACTGCTTTCTGCATCTTGGCCTTCAACCCAGTCCTTAGACCCAGCCTCTGGAGGTATCGGTCGAGGTTGGTCGGAACAATACCGTTCGCGGATATCACAATGGGAATGACTTCAGCGGACGCCACACCCCACATGTCGGTTACCTCATACGCCAGGTCGAGATACTTTGTCAACTTGTCTCGCTCGGCTCTGATGAGGTTCTCGTCAAATGGGATTGTGACGTCCACTAAAAACACTCCCGACTGTGCCCGGTCCATGAGCACTATATCAGGTTTATTCGCAAGAATAGTCCTGTCAGTGATCACGGGCCGGTCCCAATAGAGCCGGGCTCGGTCGTTTTCCAGCACTGGCACCGGCTGGTACTTATAATAAGGCACCCTATGATCCACGAGATTGTATCTCAAAGCAAGCTCCTGGTGCAAGATTTTGGCTACTTGGTTGTGCCTGTGCAGATACTCAGTATTAGCAAGAGCCGAACAACCGGAAATAACATGTCTGATTGACTCACCGGGATGGTGGCATGCTCGACATACGTCGACCGTACCATCCTTCAGAATGTATTTCCTGTAATTGTTGGTCTTGATAACCTGATCTTGTATCGCACAGACAAAACCTTCAGTTTCCCCGAAGAGGTCACCGAAACGTAGCCAAAATAGGGAGGCCCCACTATCCACATGAGGTTCATGTAGGACTTTGTATTTTTTCTTTTTTATTATTATTATTATTATTATTCTTTATTCAGTAAATAGTTTGCACTTTACATTGGTAGGTACTATGCGCCAAACTGTAATCACAGTTTGTTGGCGCTTTGCGCTCTTATTAATTAATTAACTGACGTAGTACGTACAAACTATGTTAACAGATATACATAGTTGCTTAATCTATTAAGAACTAAGTTTATTTAACAAACAGTCCTTGACCTTATTTTTAAACATGCTTTTTGATATATTATTTGATTCTAACTCGAGCATATCATTAAATAATCTAGGAACAATATAACGTGAGGTTCTTTGACCATAATAATTACAGCTTCCTGGTTCAGAATATTTACGCAATTTTCCTACTCTTAAGTCCTTCGTAAAGTTTCGTGGAGTTTTATACTCATTACAATTGAAGTGTTCCACCGCTGTAAGGTATTGTGATTTCTCGTGCACTGGTAGTATTTTGCATACGTGATATAATTGATCATAATTTCCTTTACATTTACTTTTAGTTTCCTTGCTTACCAACATCTTTAAAAATCTCAATTGTAATGCCTTAATTTGATTGGTATACGTAGGAAATGTCCTCCCGTAAATACTTAGGCCGTAACTTATGAGTGATTCCACCAGTGCATGATAAATCACAAATAATGTTGATTTACATAAAATGAATTTCAAGTTAAAAAAAATTCCAAGTATTATTCTTAATTTACTACATACATTATTTATATGGTACTTCCAGCTGAAATTTACATCCACCGTTAGACCTAGGTATTTATATTGATCAACTTTTTCTATCTTATCGCACATACAGTTATTAATATCTTTATGAATACAATCATAGCTGTGGCCAATAATAGATATCGTTTTCATGGGTTCTACTAAATAAGGTGAGCGTACATGCATAACTTTTGTTTTGCTTACATTTAATATAATTCCGTTGTCATGCGACCACTTCAACAGACTATTGAAATCAACCTGTATTTTATTTTCAATTACTGTTAAGTCTTTGTGCCCGTATACCAAGCAAGTATCATCCGCGTACATATACACGTTACTATTCTGTATGACCTTAATCATGCTATTGACATGCATTATATAACCCAATGGGCCGTAGACGGACCCAGTGGGGACACCGGACGACACGGTTGCCTCTCTACCGGATATTCCATTCACTATAGTTTTAATAGTTCGTTCACTTAGATAGCTTCTGAAGAATTTGATCACCGGACCACGAATGCCACACTCCTGCATGGATTGTAATAGCAATTCGTGGTCCAGCGTATCAAACGCTTTTTTGAAGTCTATGAACAGAATACCTACATGCCTTCTGCCATTAAGGTGTTCGTTGACGTTATCAGCAAACCGTGTCAATGCCGTTGCAGTGCTACGGTTGCGCCTAAAGCCGTGTTGAACGTCAGATATAATACAGTACTTTTCTAAATAATCACTAATTTGCTGCATTAACACTTTCTCCACAATTTTATTTATAACAGATAGTATGGCCACCGGTCTATAGTTAGAGTAGTTTAAGTGGCTGCCTTGCTTAAATATTGGTCTTATTATCGCACTTTTTAACAATTTAGGATATTTTCCTTGGGATATACACAGATTCACAAATCTTGCTAAGACCGGACTTATTTCCTTTTTAATTAACTTTAAATCTTTGACTCTTATCTTATCTACACCTGGCGCCTTCTGATCATCTAATTTGTTGATAATTTGCTCAATTTTACCAGGAAGGACTTTTTTAAAACGAAATGATATATTTGCATTTTCAGTATAAGATTCTCGGTTCAAAAAGGTTTTGTCGCAGCGATGCTTTATGTTTTCTATTTCCTCGGTGAAGGTTTTAGCAAAATTTGTACAAATGTTTTCTGTAGTATCTGTTTTACCCAGGTGCTTCATAATTACACTATCTAGGCTACTACTACTTCTACCCAACCAGTTATTGATATTACTCCATATCTTTCTAAAGTCATTTTTACAATTATCTATACATTTTTTCCTAAACGTGTTTTTAGCTTTAATAATACATTTATTTGTTTTATTTCTATAGCGAGTGTACTCTACCCTTAATGTCATATTATATGGAGAAGATTTCCACTTCCTAAAGAGTTCGTCCCTATGAATAATCATCTGTCTCAGATTTTTCGTGACCCACGGTTGTTCTACACGTTTTGTTTTTTTATTAACAATAATTTTACACTCTGAATATATTTCACCAAATATTTCACAAATTTTATCGTATATTTGCAGCGGGCACTTTATTTCTGTCAATTTGCTCCAATCTACAACTTTTAGTGTGGACGTTTGATTTGTTTTATTGAATGTGTGTTTTCTTTTTAAATGAATTGGAATGGCTCTCTGTGACTCTGACTGAATGCCGTCGGCGAATTTAATTTAAATGTCTAGTTCGTAGACCTGGTAACGAGGCGGCATCTATGCGGTGTCTGGTTTTTTTTTGCTGTTACAACGCCATGAAGAATGTTCTATTGTTAGAAGTGAGATAACACGTCTTAACCTTGTTTCTTTGGAGTTATGATGAATTGCACCTCTCAGTTTGACTTCATCTTATTATCTTTGATTTCTTATTACTCCTACTCTATGTTGTCTTACTTTCTTTCATTTTATTGTACAAGAGGTACTACTGTGTTTTTGAGTTAAACTTTTTTTTTGAAAGATTATATCAGTTATATTTACTTCTTTTTAATCTTCATTCTTCTTTTTTTGTAGTTGTAATATCATAATGTTTTATGCTAATTTCAAAAACAATTATTATATAACTATGCTAACAACATTCAAAATATAAACTTATACGATCAAATTTTATATTTACAGCTGGTCAAACATTATTCAGCATGTAGCGCCTCCTTGTCGGTGTTGCCCACTTATCATCTTTATTTATTTTTATTCTGTTTTCGAAATGATTTTTTTACGACTGCAATTTTCCAAACCGAACCCAAGTAATTACAGAACAATGAGAAGTTTAAGCTTACACTCGAAAATTATAGGTTGTTCAGTGTTTTTATAGGTTTGTTATTTAGTTTATATGAAAACAAATGCGACGTGATAATTCAGGGCTTCGATTTGACTTAACGAAATATCATAAAACTTAAGGATCTGTTCGTTATTCGCCTCCTTTCGAATCTTGTACAAAAATTGTCCAATCCTTACAAATATAGATATTTGTCCACTTTTCGCAATCCCTATGTATGACTAAAGAAAATAAATCACAGCGGGCACTTCAAATCGGATTATATCAAAAAATATATACCTGAATCATGATTATCAAATAATCTGTTTGTTTCCCGCCGTCCTTATGGGCACGGGAATCATTTTTTGCCGACAATAGACGGAGGCCGCCGTCCATCGATAAACAGACGCGGCCGCGGCAAATTGAAACCCGACCGAGTGTGAAATGACTCCTGGGTAGGGCTACCACCGTTACACAACACTCCTTGGACCTTACACTAACTCTAAATGTATCAAACGCTTCGACTAAATCATTAGAATCTAGACCACCGCTGAATTTAGGCCTTACCCTTGAAAAGAAAGAAAACAATTTATTCTCGGTTGAACACATACGTAACGCGAAGAAACGTACAATCAGTATACTAGTACAATCAAAAGAACATGAGTTTACAGACAGTGAATTGTGTCGGGACTCAAAAGAAGATATTGCTAGGGGATTCCCATAGAAAAATTCCTAGGTTTGACTAGTGGATTGTGTACAGTGGTTATAAGTAACACTGGTGAATGCTATGTTTTATTTCCTGATTTGTTTTAGTTTTAGTCGCCTCTTACGATACCGATGGGTTGAGTTGGTTCAGTCTTAAACTACAGTAGACTTCAGTAAATATTTCTACTACTTACTAACCTTACAGGAGCTTAAAACCTATCCACTGCATGACTTCGCCTGGAGGGGATGTTAATAATAAATCATTGCACCAACATTTGTTAAGTATTAATTTATTTGGTATCCTTGTCATTCACTAGCCCTCATTCGTAGATTATTTTGTTGTATGTATATTGTACCTACGAATCTACGATCTCATGAAAGTCCGTTCAGCAGTTTTTTTTTCTGTAAAGCAATAACATACAATCTTAAATGTTTTGTTTTGTATGTCATATTAATTTTATTTTATTTTGGTTCATTTTAAATGCATATAAATGAAGTTGTTTTTGCTGCGGTCACCCTACCTCTGGCCGGTTTCCTGTCACTTGTCCGACATATCTAATACTTCGCCTCTGTGAATTTTAATGGTCTAAATGCGGCCCAGATTGTCTTTCGAGCTTTAATCGACGTCATTGAACCGGAATTCGGCCCTGGAGATTACGATTCGAGCACTCTGAACCTCTCAAAGAATCACTTGTCAATTACCCGCAATTTCCATAAAATTCTGGTCTCCAAGTGGTGATTCAGAAAATGTTATAGCTTACTGATTATAATTATTTACTATACTTTTAGTTTCAACGTCTAGCTCCCTTGTTTTTTTTTAAATACAACTCTGTTTTTTTTATATATACAGTTATTATATAACTTTATTTTTTATATGTTAATGTATACTTTCAGTAGATTGTTTCTCCGACCGATGAGTTGTAGTCTGAAGAGTTGAAAGAAATTATTCATTTTACTGTTGGATATTTACGTGTCTTAGTTAAGAGCAAAATCTTGGCGAGCGAGGTGAGCTCAAAATTTCTGTGGAGAAGAACTCGCCGCCGCTCCGCTGCCGGAAGAATCTTCTGTATTGAGAAAACTCACCGGAAGAAACTCTGCAATTTGACCAACCATTTTTTCTGCACCTGTCATCCTTTATGCGTTATTTTATGTATTTTGTAAATTTATATGAAAATTACTTAAACTATAGGAACTCGTATCCCATTTCCCTAGTAGACAAATACATAGAAACAAAAAGGCAATGGAATAAAAGGAAAAGCTAGAGGTCAAATCCTAAGTTCCACCACGGGGGTTTTATTAGACTATAAAAATTGAATGGGGTGTGAAATCGCTGTGAACTTTTCCGAATGCCGTAATGAGCGTGGCAATTTGTTTTTCCTTACAAATGGCAGTCGTTCTCACCTGGGCGGAGCAACAGTTGCGGCAAGGCATAAGGCACAGGCGTTTGTATTTTGTTAGTCGACGTTTCGAGTAGCATCTATGTTCCTACTATACAAATACAAATATTCTTTGTTGACACAAAGAAATACAGATAAAAAACACAAACAAAGAAAACATTAGGTTACAACAGGCGGCATTATTGCTAATGTAGCAATTAGCAATCTCTTCCAGGCAACCCATAGTATTCCTGCTCAAATACCAAAAAAAAGTACCAACATCTTTATGATTTGTAGAATTAAAATGAAATGGCTAGACAGACATCGACCATGAAGTTTCGTACTGAGAATCTAATTACTGCAATTTTGAACCCTCACCTCAGTACAGTTTCATGAAACTTTATTGTTGTCAGCCGTCAGTAGAAAAACATATTTGCTGACCGGTTATATTTTGATTGTAGGTAATAGATTTTCTTTTATCTTACTCAATTATAAAACTTAATGGTTAGCATATTTGTTTAATGACAAACATACTCGTACATCCTATAATATATTTTTAAATTGAAACAAATAATTAAATATTACGTCTTTGTCGATGGGTATAAAACTGAATCTCCACGGCAAACTGAACCATACAATTTCTTTTGCTGCTTTATAGCGCGAAAAGTTTCCTTTATACTTTTTATATGGCTTGCGAAAAATTGCGTTTCTTTCGAGAAATAATATTTCATTATTAGTAGTTTTATAAGCAATACTGACTGAAAATCTGTCTCATGAATATTTGAACTGGACTAATCTGGACTATTCATTATAAATGCAGAACCCAACCTTTTTATTTCGGGAATGTATGCTTTTATTACGTATATTCTACTTAGCTTAATATAATATGTGTCGCATCGTGAAGTAAATAAATCTTTTTTTTTTTTCTTCTTTCTTTCAAGTTTTTTTTTCTTTTTACACCTCTCCCGTCTATAATTTATCCCACACTCTGGTCCTTATTCCGGAGCGGGCACCGCTGTAGGGTGCTCGAGTCAACGATCATTGTCGTGGCCCGAGATGCCGCTGCTGTTTAATTATCTCAAGAGACATTACTTTGATGGTTACCCTACAGACATACTTTTAAAAAAGTACAGCTAGTGTAAGTGTGAAATTTTTTTATTCACGAAATACCCTTGACAAACAGCTCATAATATGTCCCCACCGAGTGCTCGAGCCTACCCTGAAATCAGGGTGAATAGGTCTTTGTCGACCACCCACGCTGGCCCAGTGCGGGTTGGTACGAAATACCCTTGCAAGACTTTAATTGAACTAAAAACTCCCGGAAACATTATGTACAGTAATTCCTGAAAACTATTAGACACACAGTAATAATATTTTTTAAAGTCCCCATCGAGAATTCAATTTTAGCCTTAGCCTTACACGCACAATTCTTTTACACGTACCCTACTTTGTTTTGCTAAGTTGTTTTACTACTAGGTATATTCATCTAAATCTTGCTTGACACTACGGCGACTTACACGTTTCTATCAACGAGTGCTTCTTCTTTGAACGAAAAAAGTGTGGCGCCACTCAGACATTTCTAAAGCCTCGATAAGATCATCTCTATTACCCGCTCTTCTCGCTTCAAGTGGATGGAGTGTCGAATTAATTTCGTGTGTTCTACTGAATGACAGAGCCCATTATCGCCGGTGTGGTGTCTTAATTTCCTCATAGTTGACCGTAAATTGGTTCGCAGGTTGGTACCATCAATCAGGGAGGGCTGGCGTTATCGCAACAAAATGTCGGCAATTGGTGATGGCCTTAGGGATATTATCGGCCTAATTATTAAAGTGTCGTCTCGTCTCTGAAATGTTCTAATGGATTTATCGAATATTTGACATGTTTATTTTACGGTTCAGAACAATTTTTAAATGTTCTTAGTGCTGTTTATAATTTTATCTTTATAATTTATTATGTGGTTGGTACAGTTGGCGCGTTTTGAGTAAGTACACGCTATAACTGAGTGATAGAACTTTCGTCAGTTGATTCAATTGGGACATGTGGTTTTGGATTTTTATCCCACTTTGGATATTTCAGTTCAAATACGTTTCCACCATCAGAGATTTGAAACTGTTTTATTACTGATGAAAAAATTTACCATGAAAACCCAATATAAGAGCAAATAAAAATACACGGTAAGAAATCCCAATATCTATTTCCCTCAGAAAATCGCTTGGTGAGCCAAGTCGAACTGTATCGTGGCGGGATGTCAATTCTAGTCGGTGAACCGCCGGCGGAACGATGACAGCGAACGACGTGTGATCTTAAACTACTCTAACAAACTGGTTTTAACCAGTTCTTTTTCAGACGAGAAAATTGAGTTGGTGACAGTGACACACACTGCTCGAAATCTTTCAATTTTTACTCTGATGGTTTATAAAATGCTGTTAGTTTAGTACGGGGAAATCGAAAAATAGTACATTAGGCGAAATATTTTCGTCGTTTTGATAAATGTTTATAATACAAATCTAACATAAAAATAATTAGAGACTATAGAGGATTTAGGATTAAGAGGATATATTTAAAAAATTGTTCTTTCTCAAAAAAAAATGCGTCAGAAAATAAAAATAGTAGGTAATAATATTGATAGTTATTTTAAGAACGCAAATACCTATAAGTATGTTTTAGGTTAGAAACGTTATTGACCCTCTCGTCTGTGCAGTCCTTCACATTGCATTTTGAAAACTTCAAACGTGACCGGATAGCAAAGTTTGTATCGTGGTATATAGACACTTCGCTAGAAGGAAAATTCAACGGGAAATATGGGTTTTATATTAATGTTTCCATTTACATGCATGAAGTAGTTTCGCAAAATGAACTTAGTCTAAATGCTACCCAACATTTTTTTAACAGAAGTGTAAGTTCATCTTAAACCAAGAGCTTTCTTGAAATTAGTTTATTAACACGATCGTAGTCGTATAAAAATATACTGTGCGTATTCTCCTTATTCTTTGCAGATTTGAGAATATATCAATTTATTATTTATTTTTTTATTTTTATTTATTATTATTATGCAATATGTCTAAGTAGACTTAATTTTTAACACAATTTTTTATTCATTTCACTTAATCGAGTAAATTAAAACAAAGTTAATGAAATTGTAAAAAAATTGTTCGCGCAAACATTTTAATTAAATCCTGACAATTATTTAACAGAATATTCTGTTATAACTAACTATGAAGGGTTAGTGTTTCCTGCAATAACTATGCTTTGATTTTATTGAGTACTAAACTTTTTAATGGTAGAACTAGCTTTGTGCATCATAAAAAATAATTTATTATGTTAAAAACATTCTAATTTACGTTAAAGCCATGGATATTTTCTAACATTGGCGCTGATTCACGTTGTCCTACTGTGATCTATATAATAAAACTGTACCTAGAGGTTGAAAATTTGTACATAGAAAAAAAAAGCTAAAAACCAAGTCAGGGGGATCTATGAAGTGGTAATAGAACTTATCCAACATTTTTTTTTATTTCTGTTTGTCTATTCCTACGTGATAATCTCCGTCCGAAACTGTTGGACTTATTTGAATTAAATTCTGCATCTTGGATACTTTCAATAATATGATCGATGAAGGACAACATAAATTTTATGCTTCATTTTGTAGAATCACCACCAACACCTATTTAACTATGCTTCCATCCTTAGGCGTTGTGCTATAATTAAGGTTATTGCTAGCTAGCTCTGAAATAGGATTTAATAGCTAAGTAGGGTAAAACCTGGTAATACGCCCCGTTTTCAAAGAAAGTCAAATAAAACTTACGTGTTTAAAGATATAATCAAAATGTCTAATTTAGAATAATATTTGGTATTTTGACAATCATAATGACAGTAGCTTAAACTAATAAGAAACATAGTTACTGACATTTTTATTATTTTTTAGACCTCGACATGGGGCGTTTTGTAAACAACCCGTCTGCTAATACGCCTCACTCTCGTTACAAAATGCCCCAGCACACAAAAATGATTTAGTATTACGAAACTAACATTAGTACTAAGTCTTTTTAAACTAATAAGACACATCAATTCCGTCATCCTCGAAGGAACAACTCTTCTTTAAAAAAGGCGATAAAAACCTTTTGAAGAACTACAGGCCCATCTCGCTCCTGGGTCATATCTATAAAATTGTTTTCGAGAGTCATCACGAATCGTCTCGCGCGCAGGTTCGACGACTTCCAGCCTCCCAAACAAGCCGGTTTCCGAAAGGGCTTTAGTACCATAGACCACATCCACACGCTGAGTGGAGAAGACCGAAGAGTATAATCAGCCACTATGCTTAGCGTTCGTGGACTATGAGAAAGCCTTCGATTCGATTGAGACTTGGGCAGTGCTGCAATCTCTTCAGAGGTGCCAAATTGACTACCGGTATATCGAGGTGCTGAAGAGTCTGTACGATAATGCCGCTATGTCAGTCCGACTCCAGGATCAGAACTCCAGACCAATCCAGCTGCAGCGAGGTGAAAGACAGGGAGACGTTATTCCTCCGAAACTGTTCACCGCTGAACTGGAGGATGTCTTTAAGCTTCTGGACTGGAAAGGACATGACATCAATATCAATGACGAGTACATCTCTCACCTACGGTTTGTACCGACGATATCGTAGTCTTGGCTGAGACCTTGGAGATGTCGAACGCCCACTCCAATAAATGTTGGGGACTCTGCTCTCGAAGTTGTAGACCCTTACCTGGGACAAACAGTCTAGCTAGGTAGATTTAACTTTGAGAAGGAGGTCAACCGTCGAATCCATCTTGGATGGGCAGCGTTCGGGAAGCTGCGCAATATCTTTTCGTCCCAAATACCGCAGCATCTTAAGTCTAAAGTCTTTGACCAATGTGTGTTGCCAGTGATGACTTACGGGTCTGGTGCTTACGATGGGCCTTATAAGAAGGCTCAAAGTCACCTAAAGAGCGATGGAGAGGGCTATGCTAAGCACATTGGGCTATGGGCTGGGCACATTGCGCGTAGAACTGACGGCCGTTGGGGCAGAAAGGTTCTCGAATGGCGGCCGCGCACCGGTAGACGTAGTGTGGGCAGACCCCTCATGAGGTTGACCGACGATTTGGTGAGGGTCACGGGAAGCCGCTGGATGCGGGTAGCGCAGGACCGATCATTGTGGAGATCCTTAAGGGAGGCCTTTGTCCAGCAGTTGACGTCTTTCGGCTGAGATGATGGCCTCTTCTAAGTCTTTCCCGCTCCAAGAAGCTCGGAGAGTATTACGCTCATATTTACGAGACATTTTCTGTAATAAAAACATAAAAGAATTCATTTCTATGCCATTTAAGCACTGGGGCGTTTTAAAAAAACGAAGCAGGGCATATTACCTAATTCTGTTTTTAAAACGCCCCGCCAAGTACCAAGTCACAGTTTCAAGGTTATAACGTTGAGCGCAGCAGAAGAACAAAGTGTATTTATCTGTTTTACAACAGTGCAAGTCAATTTAACACAACTATAATAGACATCAATATATGAAAAATTTTTTGCAACTTGCCACAAATTGTTTTGACGCCAAAAGATTTGTTTTAATAATATTTTTCTGTCGGACGAAACAAACCACGCGTGCACGTCAGCCATGTTGCTAGGCGACTGTCAGGTACTCGTGTATGGTTCTGTGTGTTGCGTAGCTTTGTTAGTGTGCGTGCTAGATGGGGGGGGCATTTTGTCAACCGGGGCGTATTACCGACTTTTACCCTATTACGCCTTAAGAATTTGCGGAAAGAAAGTAACTCTAAACTCTAAATGAAAATTTAATTTTTAAATTAGCCCTTTAAAATAATTTTACTGTACCTAGTCGTAAATCAAGGTTTGCTCAAATTAAATATTGCCAATACCAATTAATTCAAATGGTATCACTTTTTCTGATTTTCAATAAAAAATATTAAAAATAAAGTAGATATACCTACTCTTCCTATTACTTATTGGTTTGGCTAACCTTTTGCAGGTGGCCTTTGTCTAATCGTGGACGTCTTTCAGCTGAAACGATTATGATGATGTTCTTCTATATAAAGACACAAAACCGTTCATGAAAATCCACGAAACTTATTACATTTTTTTTTTCGCAAAAAAAAAAGGAAATATATTCTGTTGAATTTATTAGCATCTAATAGCTGTTTAAAAGAGAAGTAATATGTAAAAGCGTTACTAATGTTAGCAATTAAAGGAGATGTAAAATTTTGTATGGGAGGTGGTTTTTTATTATTTCAAAAATTGAACGGGTATTCTACGCATATAGGGTTAAAGGGTATATTCTTACGATAATCAGGATCACTTGAAAAAAAATAAAGAAAGCTCCGTTTTTTTTATAAATTGATTCGAATATTGGTTGGTAGAAAAATAAACCTAAGATCTGGCAATACAATTATACCTCTGGCAATCCTTTCAAACCGATTTTTTGTTGCGTAGTTGCTGTGAATGCTTTTTAAGAAAGAGATAGCGCATAGTATAAAAATGATCTATTGTCTCTTTCTTAATTTTTATTAAGATTTAATCGATATTTTTACTTTTTTTCTGATTTTGGCGTTAGTGTTACTTTGCGCCAGTGTCAACTGTCAAGTTTATTTTCAAGGTAGGGAAACTAAACGCTAATTTCGGTTAAAAAAAAACGGTTATTTTTCTGACTGTCAGTTGAATACCTGTCAATCCTGTCATCTATCACGTTGACATTCCATTTTTTTTTTCTAGTTTACTTTCTCTAAAAATGAAACGAAAAGGCCTTCTTCTTCTTCGAAAAGGTTCTTCAATAATTATTTTCATTAATTACTGCAAAAAAAAAGACTACAAATAAAAATAACGTTATACTTGGCTGTAAGATTTTAATACAAAAAGATAATATTAGAATAATAGCTCTTGGAAATTCATTGATCGTTCGTTTCATTATAACTTTTTAGCTTGAATAAGTTTGCAATTTTTACGAAAACGGAGCATCGATAAAATAATTTGATTAGTTATCCCGAAACCCACTTACATAAGCTTTCTAAGTAGGTATACTACTTATCCGTTCAATTTTTCGCCGAATAAAAAACCACTTTTTACGTCTCCTTTTCTTGTCGAGGACAACCGTCTAATTTATGTTTTTGGGCAGGATAAAGGTCCGGAGACCAACAATCCAGAAGTATTTTAATTTAAATATTTTGATCGCAACCTGTCAGCAATCAAAGAACCATTTTCTGCAACTCACTGCCCATCACAGTTTTTATAGGTTAGCGGAAACCGGGCGGTTGTGCGACGAATCGATTCCTTATATTAGGCTTCCGTCAGAAAACAAACTGGGCCGTTCCGAGCTTCTTTGTTCCATTGTGGCGCGCCCTTTGTTCTACCGTCGCGGATAAATTATTTTCTACGATCCTCCTTAGCTCCTATCTTGTTCCATTTCTCTCGTATTAGTTCCAGTCGATGCGCAACAATTACCGTCTTTATGTTTGGATGACGCGAAAATATTCCTGTCTGCCCTACAATTTTACGGCTCAGTATTCCATCTTGAGGGTTAAATTTAAATTCGAAAACCGAAACGATTAATACTCAAACCCAACTTCTCTTAGCGAAATCGTCTGAGAATGTTATTTAACTTTTATATTTCGGCTAACAATGTCTGAAGTATACTCAGTTTTATTACTCTTTTAAATTCTGATCGTAATTGTTTATGTGTCGTTTATTCGGAGGTCAAAAAAGTTAAAGGAGGAGTTTCATTAACGCATATCATAAAAAATACATAAATATGAGTGATTAAGGTAGACACCGAGGCAGGGGGTACGCGGGTTATGGCAGCGGAATAACGTTTTATGAGATGCAAACAAAGTAGCCTCCGTCATCCGACGTTCGATTAATGCTACGTTAATTCGGTTTAATTGCATTTTTGAGCATACGGGTTGTTTTATGGTAACTCCGTCCATTTTGCTTTTAATAAGAATTCCGAGTAACTGTTTCAATGGTTTACACACATAACTGTTCAGTTTTTGTTTATATTTTAATGATGTCCGAGTCAAATGCAAATCGTAGTCTCTAATGCAATTACTGTTACTAATTTAAATGGCACGAAGGTCCCATAGGCATGATTTGAATTTCCTTTTGAAGCTTTGGAATGAAATTATCACACACATGTAATTAGCATCTATGCAACAACGGTTCAGTAGTTGTGCCGTTATCTGGAACAGATTCTTATAACATTGCATTGCAAATTAGCCTGTCATAAAATTTAGGTTTATTTCAATATAAATGTGACACTAATCACATTATTTTTATACCCTTCTTGCCCACCGTACTCCTACCGAGACCACCTTATATGAGTACTATATGGTACTGTACTAAAGGCAATATTCTGTTCAAACTAATATCACATCGTTTCTTTACAATATTGAGTTTATTCTTGTTCACTAGTGTGAGACGAGAGCCATAGTCTTGGTTTGAACAAGGCTTATTAACTAGTTAATTAGCTTTGACGACGAAAAATGATTTGTAAAATCTTACTTCGAATAAAAACCTTTTGATTTTGATGACTGCATAGAATGGAAACTTAGAAAAAAAACTTGCTAGTTTTTTCCAAAACTACTACTTCTTGATGCTTCCAGAACATTCCAGAAAACTCTGGTGCTATTTTCATTATTATCGGATTACCGGTCGACCGATACGGGCCGTCGGGCGTTTTGCACGAACTCCAACGATATACGGGAGCTTACTTGCAGATATCCCGAAATCTTTCGGAGGATCTTGGCAGCACAGCACGGGCGGTGATAGCCTAGTTTGTGAACTGCTTGGTGTCTTTGCTATCTCAGACGAGCACGATTCTTACCAAAGCTGTATTTATAAATGCATGAAATATTGTTTTTACCAAGTTTATTTATCCTTAAGGAAATACTGCAGCAAAATACAAACACATTGATCCAATGGTTAAGAAGCCAAAAGACGGTCTTATTGCTATGGTAGCAATCTCTTCCATACATCATAATATTTTTATATTGAAGGGATGCGATAAGACTGATAAGTTAGTACCTATTCTGAATCGTCGTTAATAGCTCATCTCATATATTTATTAGCTTAAATCAGGTAATAATTTTCTAAATTTTTATCGGGTGTAAAAAAGTTTGTCTGAGAGAGAAGCATAATATTAAAGCTGAGATTTGGCATTTTAATAAAAAAATTTATATATCAGAAATATTTGAGAACCATAAAGGTAAAATGCAGATCAATATTTCAAAATATCGCTTGGTTTCTCCACTTTGGTTGCTCTTTGCATCACTAAATTAACTCTTGTTTTATCTGTGGTTTGCTGGTAAAGCCTTATTACACTTAAAAAAAAGTAGTATACATTTTTTAGACCTTCGTCCTGCTCATGTCCTGCTATAAACAAGTAATTGCTACAGATTTTCTAGAGCAACAGTAATTGAATGTGCTGATTCGTAAACTACACTACATCCACAAATTTATTACTAAAACTATTTATATTTTCTACGAGTAATTTGCACTGTTTTACGAAATTACCTACTTTTACCTGTAGTTCAGCGAAAGACCGATCATTGTGGAGATCCTTGGGTGAGGCCTTTGTCCAGCAGTGGACGTCAACTGGCTCAGATGATGATGTGATGATGATGAACTGTAAGTAGTATAAAAACAAATTTATTATTTTGACGTATATAATAATATGTAGATAGCTTTATAATGGATTGCGATTAATCATCTGTGATTTTGTGATCTTTTCTGCATTTGGGTTGTAAGTAAAGATAAAATACAAATATTCTTCCGACCGATACCTATCGGCTGACTAAATTACCTGGTGTTAGAATTATTGAGCTAGTGCTAGTAGCCATTCAATATTCAGCCTGCAATGTCCTAACGAAACTGGGGAAAGACACACCGTTGTTGACAAAGAATTGCTGACGCTTTTTATCTTGTTGACAAAGAAAGAGTCAGCAATAGATTTAAAGAACTAACTAACTTTAATGAACCTTTCTTCAACTGACTAGCAATGTTATATTTGTTCGACGAGTATCAAGTACCACACCAGGATTCGAACCCGGAACCTCTGTAATGTGAATTATACCATTCATCATTTCTAGACAGTGGCTATTCCAATCTTTCGGCCAGAATTGGTGACTGCATTGTAGTTCGTCTCATTGACTCTATCCGTAGTGCAGTTGTAAATTACGTCAAAGACGACTTGAAGTCGTGTCTTCAGTGATGCCAACAGTAAATCTTGTTAATGAGCGACAGTGATCGTGCGCGAGATTACCCAACCGATGTGATAGTCACTTGTTTTGTTTCGAGTGAAATATGGTATATGTTTAGAGTTCCGTAGCCAAATGGCAAAAAACGGAACCCTTGTAGATTCGTCATGTCTGTCTGTCCGTATGTCACAGCCACTATTTTCCGAAACTATTAAGAATTATACTGTTGAAACTTGGTAAGTAGATGTATTCTGTGAACCGCATAAAGATTTTCACACAAAAATAGAAAAAAAAAAATCAATAAATTTTGGGGGTTCCCCATACTTGGAACTAAAACTTAAAAAAATCGCACTAAAAAAGCAATCTCTAATTGTACATTTCCTGTTTGCGTGCAATAAAGAATTTTGTATTGTATTGTAAAACTCGAAAAAATTTTTTCATCAGAACCATCCGTGTGGGGGGGTATCTATGGATACGTCTTCAAAAATGATATTGAAGGTATTATTTTTTTCTAAAGTGAATAGTTTTCGCGAGAGTCACTTCCAATGTGGTAAATGTGTCCCCCCCCCCCGTAACTTCTAAAATAAGAGAATGTTGGAACTCAAAAAATATGTGATATGCATTACCATGCAAACTTCCACCGTAAATTGGTTTGAACAAGATCTAGTAAGTAGTTTTTTTTAATACGTCATAAAACGTTAACAGCAATTTACCTTTCACTATTATTAAAACATCGATCAAAGTTACAACGAACTACAAGAACTTTCATATCATGTTACTTGCTGCTACGGAACCCTTCATGGGCGAGTCCGACTCACACTTGGCCGTTTTTTTCTAGTACCTTGATGACCAATCTTGGGTCTCGATTCTTGGTGTTTTTATAAAACAATTATAAATTTGAATATAGGTAGGTAAGCAAAAAAATCTGATATTATTTCAAGGTTAAAGGAGGATCAATCTTTAATAATTTTCATTTATGACTTGCTACTTTTGCCTATGAAAATATAAAAAGAGCACTTTTTGGAGAAAAGAAAATGCTTACAGTATCTTAGGTGAAATTTTATTTCTAAAAAGTGAGGAAGAAGCAACCCTCGATATATTTTTCGTTTCAATAACAGCACCAGAAAAGGTTTTAAACAGTTCTGTTGTTTATTTTCTATCTTAGCATCAGAGAATCCCTATAAAATATTAAACGTAACATCTTTCTAATAACGTTGAATTATTCGACAAAAACCCTTCTCCGGAGTCTGAATTGAATCAATTTGCAACATTCGCGCCAGACTGTTAAAAAATGTATCGTTCTGCAAAACAACGCAATCGAGCACATGTGTAGCAGAAAAATACGAATTTCATGCGAATTGCAAGCGCTATCGAACTACGAGAGGATACTTAATAAAATTTAATGAAATCCGGCGAATAAATGTGAATAGGTACATTTGTTTCCTTATTCTCTTCAAACACGCTTACTGCATTTTTAGGTCAGATGCAGGAAAGACATTGTAATTTAATTTTAGAAGTTGCTGCATTTTGCAATTTTATTTGTCGAAAACTTTTTCATACTTTCCCTGAGAATTGATAAAAGAATGCTACGATTTTTCAGTAGAATCACGACGTTGGCGTCGTCGTTTCCATTTGAGATTTTTCGGAAATTTGCTTCTAGCAATTTTGTCTGGAAATGAAACATTATTAATCTTCAACAGACGCGGCACCAAAATGAACAATCTGCTCTGAATGTGCCGCCCTTGATAAGTTTCGGCATTGAATACACATCACACAAATACAGAGATCTGAGGGATCTAACAAAAGGGTTTCAGTATTAAAATACGGCGTAATAACACGATGTAATCCTTTATCCAGATGGCATAAATCGTTACTAACAAGCGGTGAAGCAAGGGTACAAATAGGATGTCAGGTGAATTGGGGCTTAATACAGCGAGGTAGGTAGGCCGGTAATCCAGTCTTAGCTAGGGATTACACGTGGGAGCCTAATGCTTCGTTCGGTAATGCCACCGCGTGATCCGCCGTTGTCTTAACCCTGGGTCTGCAAACGCGTTTAATTGTAGGATTGTTGGAAACCGTTTTAGAGACCTTACAACAATATTCATACGAGTATTTATCCTTTTTTTACTACAAAAATTTTATTTCGTAGAAGTGAGTAGATAGGTACTCACAAGCTGTCACCGACCTAATAATCAAAGGCACTTAATTTGTTTCGTAAGTACAAAAAAGTACACTTGACTTAGCCTTGTTGAATTATATTTATTTCATAATTTTGAGAAAATTTAATTTTGATGTCAACTTTATATTATTGTATTACTTTTTTGTCTCTTTGTGGTTAGTTTTTCTATTATAATTCAAATTATATACATTTTGTATTTACGTATAACCAACTTTTAAGACATTTAAATTGGGCTCATTTTACGTCCATATTTACTGGCAACTTTTACCTTCCGCTTCGATAAGCATAATTTCATCCTTTATAATGACAATGATTTCTTTATTCTCCCATAATTTTGCTGCATAAAAAAGTTAGATTAAGTTTGAGACTGGTCGTAACTTGTCAAACAATTTTGTTTTATCTCATTACCTCTCTTGATACCTACATCTGGAAGATTGCATTACGTGAATAAATGCAACATATTCGTGTAAATGTTTAGATATATAAAAACAAAGGTTTTTAGGGTTCCGTAGCCAAATGGCAAAAAACGGAACCCTTATAGATTCGTCATGTCTGTCTGTCTGTCTGTCCGTCCGTCCGTCCGTATGTCACAGCCACTTTATTCCGAAACTATAATACCTATACTGTTGAAACTTGGTAAGTAGATGTATTCTGTGAACCGCATTAAGATTTTCTTACAAAAATAGAAAAAAAGCAATTAATTTAGGGGGTCCCCATACATAGAAATAAAACAAAAAAAAATTTTTTTCATTAAACCCATACGTGTGGGGTATCTATGGATAGGTCTTCAAAAATGATATTTAGGTTCTTAATAACATTTTTTTCTAAACTGAATAGTTTGCGCGAGAGACGCTTCCAAAGTGGAAAAATGTGTGTCCCCCCCCCTCTAACTTCTAAAATAAGAGAATGATAAATCTAAAAAATATATATGATGTGCATTACCATGAAAACTTCCAACGAAAATTGGTTTAAACGAGATCTAGTAAGTAGTTTTTTTTTAATACGTCATAAATCGTAAACCACAATTTACCTTTCACTATTATTAAAACATCGATCAAAGTCACAACGAACTACAAAAACTTTTATATTATGTTACTGGCTGCTATGGAACCCTTCATGGGCGATTCCGACTCGCACTTGGCCGCTTTTTTATGGTTGATAAGGTACTAATGTTTTTTTAATTTTTCATTTTGATCGAGTTTTTATCATTGATTGGTGTTGCTTTAATATTTTCTAAAGAATTGATGTTGCTGTATTGTTTTGAATTTATAAGATTTTAATATTTTTGAATGAATACTCCCTAAATTCATTCGGTTGTGTTTTAAGAAATGACTAGACGCCCAGGCTGTTTTATTTGGTTGTATGACACGTACTTTACTTTTATTACACGTATTTAACGCACTTTTAAAATGCGTTTTAGCGTGGCAACCCAGCAGGTGTCATCATACGCGAGGTGACAGTGGAATAATAAAATTTTACTACCATCGTTTCATAAATTTCAGGCGATTTTATGCATAGCATTAATGTTTTAGAGCCCTAATATTATGATAATAAGCGTTCACGACAAAATGCCTGTTTATAGGTTTTGTGAAATTTTTAAATAGCAATCCCTTACAATTTTTTTCTGTGGTTAGTTTTTGTTGGACATAAAAGCTTGTCCCAAAGAACCAACAGAAATAACGATGTCTTATCTATTGATGAGCGCTGTCTACGTCTACATATAGCACTGTTTAGCATATACTTATTACCAATTCTGCATTCATTTCATCTTAAACCGCAGCACCACCACCAGCAGCTAAAAAAGGATGTTCATATTAGCACGGTTTTGCCACAGAATTATTTGAGGTACGCTCCGGCGGTAGATGGCAAATATAGCCCAATTTAATAATATACCCTCCTCGGAATTATGCGGAGTCCGGTGTTTGTTTCAGTTTTACCGCCAACTGGGCGACATTTATTGTGACAAAAAAGTGGACTTCAGTTGAATATAAAGAGCGTGAATCGAGCGCGCGAGATGTGGAGAAGAGACGGTCAGACGGTAGTTTTTGTTGCGCCGGCGGCGAACGCGACTTGCGTCCGTGTTTTGCGCTCATTTGTGCGAAAAGCGACATGCCGCGTGATCCTGTCACTAAACGGATATATTTGGGACGGTCGTCAACAAAACATAACTTTATCGACGCAAAAAGTTTCGCCACCAGTTGGTAGTTTGTAAGCCTAACGAGGGAAAGTAAAAACTTTATTGATTCTAAGTATCGTGTTTGCTATTTTATTGAAAAACCATTTGCTTTTGGAGCCTTCTGAGTGTGTTTACGAATTTATAAACTTTTTCTATACGAACCGAATTATGTTTACTTGCTTAGCGTGTGGGTTTCGAGGTTAACGTATCTCACAAACCCTGGTATCAAAATCAAGATAATTATAAAAAAATCCTCACCTTGTTGAATGTTAAATGCGCTCTAAGTACAAAGCCTTTGATTATATACAACTCTAGATGGAGTGTCACCTTATTAACCCCACAGAAAAAACAGGCCGACTTTTACATGTTTGTGCGCGTGACAGCTATGTCTGACACAAATGTCATCTATCATAGTGTGCGTGTATAGAGATAGCGTGTATTACTATTTCCCAATATTTCGGGAAAATTAAGAATTCTACTCATGAGATGTACCTAGTAGTATTGAAATAATGTTATTATTAACAACTTTTGAAGATTTTAATCAAGATCCAACTTTTTTCGTTTATTAATATAAAATTACCATACGCGCATAATTTCAGAACGGCTGTTCCTAATGGACTCTTTTTGTTTTATTCTGTCAAAACTAGGTTTCTACCTGAAAAAAGAAATGCGGACGAAGCCGGAAGGCAAACACAAAGTTGTGTCATCATCATCATTTCAGTTGAAAGACGTCCACGACAGTTGATTATAAACATTTTATTATTATTTATTAGTGATTATTATAAAAGTGTATAATCTTCAAAATAGTAAATAGTTAAAATACCATAGCTATATCGTATTTTAATTATTTTTTGCAAAATCGGATAAAATAAAACGTTAAAATTGGATGATTCTAAGTTGGACACAAACATTGAAAAACTCAATGTGATTTATTTATTTATTACTAGCTGTCCGCCCGCGGCTATACGCCCGCGTTGTTTTTTTTCCGGTTTTTTTTTCTCACCTTTTAAACCTCCTGGACTTTCATGAAGATTTCAAGACCAAAATTAGCCAAATCGGTTCAGCCGTTCTCGAGTTTTAAGCAGACTAACGAACAGCAATTCATTTTTATATATAAGACTAGCTGTCCGCCCGCGGCTATACGCCCGCGTTGTTTTTTTTTTTCGTTTTTTTTCTTACCTTTTAAACCTTCCCTGGACTTTCATGAATATTTCAAGACCAAAATTAGCCAAATCCGTTTAGCCGTTCTCGAGTTTTAAGCAGACTAACGAACAGCAATCCATTTTTATATATAAGAAGAAGATATTCCGTAAGCGAAAAAAAAAACGGGTTATGTTCTAAATCGACAACCTTAGGTTGAGGATTGACTTTGTTGCTAAGGAATACCTACCATTTTAATGGTTTGAAGTAGCATACCAAAGATTAGGCTGTATAATCTTTGGTTCCCTTGCCTCTTGAGAATAGGTATTAAACGAAAATTGTCTAACCTAAAATAAAAGTTTGTGTAATTAATGTGCGTCATACGCAAACTAAATTAATCAAAAGCTAAAAAGACCTCATAGAATCACATAATAATTTATTATTATCGTTTTAATGAGTGCATTAAGGATATACGATTTAAATATTTATCCAAACTAAAGTATTCAAAGTATATACGTAAGTAATGAATAAAAATTGGTACATTCGCCTAAAAGCTTATTTGGTGTATTTGAATTTAATTTGATAGTCTCTGGGAAAACATGGAATTAAGATATGGCCACCCCGAGAAAAAAATACAAGATGGAGTCGTAATTTCTTTACGTAAATTCAAAATTGTTGAAATTTATAATTTATTGTTTTAACATTATTTACTGATGGAAGAATATCCCTTTAGACATTTTAAAGTGCCCTCTATAATTCCGGCACACTTTTATGGTGAAAGATGTCATTTTGTCGAAGAAAAATGAAAATTATTTACGATGCTTTGGACTAGCAGTTCGTTTGACGTCTCCATTCGGACTGACAGGTGAAAATTGAGTGAAGGGGTAACAGTTGCCCCTTTATTTTTTAGACGCTTTTGTACTCCTAGGCTCTATCTAGAGTTGTATATAATCAAAGTACAAAGCGTTGGTGAGATTTCGTTCAGGGCCAGCAGTTTAAATTGTTTTTACCTTAAGTTGCCTAGGTGCTCAATGGTTTACTAATTCAAATCCTGACAGATAAAAGATTTTCTTTTAAAATTTCTTATGATGTGTAAGTATCACATTATGTTTTATAAACCGCTATAACAAGATCGCTGTTTATAAAAAACTTGCGGTAGGAGCCTGCTCTTATTCCTGGCATCCTCGTTGGAAGGAGATAGATTGATATTCCCTGACAATGTTGTGGCGTATAGACAGCCATTGCTTATCTCGAGTAACGAGATAACTAATGTGCACCATTTACCGGTTTCACTGCGGTTATCTTGACTTGAAATTCGAGCAGCTACCTTTATCGGCTGCAAATTGAATTTATTTCCTTCGTAATTGCGTGAAATATGTTTTAGAGGTGTACAAAAGCTGTCAGCTTTGTCGCGCGGGATAAACGTGGGGATCCCAGCGTCCATTGTCCCGGGAAATCAGTGCCGACAATCTCCCGGATCGGGATCTTATCCCGGGGATGCCGGATCGGCTCCCGGCGAGACGCCGTCCTCCGGATGTCCTGAAACGTCTGCCAGGATTATCAACACGCATTCCACTATCGGTGTTTTTCCTCCTTTTCCATTGTGTTATGGAAGAAAAGCTGGCTTAGGCACTCTTTGTAGAGGAACATTCTTTGAAATATATCAGAAAACTAGCGTTGTAAAGTGATAAAACTTAAAAGCAAGCTTTCATAGAGGCACTTTGCTTGTTTTGTTGTCTTTGGTTGTTGTTTGGATTGTATTTTTTGTTGATTAAATTTAAAACACATTATCCTCACACTTTGTGACTACAGAAATAATCAAAATACTGTCCAAATTTAAATTCAGCGACAAATTGAAATTACTACGGTCAAACTTGATCCATCTGTAAGCCGAAAGCCGGACACATGTCTAGCTGTTGTCCTTAATTGATTTAACATGTCCGACGTCGACAGCTCGCGTTAACAAAAACAAAAGTCCCCAGCGGATTTCGGCTCACATATGATTGCCACTGTTCTGAGTTTGTTTTGCTAAGTACCGTGACCGGTGATACGGTTTGTACGTGCTTCGGAGCGGTCCCTTTGTCACTTAGTGGAGTGTGGAAAAGGCTTTTGTCTATTTTTGTTGTTCCTTTCGGAGTGAGTAGCCGAAAACGTGTAGTGAACTGTAAATATGGTTAGTCGCGGCCAATTTTGTACTTTACTGGTTTGTAATATCGTTCGTATTGTTCTTCTGTTCTTGGAACAGAAATGGCGAATAAAATAATTTTAGCCTTTGTACAGATGTTGTCTTACTTTGACTGACGACCATTAATGTTGACGGTCTAATTTATTGTTGAACCAAGATATTATTATGTTATTTGAAACGTGTCTACGCCGAAATGTAAATTGTTTACAATTATCTTTTCTTTTTTCAAATAATTTTATTGCTGTAGTCAAGAACGTTTTTACAAAATATTTTGTCGGCTGTCACTTTTATTTTATTTAGCCCAGAATGAAAAATACAGTATAATTTTGATTGACGCATCTTTTTTATCACTATCGTTTGTAAAACTCAGCCTTCGTAAGTTTTTATAACAGTAGCAATCGTATCGACTTGTTCGTAACAAGTCTCTATAAAGCATCAAGCTAATCAACTGTCAGCTCGATAACAGCAAGATGCGGCTTGTAATTCAGGCTAGTTGCCGCTATCATCGGAGAAGCATTGAAGCCCGATCACTGGCTAAATAAATCATTAGTTGACGGCGGTAATCGCGTCCAGATTCCACAACTTGGACGGACGTCGAGTAGTCGGCGCAAATTAGCGAGTGCGCGCGGCGATAGCGTTGTTTGTTTAAAGAGGGCGGTCCAAGCGGTAATTTTACCAGAGTCTTGCATAGGAAATATTGTTTTTATCGTTCCGTACCTCAAAAACAAAACGGAACCCTTATTGGATCACTCATGGCTCTGTCCGTTCGTCCTTCTGTCACAGCCAAATTTCTCCGAAACTACTAGACCTATTTTCTCCATACTGAAGCTTTGACAAACTTTTCATGACTATTATGCTAGTACCTACTATTGTATATTCTGTGCTATTATACAAATACTATTCCGTTATAAAATGTATCTTTCTGTTAATAATGGTCATGTTCATGTATCATGTTATTTTATTAAGTGAAATATTATTATATTAAGCCTACTGGCTTATGTTACCACCTAATACATTAAGCTGTTTGTAATTCTGTTAAAATAAAAATAATATAGTTAGATAGATACTTATATTCTGCTATTCAGAAAATAATTAAATTTATACCTTTTCTAATATTTGAAAATATTAATCTATTTTTACTAAGCACTTGCGTTCAGATACACAGGGCTATACACTTTTGCTGAATTCTTCATTCCTTCTTTTTCGTATGATGAAGTTGCGAGAGTGCTTTAGGGTCTCGACAAGTTTGGTGGTAGCTCATGAAGTAAATACCAGGCAAAGTGAGAATCCAGTATATGACAGTTTGCAAAACGCTACGTCTCCTGGCTCGGCCCCGTGATTACAGTCGGAGTCGCGTGGCTGCGCATCTCCCGTTCTAATTATGAGCACCCGCCCCACAAAGCCTGAGGATCCGCCATGAACTCTTATAGGCTAATCAGTTTACGTTCAACGAGCGAGACGAAACTAGAAAACTCATTACACCGTCCCTTTCAACCCCCGCCAAATTAATTGCCACAATTTTGTTACAACCTAGGTTCCTTGTAATTTCCCTCTCACCCCTTCTTTACTCATTTATATTCCGGATAACATCTTCAAATTTGTTCGTATTTATACCTAATTTCCTTACACGTGTTCCGATGTTTTGAATACAGAAGCGTTTTGGAAGTTGTGACTGGGTTGCGTTACATGTCTTCCCAGAAAGGAGTTTAAGGAAGTGTCGACTGATAAAGGAAACAATAGGCGATACACTAAGTACAAAAAGCGGGCTACTAAGCAATAATCAGTGGTTCGATACGGGTTGGACATACCGTACCAGTTTTCTCTCGCACGCTATCACTTCCTACTATTATCGGTTAGCTACGCCGAAGACCGGCCTTAACTAATGTCTCCTTTTGTGACCGTGGGCCGGTTTAATCAGTTGTTTATATTATTGCTTACGACTGCGCGATATAATCGTTCGTTTACCGTTTCTCATTGTCCCGGGGTGAATGGTAGCGGCTTTTCTGCGATAGAAAATTTATAGAGGGAAGCGGGCGGCTATATTTGTTTAGGATTAAGAGGTTCAGCTGTACATCGAGTTGAACGACAAACAAAAGCTGCGTCGCCGCAAACTGTTGTTTGTTTAATTGTACACGTATGATAACGCGTTGACGACCCCTGGATTTAGGGCTTGCGAAGTTTAGAAGGATTAAATGTCGCGTCAGTTTGCTCTACATATGAGGTGGGAAAATTGCTTCGGGAGCTTATGTGGTGAGGCTTCTTGGGAAGATTAGGCACATACTTTGATATTATAAGCGGAAAACTTTGCGACAGTTCTTGGAAGGATGAGAGCCACCCGAAATGTGATATTTATAACTGTGAGATGAAGAGATTTTATTGCTGAAGGTTTTACTTAGTTGAATATTATTCACTATGCGTCACACTTTAGCACACGTGTAATACCCGCAGATACGTTAAGTACAAAAATAATTTTTATATCTGAATTCTGAAGAATAGTTTCATAATTGGATAAGTTTTATAACTCTGAAGTTATTTTCAAGTGAGTTGGCATATTTTCTGTACTTACGCAGAATCGTTAATGGATCACAATTTATGTAGAATTTTACTAGCATTTTTTAGGGGGTAAATTATTAAAAATTGCTAAAATATGGGCCTCATTCATTCGAAGTGTTTAAACGAAGTCTTAAGGAAATGGAACAACATTATTTTACTTTCCATCCATATAAAATGTTATTCTTATTATTATGTGGAACACACGTGGAACACGATAAAATAAAATTTATATTTCTAATTAAAATTTATTTTCTGACTTCAAGTTGAAGTTACCCTGGATGAACGCTTGTCGTTCCGTTCTTCCCACAAATCTAGTAAAGTTTGATACTTTGATTTAGAAACACTACGAAAAACTAGAGTTATTATAATTATGCTAGTATTAACCGAAATACTTGGCACTAAAATCCTAGAGGACTACTTGCCAATTTCATAAGGCTCCTAAATTCAAACCCAAGGGCGCTCCCCCGCAAGTCCGGTGAAGATTGATCCGTCGTACTTTTTCGCCACTAGCATAGGTCTTTAAAAAATACCCGAGGATGTTATAAGGCAACTTCTGAATTGATCTCTGAAGCCAAAGCGTAGTTAACTATAAAATTACTTTATTATTTTTACTTCCTTTGTATCTTTATTTGTATAGATTGCGCAAAGATGGTTGACATTTCCACGGCATTTAGCAGCATTTATTGAGTCGTTATCTGTCTTACAGTGACTTTGCATTCCGTTTATTGCCGCAGTATCTATGTTGGGTAGACGGATCTTCTAGCCACTTTATAGCAGCAACATTCGCGGTGTAATTGTAAGGAAATAAAGTAATTCAGTTTACTACTAGTCCTTCAAGGTACGTTTCTTGTTATTGTAAATCAGACTCCGAATAAGTAGTTGTCGCTGACATTATAATATAGGTTATTCCGTGTCTTGATTAAAATTTCTTACCATTTTTAGCTTTAGATTTTCATTAATTTTATGTTTCGAAGCACAAAATTTAATATCGTCAAATTTTATTGCTATTTATTAAATTTCACACATAGAAATAATATTTTTATTCATTGGTCCTAAACTTAGCAATTCAGGTGATTTAGGTGATAATCTATACACAGCATCTATGAATATGACCAAGCACTTTAAAACCACTTTGCATCATACATGACTATAAGTACTCATACTATAAAGAGATCGATTACCTAAATTTAATGCGAAAAAAAGCCATTATAAAAATGGTACTTTGCATTTGGTGGTATGTAGTTTGCAAGAAATTGAAAATAAATAACCCAAAGAATCGAAACACGCCCTGAAACGAGGAGGTTCCACCCTTAATCAGCCAAATGAAAGCGATCAACGTCCACTAAAGGACAACTAAAGCTATGTCCTTTACTGTGCTCGGCCACGCATCGACATTAAGATAATCGAATGTCGGTCAGTTCATTAGTTAATTAAACACGATACGCGTCGCCGGCACGTCGATTCATGATCATTACTATAATTTGCGTGGTTGTTATCTGTAAAATGTTTATGTCATTTAAATAATCACTTTTTTCATTTTGGTATAAATTCTACGTATCAATATACTTACTTCAATACAGCGTCTGTGGTCGATTGATCAAGTACTCGCCTCACGTCGGGTTCGAATCTCGGTGGGGACTCGTCGATCAAATATCTCTTTGAGACTTTCCCCACTTTGGTTAGGACATTGCAGGCTGAATCACCTGATAGTCCCAAAAGAAAGATGTTTCCGTGCTTAGGAAGGCACGTAAAGCCGTTGGTCCCGGTTACTATCTACGGGTACGGACGTAGTCGTTAGTATATGAGCCATGTCGCCCATGTCAAAGCTCAACGATTTTGACACCAGGGTTTATGAGGTAGCTCAACCTCGAAACTCACACGATAAGTGACCGATATTCGAATATATGTTTCAGAAAATTTTAACACTTTATTGTAGAACAGTTTAGGGTGAATTTCCCGGGACCAAAAATTGCGCGGCATTGATGAAATTGGTATTAAAAAATATAGTAATAATGTTCTAATATTTTTTTCTAGTTAGGTGAAATAGTAATCTATGTGGAGCACTGAATATTTTAATAATAGGATTAATAGATACTCGAAAAATTTTTATTAAACCTCGAAATCTTTCATTACCGTGTTTGTCCACACCTCACCTTGATGTGTATTATACCTCGTTGTTAAAAAACTATGGGTTGTTTACATTTAAACCTAACTTTATTTGATACGTGAATAGTTAAAGTATTGCTACGTAATACAATTATTAAAATATTTGAACAATACAACGAATGGTTCATCAAAAGACATTTGTCCCAGAACTACCTTTCATTGCCGTGTCCTAATTATGTTCAAGGATATTGTTTTATTTATCACCTTGTGTCCTCCCATTGGTGTGCTAAACGTTGCGTATGAGTGCCGCCTAAGTGCTCGACGTGGAAGGACGACCACACGTGCCTGCGTTTTCGTGCTATAAATTTAAGTATTCAATTTTTTTGTTACTGGACATTTTTTCTTTCATCGCCGTGCATAGGTATAACTTCTCTTTGAATAAGTTTACCTTCTTGATTAAGTATTCAATAGGACGTAATTTCTTTTATGTTTATTTGTGAAGTATTTATTACTTTGAATAATTAATAGATTTTTTGTTATTTAAATTTTTTGCCCTGATTTTCATCTCCATGCTTACATTTCCATGGTTTCCGTGGCCTAAATTTGCTATGGCAATGAAAAAAAAGACACGGAAATGAAAAAAATTTCATTGCCATGCCTTGCTGTGGCCAGATGTTTCATTGCCGTGGCTAAATATTTCATTTCCGTGTTTTACGTTTTCATCGCCATGTTATGATTAGGCAAAGAAAACATCTGTTGGAGCACAGGTCTTTCATTGCCGTGGACACTTGTTTCATTGCCGTGCACGCATGTTTCATCGCCGTGGCACGAAATTTTCGATCTTATGTATCTCGTTAGTTTTTTAAGTTATCTGCTAGATATTTAGCAAGGATACATACATTTTCAAAAGCTTTAATAAACGCAGACTTTTTTTTAATAAACCTTAAGGTAAAAAAAACCACGGGAATGAAGATTTTAGGAGACCTGTTGAAATTCACTCTTTAAAGAAAATTTAACATAACCCAAATCATGCTTGGTTATATTTATATCTTTTTTTATTCGTGGTCCAGAGAAAACTACATAAAGAAGACCAGAAAATAAGGTTACAGACTAGAAAATAAGGCATGTACTGTAATCGATTCATTCACACATAAAATATTAAACAACTTCGAACGAACTCTGTTTCTAGTTTCAAGTTCGTTATCATTTTATCGGCTGAAACACTCCTATAAACTGTTTTAATAAAGTGAACGAAGTCGCAAGCACCAACTAGTTATTTATAAGACAAGTTGCAATAGCTATCGTAACTCGACCGTTTCTATTGGCAGAAATGGTTGTTCAATAGTATCCGAATGGTTGAGAAAATACCGCGTCACATAATGTACGTAGTTTATTGAACTGGTCCGGGAAACGTGTTGGCCGCCCGTTCGCTAATTCCGTCCATTGAATTCAAATTGAAGAGTAAAATGTGCGGACATCGTACAGTCAGTGTTCACAGCGTATCGGCACGCAGTTGATAAAGGACGTTATAATATGTGGAATGGTTACTCTTCCCCCCGTATCGAAACGTCGCCCCCCCTCCCCCTTTTTACAAAGAATCTAGCTCACGCAGCAGTTATATATTTCGACACGCATACACGATATCAACGAGGAACTTTGTATCGACCGGAGAGAAATATTTATCAAACTGGCTGAAACTATCTCTGAAAGTACTTATATGAAAATCTCTCTGATGAATTTTCAATCGTATGGACAAAATATTTCTTAATTTATTTTTTGTAGACAATTATATTTTCTGTTCAACAAAGCAATACTGCCGTGCTAATGCAAGCACAGTAGCCATTATTCTGTAGATGCCGTGTTCACATAGTGAATGGAAGAAAATGATAGTATAAAAAAGTTTTATTCTTCTTTTGCTTCTGCCTTGTCATGTCCGGAATAGTCCGGATATATAATTGATTGATGGTATTCTTGATTGGTTTTGAATAATATGACTCTTGCTCTGCCCTTAACCACTCTGTTTTAGTTTTCTTCGCTAATGTTTCACTTAGAAAATTTCTCCTTTGTACTACAATGACTAACAACACCATTTATGTTATCGCATTAGCAAAACGTCTCTCTTCTACCATGAATATTCCGCCTGCCGGAGTTTGAGTTGAGGCGGTTTCGTTTTACGCCATTTAGCTGTTTAGAGCCGTCTGTAGTGTTCGAATTGTAACGTGGTAATGACCATTGTAGGCGCCTGGCATAAATTCTCTTATTTGCATCGAAACGTGCCCGAGTACGTTACTCCATGCCGTATTGGATTGCCTCGGAATGCAACCACTTTAACCAGATTGCGCATGTGCTTGTTGCAGAGGGCGGAAATTCGCGATTGAACAAGTGAAACAAAATTAACGGCCAGCTAGGTTCGCCATTTGTATTTTTTTAGACTCTTTGAATCTTGAATAGTTTTTTTGTTGACTGTTGTGAAATTATCCAACTTCAGACGCGCTTTTTGTGCTGAAATTCATTGATTATCTTCAAAATCTTAATTCGTAGTAAGTTCCGTCCGCCGTGTTTGAGTTATTAAAAGTTTTTGAAGTATACTTTATACGCGAACTTACTCTTACATACATACTTGAAAAAAAAAAGTGTAACATTGTGATGATTCCTTTGTGCATGCTGTAACCATAACATTAAAGCTCTTGTCTAAATATAGGGTATTAACTATTAGCTAGCTTGAATAGCTAACAAGCAATATCTACACAAGAACTCCCCAGAATTCACGTCAATAGATATTAGTGATGTGAATAGTTCAGCTATCAATCCAGAATTGATAAGTAATTATAATTTATTTGCTAGGCCTATCCTGAAAATGATGATGTTGATAGAGTTTTTCTTGGGAAATGTAGTAGGGAAGAAATCGAGGAAACCAAGATTGCAGAAGATCATTTGTTTTCATAAGAACAAAAATAAGAATATTATTATATTAAAGAACAACTAAATAAGAGGCAAAATGTGAACAATGATGATGATGAGAATAAAATGAGCATACCCCATTGGAATATGAGATGAATTCGACGAGACAATAAATGTTATACTACATTTTCAAATGAAGCTAGTCTCGATTACTAAAACAGATTAGGCGTATTGTAGACCAAACGTCTTTGACAAAGTCAAACTCGTTACCAACACAAATATTCAAAACATCCCTAGTAATTAGTTTATAGTCAAGCAGCGGATGAGCTGATTAAGTAAACAATCTCGACAGTGCATGTTAATTTGCGTAGTTCCAGACTTGGATCAAGATGGATACTAATTGCGTCTAGTACTGTGTTGGTCTTGATGAATGTCTGTTACGTGTCCGTGATTAATTTATTTTCTTAAAAGAAGTTGATTCTAGTGTCAACGATGTGTGTCTCTTATCGAGTAGGGTTCCGTAAGTATAAGGTAGAGGCACGTCGGATTTTGTTTTCGAGTAAATAGTATAAATACTGTATAGTAGTTTCTATGTTATTCTCGCAATACATTACCTGTTTTGGAAAAAAAAAATATAGTGGTTAATTTTCAAAAAAATAAAAATTTTAGGACTAGCATAATATTTGCATTAATTAAATATTCTATTCAACAACGTCCTGCGATTCAAGTGGAGAACCGTCATTTTCAATAGAATACAATTTTTCAAAATGTGTATAAGTGCCAATTAACATTTTATTATTAATTTCTTAGACTTCCAATCCTCCTGATAGTTTCCTGTAACATGAAACTATGTTGAATAAAGAGTTGTCAACAAACTATGTTGAACAAAATAATATACATTTTCAAATTAAACTAGAATACAAAACCCATCATCAAATCCAACTCGGTCTTCTCGTTTTTCTTCCTTGGTAAGCTAATTATAATTAACTACTGACTTGACCACTTTGTAAGCGAAATGGCATCAAGATGTGTGTCCGCGGCACTCTTATTATCAGGCATCCTAAGGAGTGTCACGTCCAATGAAATCGCTGGTCCGGTGCGGCGTGCGGTCGGGAATTACTGAACTACCTACTTTTAAATAGCCTATTATGAAGACCGCGAACAAATTACTGATGGGCCTGTGTCGGTGTTACTAGCGGAGGTGTAACCTTGTTAAGACTTCACCTCATGCTTGCACTAGAGGAATACAATTGAAAGATATACAGGGTTACTTTTTAATCAGTGCACAAATTTTGTGTACACAGTCAGTATCGTTAATAGATCACATTAGATGAACAAAAAAAATTTTTTTTTTTTTTCAAATTTTGACACTATTTTTAACCCGTTTAGGGAACGAATTTCAAAAAACGTCAGAATACGTGTCCAATTAATTAAGCCAATGAGTGTATAATACGAAGTATCAAGAAAATTGGCGCGTATTAAATTTCTTCCCATACAAAATTTGATACCAATTTTGTGCATACAATGGCGATATTTCGATTTTTTTGTATGTAACGTGATAAAATAAAAATATAAGGGTATTTTTATTTTCTTTAATCTATGCCTATCCAAAATTTGTGCACTGATTAAAAAATAACCCTGTATAGATAGATAGATAGAAAACACTTTATTGATACACAAAACACAGTTCGCTTACAAAGAGGTCAAATTGCTTAAACTTACTGTACTTTTTTGTAAAGATTTTCTAATCAATATTGAAATTCGTTTTTCTATCTTAGAATTTCTGTGTTCTCTTTAATGACGCTTTACGTTAAACGTTAAAACTTTTTATTCAGCTGATGCAATGATGAAGAAATAAAATATTTGATTTTTCAGACTTAAAAAAGAATATTTTTTTTTATCATATATTTGAAATACAACTTTGTCTGTTTACGCATTAAATTCAAGTTAAAGAAATAAAATAGAATAGAAATCCATTTGAAGAACAATTATACCTTTTTGGAATCTGTTTCTGGCTTTCTGAGTGCTACTTAAATTGTTTATAAACTCGTCTAAATGTCTTCAAACTTTTCGTACTTGCTTGAAACTTCAAGTCTTTTAAGGTGACAGTTTTCTTCCTAGAGTTTGAAAGATAAATTAATCATAATACTTTGCAAGTACTTAAACAAGTCCTACTAAGCGTCATTACTTAGTTGTTATTATTTAAGAGCGCTAAATTCTTGTTGGCTCTGCTATTTATTACCTGTAAGTAGGCCGACTACCTTACCAAAGTTTGACAAAGTTTCAAGCCACAAAAAATGGTCTTTCTGCTCTTTATAAAATGTTACTACTTTTAAGAATTTATTTACCGGTTATTATTATCGAAGGCATCAAAACTATTAGATTTTGTACGTAGCACAGAAGGTGAGTTCATTCCTTTGACATTCGCTTGGAAGAGGATCATCTTTTGTTGCCATTTCACTTTAGGCTGTATTCTCGACAACCGCGGGCGGCGGCGGGGCGGCAGCGATTGCGACGCGAGAGTGGCGCTTTCAAAAGCATAGTTCTCTATTGAACTGTTCTCGACAGCAAAGGCGCGTTCTACATATGCGGGCTTTTTTTTTTTTTTGAATTGACCTATGCTTGAGTCGAAAAGGTACGACGGATCAAGCTTCACCGGACTTGATATGCGGGCTGCCGCCGCCGCCCCGCTGCTGTCCGTAGTCGTCGAGAATACGGCGGCCTTAAAGATACCGTCGAAGCGTTTTTCAAAACCTACTCGTGACGTCTTGAAAATAAAAAAGACTATCGGATTTATTGAATTTTTTTACTAATACTGAACTATCGTTTGTAAATGCGATTTTTTTCTTGATTTCTGTTGAAAAAATATACAAAATAAACTTCTTAGTAATAAACGACACAATATCATCGACAACTAAATACCTATGAACAATAAAATATTCTTATTCTTTAGAGATTAGTAAAGATTTATTGCGTATATCTCTTCTTTCAGTTGCTTTAGAGAAACATCGACAACTTTGCATTCTACCATGCAAGAATTTAATTCTAAATAGCCTTTTACAGTCGACAGTAAAGCAATCTACGACAAATTTGGATATTATGCATTAGACGCCTACTCAAATTGACATAACGACATGTCTTCACTCCCCACGAACTCGTCTTTTATCAGACGAGATCGCAATAAAACTGTCAAACAAATGTCATTTCTTGTATTAGTGCTGTCTCTATGTCGAATGTATCGATAATTATGTTAATGTTTTTATTTTTAGTTTTTTATAGTTTTGCCATAGTAGAAAGACTGTTAAGTAAGTTATCTTCATACTAACGCACCGAGCGCGGCTTATATGTGTGCGTCATAGTATCTATGCGTCGCCGCACGCACACTCAAACAAAATCTCGACCCGTTTCTCAGTGCGCCAGTCAGGGCTAACACCGCACTAGCTTCGCGCGTCAAGGCTTTTCGGTCCGACAAAGTCAATCAAAAAAATGGGTGATAATCGTAGGAGAACGTATTGCTGTGTGTTATAACGAAATCTCTAGCACTTATACTTTCAGAAATATAAAGGTATTTAGCATCAAATTTCAGCAGCAAAGTTAAGTTGGTTTTATTATATAAAATGTATGCGAAAACAAACAAAACTTTTCTGTTAGATGAGATGAACATGAACATCAATAACTAAGTAAACATTGACTAGGGAACCCTACATAATATAGTCGGTCGCTGCTTTTTTTATAAATAGTATTGCTCTGAATCTTGAATACATTTCTGTATTTGTTAGGGAAACTATTGTTGAACTTAATTGAATCACTGAATTAGTAATAATAGAGATGTGGTACATATCTTCTGGTAAGAACCGGGCTTTTAACTAATGAACTGGTTGACAGTACTATCAGTAAACTAGGTACCGTAGTTACTCGTGCCCATCACCGGCCCGCATCGCCCGTATCTGGCCCCCCAACCACATAGGTAAAAGTGACAACCCTGAGACAGGCAAGTATGGTAGGTAATTAAATCGCGGATTGGGCCGGAGATAGCTTACTTCCCCCCTCTTTCTACTATGGTTTTGCCAACAATGGATCCGCGGCGTGAAAGTTTGTTCTCTGTTTATTCTATACGTTAGTATTAAAAATAGTAAGACCATAGCTAATGAACTCCCTTTCCCGCGAATAGAAAATTGACAAGCTTAGTCAAATGGTGTTGACCATCTTTCCCGAAGGAAATTGTTTAGGCAACGGAAAAAAGATCGACAAAAATACATGGATAAGATAGGCTCCTGGGAAAAATTGTTCAATAGTTGGATTAACAAGCCAAAAAACAAATGACGGACTAAAAAGAACAATTTTTGTCTAAATCTGTTTCGTCGCACGCCACACTCGGGTCGTTAGTTGAAGTGGGGGTCAGTAATTAACAGGCGGGATCAACAAGCCGCTCAAATGCTAATGGGCCTTTCCACGTCAAAGGGCTAAAAGGCGTTAGAGCGCGTCTGTCCGAATAACAGGTGAAGTTGTAGTGGCGTTTCCGTCACGAGTGTATTGCCAGACTCTTGAGCACACTTTCTTTGATAAAATTATTTAGTAATACTGGTAGGAATGGTACTTTAGCATTAAGGATGCCTACATGTACATTTTTTTAACTGAAATGTTTTTAAGTGTTTAAATAATTTAGTATCCAATAAAAAAATAAATTGTTTATATATATATGTCGCAGGCTTTTTGTACGATTCCGCCGTTTACATAAAGCGTCGGCAATTTATAAACGCTCGCTGTAATGTAAAATGCCGAAGGCAAAATGTATAGGGTTGGCACAAAAATCAACTTTGAAAAATGTAATTCTCCGGCGGTCGCCGACCGCTGCCGCGGTACGCTCGCTCCGCTCGCTCGGCTCCCTCCGCTCTGTTATTGACATCAGTCTAACCTAACCTAACCAATCGATTTAATTCTGTGTAGAGATTTGTTTTTTTTTTAGCGGGGGGCTGCGCCCCCCCGTCCCCCCGCTTCGGTTGACGCCTTGTCTACTATTATCAAAGCCAGTAACCTTTTTGTAATCGGGTTGAAAAATCTATAAGGGCTTAGAATACCACTTCAGAAATGGGGGGGCTTCGCCCCATTATATACAGGTGCATCAATATTTTTCAGCTAGCAATACGGACTTAGCTAAAACTGAGTGCGGACTTATTCAAAACCTTTTTGTGCCAACCCTATACATTTTGCCTTCGGCATTTTACATTACAGCGAGCGTTTATAAATTGCCGACGCCGTATGTAAACGGCGAAATCATACAAAATGCCGACGACATATATACTATAATGTTTTTTATGCGTTTATATTCAATTTTTTATGCGTCTATTGGTATCGATTATATCGGTTTTGTAAGATGTATTTTTTATCTAGGAGAAAAATACTAAGTACTGCTTTTTTTGCTCAGATAGAGCGAGCGTTTTTTTCTTTTTTGTATTTTTTCTGTAATATAGTTTTCTTGTAGAAAAGTATGTATCGCGTTTCTATTAGTACTGTTTTAAGTAGATATTGTTGCAGTTTGTCGTAGTTCGACATAAAGTTTTATATGTCTCGATCTAGAAGCGGTGTACGATTTTCAATTACACATATTTATTTATTTTTAATTTAAACCATACCAACACCAGTGTGCCGTGTGGGTGGTACATTCTGCCCTATCACTGATGGCTAGTTGTCATATCTGCCCAATACCATGCCATCCTGACGGCTCTTTCTAAATCTTCCATGAGCTCCTCCAGCGTGTATCCTCTTTATTAGAGCTTCACTTTCGAATTTACAAAACACATCTGGCAACATTTTCCCTTTAAGTTCTTGCTCACTAGTGCACGCTACGACCCCGCAGCCGACCCTTGTCAAACAAAGTACTCGTAGATTAGCTGAACGTTACACTAATTAGTATTTTTTACTATTCATCCATCGTCATGTAACTCCTCAAAAATACATTTTCAATATTTAAATTATATACGGAAGTCGTGTCTGTCTTTGACAGTTTACTCACGAATTGTTTAGCAAGGAATTTTTTAAAACATGGATATTGGTAGGTATCATACATCGTGAAATTTTACTGGTTGTTTATTCGCAACATTACCATGTCAGAAGCCATAGGCGGCTCAATGATTCTGACACCAGGGTTTGTGAGATAGCTTAACCTCGAAACCCACACGCTAAGTGAAGTGAATTCAAAAAGAGAAATATTATTCGGAACAATTTTGGAGGCTGACCTAAATTTCTAAAGACTTAAAATTTACAATAAAAGCAGTCGCCAATTGTTGGTCGTTTGCGAGCGATCTTAGCCTCCGTTGGCGAACACTAATTAATACGTCTCGGCTGATCCATCCGCTGCCAAATCGAGTTGCTCACTCGTAATGAACCGTATTAAGATACGGATTGACAGCCCAATTAACCGATTTCAGCTCCCACGGGGTAGGTAGCTAATAAAGCCTCATGATCGATTGTTCTGCAAACTTTTCCACTATCTTAAATTGAAGTTATAGCAAAAAATGCCTTTGAGACGACTCAAATGTCACGTTATAAAGGGCAAGTCGGTCTTTGCCACGTTACAGAGTTACGAGTACTAAGACTGTGGCACGTTAATTGAAAGGAAGAAAGCTATTATACTATATGCTATATTTTAGTATATTTCTATGATAAAGATGTCTTAAAATTTTGAAACCTAGTTTTCGTTCAGAATATACACATGTGCTTATTTATTTTTAAAATTTTATGATCTATAAACTTTCTTGATAACATTGTATTATTATTAAACTAGCGACCCGCCCCGGCTTCGCACGGGAAAATGGTTATTGTGGGTTATCCTTAAGTATATTATGCATGTATTATATATATAAACCTTCCTCTTGAATCACTCTATCTTTAAAAAAAAACCGCATCAAGATCCGTTTTAAGCATACATAGGGACATAGGGACAGAGAAAGCGTCTTTGTTTTATACTATGTAGTGATCATGTAATACCGTTGTAACGAGGTGCATTGCGTGCTACCTCGTTGCCACGTTTTCTACTTCATTTCTCATCTCATTTACCATTTTCATCTAAATTCAAATATATTTAATTTTGGAATTCATTCAAAATCATCCGTCAATCATTCATTTTTTATTATTCATTCCTAGTCTTACTCTTGGCCACGATCTACGTGGCCACCCTCCAAAATGTATAATTAAAGTATGAACTCCTGAGAGTATGTATAATTAAAGTGTGTTGTCACGGTGGCTAATATAATATAATTTATGTGACTTTAGTCCCCTCTTTTATTTGTGCATCATCTTCATCCTAAACGTAGTTGCCCCGCAGGCTCGTTCAGGAGCTAGACGAGCCGCGGGTGTAACACCGTTATATTATTTATTTTACCCATTAGCTATAAAGCTAAACATATGTTTTGCGAATTCTTTTAAGTCATTTGTTTTTGAACATGAAGTCATGCAAAGTCAAAGTCAAGTAAAAGTTAATTAAGTATTTATTTTTAACTTTAGATAGGATATTTACATCACTTAGTCGAGTCAGTTACATATTCTTTTGCGGCGAGTTCAAAAATTGGGCTGTCTTCTGTGGAGAAGAACTCAAATGCAAATTAGTTGAAATAATAAATAAATTATACCTTGAGGCTCTTGGCTTAGAATTAGATAAATCCAAATCTTCCTGTAGGTTGAGCTGTTCTGTACACTACTACGACAGGAATCAATAGCATGTTATATTACAAAATGTAAACAAAAGCGCTTATTGTTGCCAGTGAATTTCCATGAAACAATTTCAGATTTTGAAACAGCCTCAATATTATTTACATAGGTACCCGAAATTAATTCAAGATTCGTCGGTCATTTGCTCGACACGGAAGAAAATACGAAGCAATTCGTTACTTTTAAGCGACATAATTAAGCCTAATTTAAATAATTTTGCGTGATGGTGGGCACAAATGGTTGCAATTAAAGATGGAATTTTACAAACAAAACTTTCTATAAAGACTGACAAAATACTGGTCGTCTATTTTAAAATAATTTTGAGTTTGTTGGTGTGGCTCGTCGATGAGGAATGTCGCAAACACTATTATAAGCCGTTATTAAGCCTTCTGGTGCTCGTTCGTTCGTTATCAGCCTATATTATATATGTCTTTATCTATATTATATAATATACTAGCGACACGCCCCGGCTCCGCACGGGAAAATGGTTATTGTGGGCTATCCTTAAGTATATTATGCATGTATTATATATATAAACCTTTCTCTTGAATCACTATCTTTAAAAAAAAACTGCATCAAAATCCGTTGCGTAATTTTAAAGATTTAAGCATACATAGGGACATATGGAAAGAGAAAGCGACTTTGTTTTATACTATGTAGTGATTATAAAGAGTAAATGTTTGTTTGTTTGCATTGAATAGGCTCCGAAAGTACTGAATCGATTCCAAAAATTCTTTCACTGTTGGGATGCTGTATGATCCCTGAATAATGTAACCCTGTAAAAAAAATACCGTCAAATTATGTCCCCACCGAGAGGTTCGAGCCTACTTTGAAATCAGCGACTTCATAGATACAGAATTAATAATTACCATTCACCACCATGCCACCTGTTCTTTGTAAGATTTTAGATATCAAACATGCCTTGATATCATAATGTAGAAGTATTGTTAAAAGAAAATTACTCGGAAAATATTATTCATATTTATTTACGAAACTCAAGTACCTTTCCCCTTTTTTTAAATTGAAAATTATTATGAATGTGTTTCTTTAAGCTACTTCTTAATTAAGTTATTGAACTGGATAAAATTTACGGCTTTTGACCTAGCAGAAAATATCGTTAGGTATATTAAAATATTAATTTTTTGTTTGCTTTCTTCATCCTTTCATTTTTAGGGTTCCGTACCTCAAAAGGAAAAAACGGAACCCTTATAGGATCACTTTGTTGTCCGTCTGTCCGTCTGTCAAGACCCTTTTTCTCAGGAACGCGTGGAGGTATGAAGCTGAAATTTATATCAATTACTCAGGTCTACTGTCCCTTGAAGCTGTGAAAAAATCAAACTTCTAAGCCAACGCAATCAAAAGATACAGCCGTTTATGCCGCAAATTTTCGACACTTGCAAGGGAATCAAAACCTACAGGGTGCTTCCCGTGAACTCAGAATCTTGAAATTTGGTACGAAGCAACGTCTTATAGCATAGATAAAGGAAAAATTACGAAAACCATAAATTTTTAGTTACATCACATAATATATTTTTTTTTAATAATTTTAACCTTACTACCCATTTCCTCATAAACGCGTAGAGGTATTAAATTGAAATTCATACCAAATACTCAGGTCTATAATACCTTTAAGCTGTAACAAAATCAAACTTCTATGTCAACGCAATCAAAAGAAACAGCAATTTAAGCTGCATATTTTGAAACTCGCAAGTACTCGCAAGGGAATCAAAACCTAAAGGGTACTTCCAGTCGACCTAGAATCTTGAAATTTGGCATGAAGCAACGTTTTATAGCACACATAAAGGAAAAATTCCGAAAACCTTAAATTTTTAGTTACATTACAAAATATATATTTTTTAATAAATATAAACTTATTACTTTTTTCCTCATGAACGCGTAGAGCTATCAAGTTGAAATACTTACTTAGTACTTAGTTACTTAAACGATAAAGAGATCTTTGTCTTAAATTTATGCTCCTCCATCTTTCCCCATTGTAATGTTATGAATTTCATTTTGCAATAAGATTACCATAGTTATGACTCGATTGTCGTAATGAACGAACTTTGTAAACCTTGCAGGTTTGTACGGAACCCTCGGTGCGCGAGTCCGACTCGCACTTGGCCGGTTTTTTTATATTTAAATTTGCTTTTGTTTGCTCATACTCTTGGTAGCGTTATATTCCGTTTCTGGTGATTATAATAATATAAGGCAGGAAAATGTCTCGTACTTTTGAGACTACCAATCTCAAAAGTTTCATACTTACGGATTTATTGGACTGTAATATCCATTATCCACTACTGGACAGTAAAAACCCTAGCTTTTCTTTGTTTTTGTCAATTATGGACAAGTACCTACCCATCAGTCGTAAACCAAAGTGAAAATCCTGAATTTTTAAATGTTTAAACTAAATTATTGCGATTGCACCCGCAAAAACATTTACTCAACATTTACTATTCCGTCGTTTAAACAAAACAAATCAATTCGATCTGGGTTTAATAAAGTTTTAAACGGTGAATCTGGACCGGAATTGATGGGACAACAATTGAATGAGAAATTACTGGGTTTACAAACAATACTATTGATTCGGAGCCGTTCGTTTGATTGCTAATTATTCAAACAGTCATTTCAATATTATGAATATTAATTTTTTTAATCATTCGTTCCGTACGCCAGATTTTTCGGAGCCTCCAATCAAGTCAGTGCCGAAATTAAATCGTAAAATAAAAAATTAATTATGACTGTGCTTGTTATTACTGTGCCGTTGAAAGGAAACAATATGGCGGGCGGTATTTTTATTAGTATTATAAGGTTACATGTTCATTTAGAGTCTCTTTATTTTTATAAGTAGAAGTAGACTAGCTTTCTGCCGCGGCTCCGCAAACGTAAACAGTATTTTCCGTGGGAATGAGGCATTTTCCCGCGGTGTAGGGTTGCCTTTTTATGCCTATTTTCATCATTCATCATTAACAGCTCATACATGTCCCCACCGAGGGGCTCGAGCCTACCCTGAAACCAGGGTGAATAGGCCTTAGTCGACCACGCTGGCCCAATGCGGGTTGGTCAACTTCACACACAACCCTTGAATTACTTCGCAGGTGTGTGCAGGTTTCCTCACGATGTTTTCCTTCACCGTAAGAGCGTCGAATAAACGTACATATGAATTCGAAAATCGAAAACACATTGGTACGTGCCGAGGTTCGAACCCGCGAACTTCTGAATGGAAGTCAACGGCCCTAGCCACTAGGCCACCGACGCTCCATGCCTATTTTACTCAGGGTAAATGTAGCTTTCTAAAGGTGAAAGAATTTTTTAAATCGGTTCAGTAGTTTTTAAATTTTTTAATTACAAACATACACAACACACAAATACAAATCTTTCCTCTTTATAATATTAGTTTGATTTAGTTATTTTTCAAAATTTAATTTTGTAAGGGGGTAGGGCTTGTGCTGTGGCAATAATATATTTTCGATTACCAAACAAATACAAAAAAAATAATACAAATAATATTCAGAATTTATTTGAAGCGGGTCGAGTAATTTAATATCATTTAAGTCGATTGTAAAAAAAAGGATCATACTACATCATAGTTTTCATATTAGGATTTAGGATATCTCTGTAGATGTTTTAATTCGTATTTTTATCTTAAAAATATACGTAAATAGCATTTAAAACTTGATCTATAAAAGTTTAACAGCGATATTTTGAACTATTAAAAAAATATAGCTGAATCGTTGTTTTCTGTGATAAATTCTCTGTTCACAAAAAAACGAATTATATCTAAATTTTTACTATTCTTTTTATTGTCACGCCCAAATACCAACATAGAGGTCGTAAACTTATCTCGTACAACATAGTTGGAGTTTTAATAGTTTTGTTCTATTGTACTATGGAATTTATTATGGCATATAGGAGCCTATTGTCATTTTAATAGTCTTTAAAAATGTGTCGTACATTACCCTGTTGCATAAATAACTGCTTTATAATATCTTTAGTTTGGTATTAACCAAATGTCCGACTATGAGTACAATTTCCAGCTATATTGAAGTCATTGTTTTAATGCAAAATTTTACTTAACATTAATTTTAATTTTAATGCATTTCTTGAGCGTTTTTTAAGGTGGATTTTACACACGTTAGACAAGATCTTAGACAAGATTCATATCTCGCTTTTTTTCAGCTGTACATTTTGAAGTAAAAGTTACAGAAGAATGTTGACGAAATTCCTTAAAACTTTCTTATTTTACACCAATTTCACTTTCATAGTTGTACTAGAGCACTGTTAGTTTAGTACTACTTAGTAAGCAAACCGCTTTAGCCATCTCTACTAACTAGTATCACAGCACGGAGATGCAAAATGCCTCAATAACAATTGGTCAACAATAAAATGAGATAAACCACTTCAATTAGCTCATTCCATCAGATCGCATTCTCGTTACTCTGCTAATTCGCTCTCTCGCTCCTTGAGAGCACCCGCTCGCCTCATTTCTTTTTAGACTTCGTCTGCTGACGTGCCAAGGGTTGATTGAGAAGGGTTTAAAAAGATGCCGAAATCAGATGGCTCAGGAACGGACGTCTCCATCGCCTGACGGCCGTCATGCCGGACAAAAAGGTTTTGCCTTGTAAATCAGCACGTCAACTTGCATCGAACGTCCGAGAGTGCTGCAAAGTCTGAAGAATAATCGCGTGATGGACTATGTTGTGTTAAAAGGTTAGACACGCATCTATTTCGATTAGATGTATAATATATTGAAAATGATATATATCGTTACTTAGTTTTTCAATATTTTGGCAAAAGATTTAGAGTAGGTATGGTAAAAAATAATGTAACTACCTACATTAATTAATTTTTACGCGGATCACTTAAGAATGGCTGAACCGAATTCGCTTATTCTTTTTGTGTTTTGTTTGTTATTGGCAGATCAAGATCATATTCTGGGCAAAGCGAGAATCAGTAAGCTACTATAACGATGATTATATCGCCCATTGTGTAATTCCTTGGCTGATATCGATAATTACTTAATTTATGACTTATTTAATAAAAACACAACCATTAACAATGATGCTATGTTTAATCTAAAAATATTTTACTTTTATTTTTCTTTAAGTATATATTTTTTGTTATAGTAGTTCATTTTCATCGGAGTTTGCAATCCTGTCGACCAGTTGGTTGACCGACGCAAATCAGATATCGCATCGCGACGGAGCAATAAAGTTGTGACAATTAAGTGGAAGTGCATTTCTGAAAGACAAACAGCTGCTTGAAGAGAATTTCCTTTGCTATAATTAATGTAAAAGTTATAGTCCGTTATGTTAAGTTTCATTTTGAATTATTCCTTTCATTTAGAGGTAGTATTTAATTGTAAAAAGTTTTAGGGATACGTAACTTAAAAACGTGCCCTCTCAATATTTTTATGTGTAGGGAAGTTATTTAGATACATACATTAAGGGGCTACCCTACGCCAATGACCTTGAGCGTTTAGCCTTCCACACACCCCACCTTGCTTCCTTCACCTCTAGTTTGTTACGAAAAATTAGCCATCTACCGGATAGTGGTTGAACTAAAAGGAGATAGTGTACACGCGATGGGTTCTAAAAAAATATGTTTTACTATCGACATCTGTCGGTGCTATTTTGTACTAGCTATCAAAATTCGGCATTGTAGTCCTGTAGCTCATGTTCATTTTGATAGTGAATTTACTTTATTAATTTAAAAACGTGCTTTTTCAATTATCTTAGACTAATAAGAATTATTATTGAAAAATAAAATACTATTATAATTCAATGATAGAATTGTTTATTTTTCACAAATTGATAATAGACTTGGGGCAGGTGTCTTATAGTTGAGTAAGTAGAGGAAGAGCTCTGACAGCAAAAAATTTTTCGTTCGACGCAAACAACATTTCTTTAATAATATTTAGTATATGATCCATAATTGCTTTAAAATAAAAACATATTTAAATGTACTAAAAATCTGTATCGTATTAATTACGTATTATAATTTAATAATTATAATAAAACAACAGCAGTGATGATGATTCGACTGCATCAAGTGGATTAAGTGATGATAAATAAAAATAAATCAAACTCATAATATTTTATTATAATAAATTATTAAATTTTCCGTCTTTTTCTATTTTTAAGATACCTACTTATAATATTCAGGCAATAAGTAGATTTCGTTTTTAAGTCTAGTATTTGAACTTCGTCCTTTATGAGTGGGATTACTTATTTTCACAAGACCTCCTAGTTAACTGTGCAACAGCACCAGAGAATCAGGAAGAAAGAAAGAAACATTTATTGTATCAAACATAGTAATCGGATGGAAGTTTATACATGATTCAATTATGAACTTTAAATATATGCTAAGAGACTTTAGATTTCCTTGTAATGAATTCTAGCATTTCACAAAAAATCTCATTTTGTAGCGTATCACATCATCACTACATAGTATAAAACAAAGTCGCTTTTTCTGTCCCTATGTCCCTACGTCCCTCCCTTTGTACGCTTAAATCTTTAAAACTACGCAACGGATTTTGATGCGGTTCTTTTTAATAGATAGAGTGATTCAAGAGGAAGGTTTATATGTATGTAGGAGCGGCCGAGCCCCGATCGTCATCAGACGGGTTTTGCATTATGATTGATTTTATAGTACTTCACTTCGTAGGCGACAAGGAAAACGCGCAAGGCAATTTTACAATGTGGTTATAATATTGTCCAAACTTATAAAACGGTAACAATGTCCAACTAATCTCTAAAATTAAACTGAATATAAATGTCCAAATAAAATCTAACACAATTAATTTTAGAAAGTCTTTGTTTTAAACTAAATAACGAGAACGGTAAACGAATCCGTGGGCCGCGCTCGGCAAAGGCTAAGAACAGAGTGCGGGCACTAGCTTTGCAGCCCCTCTCATAACTTAAGGAATTTTATCACCCACATAGAGAGCCGGCCCACGGCTACGTTCAGCGACATGCCAAATTGGTGATGTCACCACCGTTCCCAGGGTATGTTCGACCCTTGTACGTCCACACGTCCTGTGCGATAAGGTGGCGATAAGCCCTTAACTTAAACAAATCTTTCGTGAGAACTGGGTAATTAAGATTCCAATAGGAGAAGCGAGGCGCCAGATTTCGCGCCGACACGGCGATCCTGACTTTCACACGTCCTCGTGTGATCCAGGCAGGACCCCACCTGCAAAGATTACACCTCCCTTAAAGCTTCCGTTCGGCTATCCTACCAAACTACCGCAAGTACCAGAGTGTAAGGTCTCCACAAATGAGAACTAAGTGTTAAACATTTAGTGTTATGCTAAAATTCAACAATGAAGAACAGATCTAGTCACATTATAAATCAACAACAGATCAAGTCAAAGAACTGATCTAATCACATTATAAATCAACAAACGTAACTGCAATTCTGACACACACTATGACATTATGAACAACGTGTCCACAAGCCATATCCCAACAGCGACGACCCTGTGTGACATTAAGAACAATGTGTTCAGAAGCCACGGAGCTGGCATGACATTATAACTAGAGGTGTTACAAGCCACACCAGTCCACGGAGCTGGCATAACGTTATGACTAGTGGTGTCACAAGCCACACCAGTCCAGGTCTCACATCGCAACGCATCGCTCATCACTGAGCACACCACCGTACCCGTCACATGGGCACTCCACTAAGACCGCGCACCCATTGCTCATCGCCGCCCGCGGCCTCCGATACCAGCTCCACTGGGTTACAGACTTGGCCTTGTGATCGGCAACAAGAACAGGTCGCGAACTAAATATGTCCATTTGAATTGCATTACTATTGTTCTCCAATTGCATTAATATTGTTCTCCGCCGACAACGGTCGAACCTGACTGTTCTTCATCATCGTCATCATCATCAGTTAAAAGCTGTTCCAACTCAGGGGGAACGTCACACTCTGGCATTGCTCGCAAACGTTCATGAGCGTATTTAAACGTTCGATTATTATTCAATGACTTCAAGAGATATCTATCTCCATCAAGTAACTCAATGACTTTAAAAGGTCCACGATATTTAGAATCAAGTTTAGTCTGATTTCTCTCATGGTTCTCAATCAAAACAAAATCACCAACAGCAAATTTCTTTAGATTCGCTTTGGTTTTATCAAATCTGCGTTTATCTTGGATTGCATTTTGATTAATGGAGTTTGCTGCACGTTCTCTGATATCACGAATATCTACCTCAGTTTCATCTTGGTCACCCAGGGCTAACAAAGAAAGCGGTCTCGCTACTTTTCCAATAAATAACTCTAATGGACTTGCCTTAGTAACGCGATTGACTGTACAATTAAGGGCAAGTTGAACGTCGGGAATAGAGTCTTGCCACGTTTTATCTTTTTTTACTTCGACTGCAGTAAGCATATTTTTCAATGTACTCATAACTCGCTCCACTTGACCATTAGCTCTACATGTTCCAGTAGCAATTAAATGTAATTGTATGTTATTGGAATCACAAAAACTACGAAATTGTCTGTTTGCAAAACACCTGATCAGCATCAAGGCAGGTGCAGAAGCAATTACTCTAATCGGAGAACCAAATAAACCGATTCCGAATTGTAAAGCTTAATGGCGTTAAGCGTATCAAGTTTAGTGGAATGATGCAATAAAACGTATTTAGTAAACGCATCTATTATAACAATGATGTATTCTTTTGTTTGGTTTGTACCACTCAATTTACCAGTAATGTCAATATGAATTGTATGCCAGGGCACAGAAACTTTAGGTAGGTATAGGATGAAGTTCAGCTTGTATTTTATCGGATCTGGACTTTGAAACTTTGCACGTTATACAGTTTTCTACAAATTTTCTAACATATTTGTTCATTTTTGGAAACCAATAAAATTCATATGCTTTGTCTAGAGTCTTTTCCCAGCCTAGATGCATTACAGACTCATGAATATTATTAATTACAGACCATCTGAAAGATCTAGTGTAGTGCCTAGATCTAGGCAAACATAAGGTCTTAGAGTTACGTTGTAGAACTCTATGTAAAATACCATCTGTAATTTTATAATTACTTGACACTTCACTATCAACATCATCGTCATTTAATTCTGAAACAATCGTTTGTAATTCAGGATCACGTTGCTGTTCAGCTTTTAACTACGTTTTAGACAATTCTAATAAGTTTACTCGTTTTTCCTGAACTTTTTCTAACAAGTTCTCATTAGATAAAGGATCACGGGACAAAAAATCTACGTGAGACATTTTCTTTCCGTCTTTATAAACAATTTCAAAATCGAATGCTTGTAAGAAAGACGGTGGGCTTCTCTATCTATGAACTCGTGGTGTGAGGTCAAGCTTGTTACGTGTAGCTTGAAGAGAGTTACAATCAGTTACAACAGTAAATTTTCTACCGTGTAAGAAATGACGAAAATGTTTAATCGACTTAACCACTGCTAATGTTTCGAGCTTGTATGAGTGATAACGAGACTCGGAACCCGTCGTTCTTTTACTAAAATAAGCTACGACGTGCGAATAATCTTGCAATAAATCAATAACTTTGTCACGGTAAAGACCAGAAACGTCTGTGTTAATATTTTCAAAAGCTGTGACACTTTGACTGAAGTCGGTCATTAGATTAACTACATGATTCCTTTTCAAAATAAGACTGTTACTGTAAACTTAAACAGAAAATCCTTGTTTAATTAAATCTTGTCCAATCAATCATCGTATTGCATGGCATCATCTGGCACTACATGAAAAAGCAATTCAATAACAAAACGATCAATGGAAACTTGCGACAGTATCTGACATGTACGTACAGCATACATCGCCATTCCCAATGCCCATTAAAGTGACCACAGATGAAAAACGTTTTCCCATAAACTTATTTGCAACACTTTCTTTAATCAGAGAACATTCAGCCCCAGAATCAAAATAAAAATAGAACGACTGACCGTTGTGAGTAAGGCGAGACGTGCCAACAGAACAGAGGTTGATGCGACGCCGCTGCTCCGCCGCCGCCGGGGACTCTCCAGCGCCGCCACCAGTAGCCGCCTTCGCTGCACACAGCGTAGAGATGTGGCCCATCTGTCCACATTTGTAGCATTGTGGAACAGGCCTCTTCTTAGGGTCTTCTTTCTTCATGTCTTTCTTCATGTCTTTTCTTATTGGATTTTGCATAAGTTGTCTCATCTTCTCTCGATTACAGTCTTGAATTCTATGGCCAACTTTCCCACAGCCAAAACATTTTGAATCCATTATCTTAGGACGTTTCGACGCCTCTTGACCACTTCTAGGCTCTTCATTTCGGCGTTTTAAAAAGCTATACGCTTGTAGCTCCTTTTGTAGATCGTGACGTGTTTTCACTTCTGTAGTGCATGCAAGACGTCGCAGTCTTGGATCTTGTTGTGCCAATACAGCTAGCACTGTAGAAACTGCAATGTGCTCGACGTTTACATTTTTCCATCGATTAATTAAGTGGTTCACCTGACGACTAGCATAGGCTCCATTATTTTCATTTTCTTTGATTTTCTCACCATAGAGTTGCATCAGTGTTGCGGCATGCGTATCAACAGTTGAAAATCGGCTCAGGAAAATTGTTTTAAATTCCGCCCATGTCATTCCAGCGTAAGTTGCTTGCGACAGCCATGAAGATGCATTTCCTTTCATAGCTTTAGTCAGCGCAATAACAAGAGGGGGCCCTCTTCCCTGAAGTGGGGTTTCGTCTAGACACAACTCGGCGGTCGAACACCACGCCTGTGCATCGCAATCTAATTTTTCAGGATGAAATTCAGTGCTGCCTGAATTGCCACACTGCTATTCGTTGACGGGGACTGAATAGCACAGATGAGCGTACACAAATGTTAATTCTGCGCCTCGAACAATCTCTTCCATTCATGATCATTTTCGCGATTTTCATCACTTTGCACTCGCGAATTAGTCCCACATTGCACTCGCGACGTGTACCCCGCTTCTGATGTAGGAGAGGCCGAGCCCCGATCGTCATCAGACGGGTTTTGCATTATGATTGATTTTATAGTACTTCACTTCGTAGGCGACAAGGAAAACGCGCAAGGCAATTTTACAATGTGGTTATAATATTGTCCAAACTTATAAAACGGTAACAATGTCCAACTAATCTCTAAAATTAAACTGAATATAAATGTCCAAATAAAATCTAACACAATTAATTTTAGAAAGTCTTTGTTTTAAACTAAATAACGAGAACGGTAAACGAATCCGTGGGCCGCGCTCGGCAAAGGCTAAGAACAGAGTGCGGGCACTAGCTTTGCAGCCCCTCTCATAACTTAAGGAATTTTATCACCCACATAGAGAGCCGGCCCACGGCTACGTTCAGCGACATGCCAAATTGGTGATGTCACCACCGTTCCCAGGGTATGTTCGACCCTTGTACGTCCACACGTCCTGTGCGATAAGGTGGCGATAAGCCCTTAACTTAAACAAATCTTTCGTGAGAACTGGGTAATTAAGATTCCAATAGGAGAAGCGAGGCGCCAGATTTCGCGCCGACATGTATAATACATGCATAATATGCTTAAGGATAACCCACAATAACCATTTTCCCGTGCGGAGCCGGGGCGGGTCGCTAGTGTTATTAATCCATCCAGTTGTAGAAGCGTGATAAAGTAACAAACATCCAAACTTTTGCCTTTATGATATTAGTGGGATTACGTATTTTACAAGATCTCCTAGTTAACAGATTTTTCATTACTCTGTTTTGTTTTTTTCTTTTCTATTGAATCTGTTATATATGCCGGATCTCTTATTTGTAAATTTCGCGTATGGCGGGGATCAACTAATTCCGGAAGCAAACAGTCCATATAGAATTTTGTCAATTTCTCTTGCATTTCTTGTTGCCAAAAATTGTTATCTCTTTCGATTAATTCAATTTTCAATGGTTCATTTTCGCTGGTCCAAAGGGCAAATATGCATTTCTTTCTTTCAGTTATATGTAACTGTCCTTGAATTTGGTAATACCAATTGTGGGTTTTATTAATCCCCTGTTCCCCGTTTTTGTTTACCTTCCAGAAAGTTACTTTTTTTTGTTTTAGGGCTTCTTCCAGTCCCATTTTGTGAGCCGTGATTGGACATTTAATTTCGATGATAGTGTCATCACCACACAACCCGTCAGGAGTGGCACCAAGGAATGGTAGCTCTTTGTCTATAAATAGACCACATCGTTCAATTTTTTCATTAATTTGACCGCTAAGTTGAATGAGGGCTTTTCTTTCATTTTCTCGGCCATGTTTGATAGAAGCCACGTGATCCAAGTTGCCTTTATATAATAATTCTTTTACCGTATTAACGCAACTTGTATCATTCCGTCGTTTAATAATTTTGCCAAAGTTTGACGCTGTAAGTAGAGAGCGGCGAAGCTCTAGCCACTCACCACTGTCACTTTGCAAAATGGTGTTTTTTTGTATTTTATCAATCTCCTCGTCAGTCTTCCTAAGATTTTTCAAAAAAGTTTCTTTGAGTTTCAGAAAAGTTTCTTCGTCCACGTCAGGTTTGACACAGCCTTCTCCGTATTCTGCATCTGTTTGGCCTGAAGATTTGAATAAACGCTTTCTTGGCCTTTTTTTAAGTTTATTTTGTAAGTTTTTCTTAATTTTTTTCTCCTCTAATCTTTTAATTTTTCCTGTAGGGCTCTTACCACCATTCAACGACTTATACAACCGTGATATTGACTTTTTTTCATTAAATGACACGGCAGCTGCGTGGACTCTTAATTGGTAAGAGTTCTTTTTCGAAAAGTTGATCCTCTTTCCGCCTACAAATTTGGCCACCACACTGTGGAAATTTTCAACGCGGTTGCTATCAACATCTTGTATTAAGCTTCGTGAATGCGCAGCCACTCCTTGCACAATGAAATTTATTCGTTGCCACAAAGCACTAGTAAAAAAATCATTTGTGACCTTCTCGTTATCTACCTCCCCAACTTTAGTGCAAAAATATGCCTTGCATCGACTATGATCACCGAATGCGTGCGTATGACACCGTAATATGTCGTCGAAAAGTAGTTCAACGTCGGAATCAATTTTATGTTTTTGAATAGCCTTTATTACGGTGCAACGGATTGCTAAGATTGTCTTTTTGGTCACACATTTTCTGTGTTTTAATAAATATTTTGTTTCCGTTGCTAGTGCTTGCAACTTATTGCATAAGTTACGCAACAGATGATTGCGGCATTCTATTTTTTCCACAGTTTTGTTTGGATATGGCCGGGCTTCCAAAATTTTGCTATGCGTGCTGGCATCCCCGTCTGATATTAATCTGCCATATACAAGGCCATGCTGTTCTACAGATTTTTTAAAACCTTCAACAAGAATCGTACTTTCCATTCCCGTTGATGGACCGCTGTAATTTTTGAAGCAAATGTGCTCTTTAGGTTCCTGATTCTCTGGTGTTGTTGCACAGACTTGGCAATATTTATTTTTTATTCCCAAATACAAAATTTGTCCTGTTTTTCTGCCTATTATGGCAGCAGCACCAGAAAGAGCTGAATAGTTTTTTTTATAAGACCTTTTGCTCCAACACCCATCAACTATGACATCCACATCCCCATGTCCTTCTTTAGTAATTTTTCCCTCTGCTATTGCCATCTCCTTTTCACGTATTCCAGCTTTTTGCATATTTTGTACTAGAACTTTTTCCCAATGTTTGCTTATTAGGTTATGATTTGAGTCATATACATTTTCTGTTAGACTAGGCAAATCCATAGCCGTCAAAAGTTCTTCTAGTTGCGAACTGCCGCAACCGATTGCAACAGTACCCGCTACGGCACATGCATTTAGGTTTAGGCTGTTTTCTTCGCAGTTGTCATTATTTACAACGAAGTCTGTGTTGCACATTTTACATTTGAACGTAAATTTCGATATCAGACCAAGTTGTTTTTCACCTGTCAATATAATGTCATTTGCTGAGCAGCCCAACGGGCCGTGATTACATAAAGAAAGTAATTCTTTGGTAAAATACGATAAATTTACAATTCTCCTTCCAACATGTTTTTCATTGAAGCTTTCTTCTTTTTCCGTAGTAACCATTAACTGAAACAGAAAATAAATTATTATTGGTTTTTCTATCGATTGGTTTTATACTTGATAAACTAAATCTCTTCTAAAATGATTCATATATGAATGTACACACCTCATCCTGACAATCAGAATCTGGACACTTCATCTCACTGAGTTCTTGTGATTCTTCATTATGAACCATATTAATCATGACTTCATTTGGTTGCAGTCTCAGTTCTTCGTAAGTAACGCTGAAAACCGAGTAAATTATTGTTATTCCCAAACATCTTGTGTACGTTTTAAAAAAAAACAAATATTACAGGAGCCTCCCCGTGTGATGTACCATAAATTTTGTACGTCCGGCGCACCCTGGGCAACAGTCAGCGAGTCCTCACGCTGACTGGCCAATCCTTTTACCACGATGATAAACCCCAATTAACACAATTTAGCGAATAAAAATGCTATGAGCGCCTGGTCTATAATTGAAATTCAAAGTGCAGAAACTTTAAATTAAAACATTATTATGATAACCCTTAAAATTATTGCAACTCATTTGAAATGGCCTTATACTTTCACACTCACTTTGTAACTGGATTGGTACTAGGTTGCAGCGGGACCAAATTTTGAAGTTCACTGTTTCGATTAATTTCTAGCAATGCAGACCGTCCTAATTGATTTCTGAAACAAATATTTAATTTTAAAATATTTACAAAAAGTTTAGCACAGGGCTCCAGGTCTATTTTTTTCCACTTACTTTGGGATGTGTTTTGGTGAGACAGGATCGACACCACTTTCCAAGCCTTGGTCAGAATTTTCAATATTTTGTTGAAATTTTCTATTATTTCTGCTAAAACAAAAAAAATGAGTTATGACGAAATAAAAAAAAATCTGGTGTGGTGACATAATTAATAAAAAAAAAACAAAAAAGGAAGCGGAGATTCGAACCAAGTAAGATACAACGTAAAACAGACATACTTCATATCACGCCACATGACCTCTTTCAATTAGTAGCGAAATTGTGTAGTCCTTTTGAAGAAATTACACAATTGTTAATGAAATTCAAAACAGAACAAATATGTAGCTTTACAATGTTAGTGCAATATAGATTAATTATGCAAAAACTGCAAATGCGAATTAGAAACAAAATAGATATGTATCTGTGTACTTACCGGAATCTTTGCATTTGTTCCTGACGAACTCTTTTGACCTTGGATATTTTAGGCATTTTGGAAAATTAAAATCCAATTCTGATGAAGCACACAATTGATTTTTAAAATGCTAAAGGTGTCCTGTCACAATAACTTACTTACTCTAAACTAAAACAATAACCTATAAACACTAAAACAATAATCTACACTAAAATAATAACTAAAATTGCGTCCTTTCGCCAATATTGCTAGATTATCACTAAATAACAAAAAAGTCACTAATCAGAAAAATATATGGTCAGAGAATCATTCACAAAAACAACTAACAAAACTACCGAGCGAAAATAATACTCAGCGCGATTTTAGCGGTTTTTAGCGACGAGCGACACAACCTCTGCGTACGAAGGCCGTGGGCCGTCTGCCGCCCGTCGCCCGCGCAGGGAACCGCGAGTCCCGAGTTTCTTTGAGATCGGATTTTTACGTTTTTCTCAATAAATACTAAACATAACAAAAAACGGCTTGGTAATATTAAAGTATTACATGATTCTAGTATAAAAATATATGTTTCATTATTGTTAGTCGTAAATTAAGAAAGCCTATTCAGTTTATGTACTTGAATTGGATGTTCAGAGAAATTGGTATTTCTCTTTAATTAGAAAATATTATGAAATTACCTGAAGTCATAATAAAGAACTGAAACTAAGCAACAACATATATTTGTAAGTTTTAATTTACGTTATAGTAACGTGTACTTTATAGAGTTTGTAAATGACCGAAATCGCCAGGGAGCCCCTTAAATCTGTTATGAAAAGTAAGGTCTCGTTTCCAAGCGAAAACATTAATAAAGGTGTCGACTGCCTTATAATATTTTATTTTAAACGTAATGGATCTTGTTTGCATAAAACGTAAACTCAAGTTTCTTGGAGAGAAGTCTAGTGCTGCATTTTAAAAAGATCAAAGTATTAACTTTTTCTCTAAGAATGCCGCATAGCCATGAATACTAAGCAAGCGTAAAACTTAATATAGTGTTGTATTCAGAAAACCTCATTTTAAAGTATTCTCAAGAGAATGCATCATGTTTCAAGAAACAAAGTACCTACTTAATATATTTCTTTTTTATTTGAATACTTTGACGTGGTCGCTTATGATGGGCCTCATACGAAGGCTCAGAGTAACCCAGAGTGCAATGGAGAGGGCTATGCTTGGAGTTTCCTTGCGTGATCTAATCAGGAATTATGAGATCCGCAGGCGAACTCGAGTCACCGACATAGCCCGAAGAATCGCGAAACTCAAGTGGCAGTGGGCGGGACACATTGCACGTATTCTTGAATGGCGGCCACGCGCCGGAAGACGTAGCGTCAGGAGGCCCCCTACAAGATGGACCGACGATCTGGTAAGGGTCGCAGGAAGCCGCTGGATGCAGGCAGCGCAGGACCGATCGTTGCGGTGATCTTTGGAGAAGGCCTTTGTCCAGCAGTGGAAGTCTTCTGGCTGAAATGATGATGATGATGATGACTTTGACGTGTAAATACTTAGACTGAAACAGTCCTCAATTGTACCAAAAATAAAACAAAATGTACCTAGTATTTATTTTCATAAAAGTGTCTTTAATTAATTCACAGACAGTTGCAACACAGAAATGTAAGAGGGACTTGATAAGAAAGTTTCTGAAACGTTTAGAAAGCTACGCTACCTTTTTGACCGACGTAAAACGGAGGAAGTTCTCAAATTGACGCGTTTATATATTTTTTATAACCACACGTAGGTAACTCTTTTTACAAAGTATTCCGATTTTTAAATCTTTTTTATTGGAAAGAATATATGCTAAAGTAGGTACCATATAAATTTGAAACATAAAGCCAGCACTACGGGCAAGGGATAACTGATTAATGTACGAGTAAGTACTCGCATATTTTCTTTTTCAGTTTTCCCGGTTGTTTAATATTTTTGTTAAAAAGTTTTTTTTTTATTAGTAGTTTTTATAGTTATAAACCGAATGACTGCAGTATAATAGAATAATTAAGTATTTTATTTTTTTAAGTTTGAGTAACATTATGTCTAGATCAGAATCCTTTGAACAAACTGATCTCTGCCTAGGACATAATTTTAAGAAAGTGAAAGTATTAATTTGCTCGAGCCCCTCGGTGGGGACATATATGAGCTGTTAACGAACGAAAGTATTAATGCTGTACAAATAGAAATATTTATCTGACTTAATACATACTCTCATACAAACAAACAAGTAAATGAAAAAAAAATCTATTGTTAAAAACAACTTCACAGCAACGCGAAGCTACCCAATCAAAATCATAAAACTCTCTAATCGGGGTAATGTTATGGATGGAAAAGGCACTGGAGGCAGATTCCTTACTTGGGGAGGCAAAAAATCAATCGGCAACCGTAGACACGTTACTTGCGAAGCATCAAACGTTGGAGCGCCCTTTGAAGTATTTTCCATTACATTAGGTAACTCGCTAATCTTGAGAAGCTCGTTTCCAGAGATCCTTTACTTTACACCAATGTAAAATTCGACCTATTTCATCTTGCTTTAATCTAGATTCTTTGTCAAGAAAGAAATTGTTATTGTTACTTACTCTCTCTCTGTGTTTCTTAAAAAAAATATGTTTATAGTACCAACTTTCTTACGTACTACGCTGGCTCAGCTACCTCATATATGAACATTGGCCTCTGATACAAGATTTCGCCATGCGTTCCTTTAGCGCTTAGGCGCTTTTTGAACATGTGAATTTCGCACTGGCTTGGTTCATTGTGAATTTCGCAGTGGTAATATGACACTAGTATAATAAAATAACAGTTTCAAACATAAAAGTTATTTTGGGGAAAAGGTGTTTGTTCAGCGGCCTATTTTCATAATTACTATGTCTGAGTCTGCAATATTGACTTGGAGACTTATATTTGAGAAATCTGGCAGACAAAATTATGAGTTATGCTATTATTCTTACAGCCCTTGAATATAGTTTTATTCTAGAGGTAACAAAACTTTTGACTGAATTCATTAACAGAACAAAAATATAAAGAAGCCGTAATGATGTTACGGAATTCTTCTTCTTCTTCTTCATATTTAAGAGCCTCGCTCTTGTCGGTGGAGTCTACGCCACTCTGTTCTGTCTTCCGTCCTCTTTTTGATCTCCTGATACGACACGACATCTATTCCTTCCTTAATTTGGTCCATATATGTCCTTCTAGGTCGTCCTCTCTTCCTTTTCCCTTCTATCTTTCCTTCAATGATGTTTCTGACAAAGTCGTCGTGTCGTATCAAGTGACCCAGCATCTTCCCTCTTCTATCTGCAATGATCCCCAGAATAGACCTTTTCTCATTCACCAGTTGTAAGACATCTTCGTTGCTTTTCCTTTCCGTCCAGCTGATTTTCTCCATTCTTCGCCAACACCACATCTCAAAGGCCTGCAATCTTTCCCTGTCACGTTGTGTCATTATCCACGTTTCACTTCCGTACAGCGCAATGCTCCAGATATACACCTTGATGAGACGTTTACGGATCTTCCTCGAGATTCTGGCTTTGAAGAGGTGTTTTTTGCCGTTAAAAGCTTTCTTTGCCATTGCTATTCTGGTAACTATTTACGGAATTCTTAAACAAACCAAAATTCTCTCCCACCTTCTCGGTTTTTCTTCGCAACTCAAGGACTGCAAACATTTGCCGAGCCCACTGGAGGGTTTTTGTAAATTTGATTACATGTACTTGGAGCGCCAAGTGACATTGTACCGCTAATTTAGTCAGGTTGTAATTTAAATGGGGAATTACGAGCCACTTAATATGTAAATAGGACAGCCTTCGAGTCCTTTTCTTATCTTTCTTGTTGGCCATTTTGTTTGCGAAGATCGTTTAGTTAACTCTGACACAGATCCACCTCTGCCCCTCTATTTCGTTTGTACGTTATGGAGTAAAATTGTGTTATTTCAAATACTAGCTTTTTACACTGTGGCTTAGCTTGCATCTTTTCTTTAGTTATTATTAGCGACCCGGCACGACTTCGCACGGGAAAATGGTTATTGTGGGTTATCCCTAAGTATATTATGCATGCATGTATAGTATTACATAATATAATACCTTCATTTTGAATCACTCTCTGTATTTTAAAAAACCGCATCATAATCCGTTGCGCAGTATATAGATATATACCTAGAAGCATACATAGGGACAGACAACGGGAAGCGACTTTGTTTTTATACTATGTAAAGCCCGACCAGAGAAATAGAAAACCTCGCCATATTGCGGAATTTCAATGGAACTAATTTTATAAGGGAAATTGTTGCCATAGTCGTAAAATATACACACGTGGCGCCTCCAGAGCAGGTTTTTTTGTTTCTTTGGTCAGGATTATGTAGGGCATCTCATACGAAGTCATCTAACCCAAATTAGGTATAGTCTTTATTGTGTCTCAGACAGCTGATTATAGATGAATACATACTTAGACACAACATACAGGCACAAAACAAGTGCTCATCGCATTAATCTTTACCCTGGGCGGAATTCGAACCCATTGCCCTTTCGTTGCCCTTGCATTTATTGCTTCGAAGATAGGCGCACTACTGACCAGACTATAAGGCCGTCAGATTTAGGTAGGTAATTGATTTTTCCTCTGCCCACTGGACTTTCTTACATACTGGAGTGGCTCAATGACGTTAACTGGGTCTTGGCCTCCGAAACGATGCGTCACTTAGTCTTGTCTTGTCTTATAGTTTCTTACAACAAACACAAAGTACTTTATTGCATGCAAAACATTTACAGTGCACGGATGAGAGGAACACAACATACAGCGTTAGGCAATAGGCGTCCTTATTGCTTAGATTTCTCTTCCAGGCAACCCTGCCGTGTTGGAAACTATAAGAAACAGATGCGGGAAGGTGCTTAAAATAAATTTCTTACTTTCTCCAAATTGTAATAATGATAACATATCAGTTTAATATTCTGGTCTATTGAAAACCGTTCATAACGTATTCGAATTGATTAAACTTTGGTGTTATAGTTCTAAATGGAATAGATACAATATATAGAACTTCAATTCATTCGATGGCCGCTACGATATACGGCTCAAGTACTCAGAAAACATTCCGCGTTTGACGATTATGATGATCGTAAAACCACTCACTATAAGATTAACACTGCTGAGGGTTAATAATAAATAAATCGGCATTGCAATGAAAATAAATTGCAATTTCAAGTATAAAGCCACAAATCCACTGATCATAAATTTGTAACGATAAGTTTTTACGACTCTTTTCATTAAGGGCACAGCCATGGTCTAAGAAAACAAGCTTGCATTCGGACCACTTGACTTGACACAAGCCTACGTCATCATGCTGTTCATCCTTGTCTATTAACACGCAAAGACAAGTGTCGAGAGCTGGGAGCGTGGACTGTATGAATGCTTGAATGTAGTTGCTATAGGACTGGATCTTTGTTCACTTAAACACCGAACTCGAGGGAAAACTATTTATTAATGCAAAAACACTGCGAGCACAAACAAATCACGTTGACACAAGAAGACAGACAAGAAGGAAAAACGGAAGTTTTCTTATTATTATGTTGGTATACATGAAATGTAAAATCAGTGCTGCCAACAACAAGGATGAACAGCATGATGACGTAGGCTTGTGTCAAATTACGTGGTCCGAATGCCTTGTTTTCTTAGACCATGGGCACACACAGCTCAACGCATTTGAGCTTTTATGAAGATTTACGCGATGCCGTAAAATATTCACAAGATAACGAGTTTCGCTGATAAAGCCATTTTTGCTTAACGGGGATATTGCCCTTGTTTATATAGTTAGTAAAGTATTTTGTGCAGAATTCGATTAAGATTATGCATTTCTTGAATGAGAGCCGTTTCGACCCATTTCTACAGATTCCCAATTCTACAGAATCCCATTTCTACATATTCCCAATTCTACAGATTTTCGATTCAACAGAATCCCATTTCTACAGATTCCCAATTCTACAGATTTTGAATTGGACAGAATCCCATTTCTACTGCTTCCCATTTCTACAGATTTTGAATTAGAATCCCTTTTTTCCATTATTATCTATAGGTTGGGTAGGTAGGTCGGTGGCCAAGTGGCTAGGGCCGTTGAAATTCATTCGGAAGTTCGCGGGTTCAAGCCTAGGCACGTACCAATCTGTTTTAGATTTTTAATATTATGTAGATTTATTCGACGCTCTTCAATCATTAACAGCTCATACATGTCCCCACCGAGGGGCTCGAGCCTACCCTGAAACCAGGGTGAATAGGCCTTAGTCGACCACGCTGGCCCAATGCGGGTTGGTCAACTTCACACACAACCCTTGAATTACTTCGCAGGTGTGTGCAGGTTTCCTCACGATGTTTTCCTTCACCATAAGAGCGTCGAATAAACGTACATATGAATTCGAAAATCGAAAACACATTGGTACGTGCCGAGGTTCGAACCCGCGAACTTCTGAATGGAAGTCAACGGCCCTAGCCACTAGGCCACCGACGCTCTTACTATGAAGGAAAACATCGTGAGGAAACCTGCCCACACCTGCGAAGTAATTCTAAGGTTGTGTGTGAAATTGACCAAACCCGCACTGGGCCAGCGTGGTCGACTAAGGCCTGGTTCACCCTTATTTCAGGGTAGGATCGAGCTCCTTGGTAGGGACGTATATGAGCTGTTATTGATGATAATAATTATGATTTCTTAAATAAAGATTGCTCTATTTAGTTTTTTTTCTTGTTGCTTGATTATGTGAAAATAGAGATATAAATTCCCCACTATACACAAACATAGACATATTTTGCTTGTTTCATTGTATTCAAAATGCTGTCGTCAGCTACTATTCAGGAGGATAGACAAACTGTTTAATGTAAATCGGTTAGCTATTAATTGAACTAACGAATGTTTCGTGTTTATGAAGAGTAAAGTAATTTATATACACCGTGATATTTAACTGGTTGTTTATCCGCAACACAGTGGTAGTACCCATGAAACTAATAAAATCTCAAACACACAACAAGCACAAGCACAAGCCTTTATCACATGTTTTCTCTGGGCGCGATCCTGTGCTTCAAAGGTAGACGTACTAGCAACTAGACTATGGGGTCAGCAATATAATATATGCAATTCAAAAGCGAATTCACCAACCCAACGAACGAATTCAGATTCCCATTCCCATACGCTCCCATTGTTTGAACTGGGTCAAAAATAACTCGGAAACAGGGAAAACGACGAATGAAAAATATGCTCACGCTTCAACGTTTTTCAACGGGAATTACTAAAAAAAGCACATCGAAACACAGTTTTAAACGCTATTTTTCTTTGTTTAAATATACGAATATTTATGTCGGTAATGGTTTGCAAAATAACCCCCGGGAGTTATGTGCCTGTGACGTCACGACGACAAATTGTCTGACCAGTGTGAGTAATATGCGAGTTTGCTGCAATTTCACATTCCAATTTTATCGCTTGGAAATATTTCCGCTTTTGGATTCTAGAATTAATCAGCATCCAAAGCGGTTTTTAGTCATCCAATGAGGGATCGCATTGATATCGGAAATGTATTTGCACGTTTGATTGGAGTGATTTAGTTTGAGCTTATCTTGGGTGGAAGTTTCCCGGTATCGTCCTTTATTATCCCGGCGTGGCTCAAATCAAACAATCGGATCTGTCAAAACTTCGATATGGGAGGCGGGCAGGGTGAAGTTTACAAACGGCCATTAGTCAAACAGTATCGGTCGTCATCCGGACATTGAATGGCAATGGAAAGCAGGCGGACACTGGGCTGAAGTTCGCGCGATACGCTTCATTGAAAATATCCGGAATTTGATGGAAAGCTAACCGAAATTACCTACCACACTGTACGTTTTGTAAAACGGAGTTTCCTACACATACAGACATGCATTATTGGATTGTTTTTTAGCTACTTATTGTTGTATGTAAAATCGACCAACCCGCACTAGGCCAGCGTGATCGACCAAGGCTTAACCACCCTGATTTGGGGTAGGCTCGAGCCCTAAGGTAGGAACATATTATAATAATGGGCTCATAACGAAGTCATAGTTATTTGGAGATGTAAAACTTTTATATAAGTAGGGCAATAAAGTACAATATTGACATGACGTCAATATTTGCGAATGGAATCGGTATGGAAGTCCCTTATGGCATTAACTAAAAGGGTCAATTTTTGCACTTCCATAGGACCGATTCTGGAATAATGGATAAGTAATCAGGTAGCTATAGCGTATTCCTTCTTCAGCTTGTCAGAGCTGGATTGACAGCTGTCCGCGATTAGATATGCCACGTTATCTCTCCTGGTTTTGTATGTAAATGGCCACGTCAACTCGCGAACATGCAGGCGTATTTCGCATGCAACTGACGCCTCTCAAAACTCAAGCGACTCGATTAATGCATAAGGTGCATCACGGCATTTTACCCGGACTTGAAGAGGAATGAAGATTCTAAACATTTGAGTATTATCACTACATAGTATAAAACAAAGTCGCTTTCTCTGTCCCTATGTCCCTATGTATGCTTAAATCTTTAAAACTACGCAACGGATTTTGATGCGGTGTTTTTAAATAGATAGAGTGATTCAAGAGGAAGGTTTATATGTATAAGACATGCATAATATACTTAAGGATAACCCACAATAACCATTTTCCCGTGCGGAGCCGATGCGGGTCGCTAGTTCTTGTATAATATCGTTCGTTAACAGCCCATATTAAATGTCCTTACCGAGGGGCCGATAATATACTACAATTTAAAATGTCTATCCTGCTTCCTTTATAAAAATCTATGTTTTTCTCCATCGTTATCATCGTTGCAGCCTGCGCCCGCTGGACAAGATAGAGCCAAAAGATCTCCACAACGATTGGTTTTACGCTACCGGCATCAAGCGGCTTCACGCGACCCTCACCAGGTTGTCGATGCTACTGTTCTGTCCGCATGTATGCAAATAAATGAAAATCCACTCCCTACAACAGTATTCTATTCTATTCTACTGCAGCCTATAACAATCCACAACAATCCCGGTGGTGGTGGTGGGAAGGTGTTGCCATTATCCCTAAGCATGGCAGAAAATTTGAGGATCACAATATTGATGATTATATAGTGACTTCTGCTAACATCCCCTGGGCTCTATACTATTAGTGCTACGTAAGAAAAGTGGGGCTTACTTTATTATTGATATCTACCAAAACAAGTTACATTTCAAATGAAATCCAAATCAATCAGACGTATTTTTCGTCAATAATAATTTATAGTTATCTATAATAATTGTTAAAGTTCTTCGAAATGCTATCGGTTAGGTTTCGCTATACATTTGTGGAGCACTATCTATTTTCAAGTCGAATGCAGATGAGATGTTAACAGGAGATGTTTCACACGGAGCTGGGCAAATGTAAAGGGAATTATTCAGGTGTTCCGTCCAAAGGCTCCATCAGTAGTATACATAAAAAAGCTGCTACCGCCATCTGAGTGCACACCAAAGGATTGATCAGCATATCCCTGCAGGCATCGTGTTGGGTGAAATCTATACCATAAATATTACATTTTATAGTTTACTTAGCTGTCCGGGTGTGCATCTGGATTGAGAGCCCAAGCTATTTAATCACCACAGTTCCAATTTATGTTTAAGAAATTCGTGACCCTGTGCTTCATGTTTTTACTATTCTTTATTAAATCCCCTATAAATCTCAAATCGTATTGTAAACTTTTAAAAAATGGGCCCTCAATCCAGATGCACACGCTGTCCGGTCGAGTGTAGGGCCTTGGGGTTTTTTCTAAGTTAAATTCTAATAATAATAAATAGCCTTTGTGTTAACCTTGTTCTCTCGAAATTAATATTTATGACCATTTATAATCTTTTCTTTTTTTAAGTGTCAAGTAATTGGATCGAAATTCGTTTGCCTTTTTAAATTAATACGCTTTTATTAGATCGACCTGTATGTAACTAACTATTTATTTAATGGAATCTAAGGTAACTAATTTAACCATCTTCCAAGGGTCGTAGCGTAATGAAAATTGGCAGCTGTATGTAGTTCTGGTGACGATACAATAATATGGTATTGTCGAACAGATCTGATGATGGAGCCGGAATATATGAACTGGAACTTCATGATGGAAAATCGTATTGCTGTTTTAGATTTCTTAGAAATTTCTTGTAATGAACTTTGATCACGAATCATCATAATTACTGATAATAAAACTAAAAACTGGAAAATAAATAATAGTTTTGAAAAACTATAAAAACACGCTTTAATGAACTAAAATGTAGAAAAAATTTTTTGATCACAGAAACAAAATGATTAACAAAAAATGTAGGTATTAGAGAAAAGTGTAGAAAAGTGTAAGCGCATCACTAAAGCGTGTTTATTTAGTTTTTTAAAACTATTATTTTCATGTGCGTGGTCTAAGATTATGTTTCTGTCCTTTCGATCAAATACTATGGAATACAGAACGTTATGTACTAAAAACTGTCTGCAGAATACTCTGGATCCCTTGTACCGTTGATTGGCTTAAGAGCTTATTCTGTTAACGACACATTGATTAAAACCAGTTAACAGGAAGTTACTAGACTTGCTTCGAGTATTGGTTCATCGATTTTGCTATGTCCATGTGCTTTTTTTAAAGTAAAAACCTGAACCTATGCTTTCAAACTGAATAGGGAAGTGTCCTGGAAAAAAGAAATTTCTAATTACTCCGTCAGTTATAGATTATCGAAAAAAAATTAACAAGCTTTTTTTTTTTTCAATTTGACGAAAATACATCGCATCAAATTGTAGTAGAGTGCTATGACGTCACTTTTTCCGTACAATTTGTATGGCGGCGTGTCGTCACTGGAAATTTAAAAGTGCATTTTTCGTTTGCCAGACAAAAAAAATACTTGTACATTATTGTTTAGTAATCTAACTGACGGACTTCCTTATTATGTCTACAACAAATAGTCTACGTCTTCCGGCGCATTGTAGTATTTAAGTAGGTATGTGTCTAGTATATCAAGTAGCACGAGGTTTTACACATGGCAAGACCTAGTAACACTTGTTCTATTGGGTTAATACAAAAACATAAGAAATTAAACCACTGTTACCCTTGCTAGTCGCATGTTGACTAAATTTTAATTGTAATAATCCTACTAATATTATAAACGCGAAAGTTTGCGAGGATGGATGTATTAATGGATAGATGTTTGTTACACTTTCATGCAAAAACTACTAAATATGGATTTACATGAAACTTTACAATAATGTAGCTTATACATCAAAATAACCCATAGGCTACTTTTTGTATATTGTAAATTTCGTAGTGAGAATGTTTAACCACATGTGCTGGCTTTGTACCTTTTAAGTAGGTCATCATCATCATCATCATCTCAGCCTGTAGACGTCCACTGCTGGACTGCTGTCTCCCCAAGGATCTCCACAATGATCGGTCCTGCGCTGCCCGCATCCAGCGGCTTCCCGCGATCCTCACCAGATCGTCGGCCAATGAGTAGAGGCCGTTGATTTTCATTTGGAATTGCGCGGGTTTAAGACTACGCACAACAATATGTGTTTACGATTTTCGAATTCATATATACGTTTATTCGACGCTTTTACGGTGAAGGAAATCGTTGTGAGGAAACCTGCACACACCTGCGAAGTAATTCAAAGGTTTTGTGTGAAGTTTACAACCCGCACTGGGTGGTCGACTAAGGCCTATTCACTTGATTTCAGGGTAGGCTCGAGACTTATAATGGGCTGTTAACGAGCATATTATCCTTAAGTTCATTACCTATATTTTAAAATAAGCAGATCATTTTATTCACAATTTTACACGTGGCGACAATGTCAGCGATGCATTTTCATGCAATTTGTAGTAACTTAAGTAGAATAATTCCATGCAAAGGACCTAATAACTGTCATAGTAATGCAGACATATCGAGTCACATATAAAAGGATCTCATGAGCGTTTAGCCTTATTATGCTTCGGTGATATTCTAGCTTGGCACTAAGCTGAGGTTGATAAATCTTTCTTGCAGATGGTGATAACATCTTTTGCATGTTACTTATTCCTAGTACTTAAAATACCGGTGAAAGAACATTTGGAATCATACTGATAATTTAATGAAAAAAAAAGGTTAGAATTTTCAAAAATTACACCGTTTCATTTCTGTCATTCGCATTAGTTTAGTGGTACATTTTTTTATTTTGAATATAATTAATTCAAAATTAGATTTTTGTTCTTGCGATAGATTGATTGGTTATTATAGTTTATTTTTTCAACCTTGATTGGTTGCATTACTCTAATTGTATATTTTGCATTCTTTGTTATATTAATAAAATTGTATTAAACAATAATTTATAATTTTGTATGTGGAGTTTCTTCCGGCGAGTTCTTCTCCACAGACAAAAGCCAAATTTGAGGTCGCCAGAAAAGAATATGTACCTTACTTAACTAAGTGATGTAAATATCCTAAACTTAATAGGTACCTTGAACCTTGAATTTCTAACAAAGATCGCACTTTCCTTACATTCTTCAACGTATAAATCTCGTATTTTATTGTCACTTTGAAGACGTGGCAACACGAGGGTGCGTGAGTAGAAAAATCAGGCTATTTTCCGGATGCCATTATAGCTAATACGGCCACGGTGTTACATGCAATTAATCTATGTCGGCCGCTATAGGGTCTGCTTCCCATTGTCTGGTGGAAGGTTGTTTGGAAGAAATCGATAGCTTCTTGATAAGGCCGTTTTTGAAATATCTATATGACGTTGGCAAATTTTTTATTCGTTACTAGCTGTCCGCCCGCGGCTATACGCCCGCGTTGTTTTTTTTTTATTTTATTTTTTACCTTTTAAACCTTCCCTGGACTTCCACGAATATTTCAAGACCAAAATTTGCCAAATCGGTTCAGCCGTTCTCGAGTTTTAGCGAGACTAACGAACAGCAATCCATTTTTATATATAAGATTTTACAAACTCTTGTCAAAAAATTGCAACATGCCTAAGGCAAATTTTTAAATGCGATCCTCTTCTCAACATCATAAAGGTGATGTATTATTAAGAATGACTTGAAATACAAGAATAAATAAATAAATAAAAGTTAAAATATTAAAGATATTACATATATAACGAAATTTATACATACCGACTGAGCCAAGCTTAGCTTGGAAATTGCTTGCACACTTATTATTAAAAACTGAAAAGTCAAGTCGTGAACTCTTAATAAAATAAATAATTCAGCAAGCAACACTTGCTTGCTGTTAGAAATGTTAGACTACGGGTATCATAAAATTTTATACTACGTAGATTGTTGCAACTGTGAACTTTTGCTTGCCATTTTCCTCCATGCTTCCTTTGAGACATTTCAAAGTGTGCTACATTTTGGAGCATTAAATACATGACTGTGTTAAAGTCATTTAAAATTTAATGAGATTTTCTGACAGCTTCAAATTAAAAAAAAAACGAGCGTTCTGATTTCCATAGATGTATCGTTAAACTATGAAAATGATGCCGAGCAACGTTTTCATGATTGCCGGGTAAAGGCAGCACGATACACCAACTCTACACCAATGCAACTCATAGTACAGCATTGAAATGTAAGCTTTTAAATCGTATTATTTAAGAGTGATTTTACAACATGTCTATTCACAATGGGCTCGATTCCGGCGTGGCCGCTAAAATCACTAAGTTTAAGTTGTTGGTCTCTTTCATTTATATCGGAATCGAAAAGGATGGGAGTATGTAAAGATGCAAGTTTATGATAATTATAATTATGTAAACAACCGTTAAAGCCTTTAAAATTACTTCGATTTTTATTTTTGTTTGTTTCGTTGTCATAAACTTTCAATCTATTCTATCATCATTATCATGTTCGGTTCCTTCCTCTGTTTTCTTGTGTGTTGTAATTATATTTATCTTTATGCTGCAAATAATAAAGTATTATGTGCCGTATATTAAATATCTTTCAGTATTTTATGCATTTCCATTAGTATGTAGTCTCATTCTTTTCCGTGCGCTATTTCCCACCTAAAGGTTGCCTGGCAGAGATTGCTACCTTAGCAATAAGGCCGCCTTTTGATTCTTTTACTTGTTTAAAAAAAAAATCTGTGCACTGTTGATTTTGGTGTCAATAAAGAATATTGTATGTATTTTGCGGGGCTTAACTGTTGATAAGTTCCTTTCATATTTCTATTACCTACGTGAGAACGAAGAGTTGAAACACTATTTCTGGTCATTCGGCAAGAGGTTAAAACTCAGTCACATTTAAGGTCCTGTGACCTATCTCTTTCTATGTTTATAATAAAATCACCAAACGCCTTAACTTTGCAAACAAGATTTCCAAGAAAACTAGTTAAATGTTAGGCAATACTGCGCAATCTTTGGCCTTTATTTAAAATTTTGAGCCAATCAAGATAAGTTTGTAACTCAATTTGGTTTACCAGATTACTTAAGACTAGGTTCGGTATTGGATTTTATTGGAATTTTAAAGTTCATGCGAATTTACACTAATCAAATTTATTTGACATAGAAACGTAAACCGCTTATAAAATAGATCAGCTTATTTGAAGACATTGTTTTAACCCTTTAAAAGGCAAAACAAATTTCTAAAATTCATTCGTTTTCGACTTTATGTTGAGGGTATAAGGTTAAAATTAAGGTGGCAACATAGTGGACACCGCCTTCAAGTCCGGTGAAGCTTGATCCGTCGTACCTTTTCGACTCAAGCATAGGTCAATTCAAAACCGCCTTCTCGTAAGCATTGTAAAATGAAAGAGAGACTATTGGCAGCAAATAGCAGTACTTACTATTACGACGTGAGTATGTTTAGTCGTCATGATTTTCATTTAATTTTTTATTTTCAATTATTAGCCCCCTTCGCTGAGTAGTAAAACTTTACCTCACATTATGTAGGGACGGCTCGAGGGAGCCTCGGACCACGGCTAGCGCGTTGATCGGAAAAACATCGTGAATGATAACTTTATCTACATCCTCCTTGTATTTCTTTTATTGACCTACTCCTAAGTCCGGTGAAGCTTGATTGGTCGTACCTTTTCGAGACAAGCATAGGTCAATTTAAAAAAAAGACCTACTCCTGTGTCACAGAATTGATATATGTACCACACTTTTCCAAAAACGGAACTAAATAGTATAGGTATTAGGTATGCTTGTCATTGTACTGAAAATTGTACAATCTCCCAAAAACACAGTCACTCGTCCCGATACGGGCAACAAAGCCAAGGTAATGTCATTAAATCGTACAGTACAGTGCTGCCAAGCCACAGCATAGATGAACGCCATTGGACGCGAATTAACACAATTTTGGTTTTAAAAGCGTATCTTCAGAGTTATTCTTCTTTGTTGAGTGTATCCGCGTAGTGTTATGAAAACTGCTTATATAACCCCCGACACATAACCGTTGCTTGATCCTTTCAACAACTAGAAAAGAGCTGATAATCTTCAAATGGCTAAAGATATTTTCTTGGATCATAGCTAAGAACACTCTGGATTGTGACACCTTGCAAACAAAAAAAACTAGATTAAAATCGGCGCATCCGTTTAGTAGCTACGATGCCACAGACAGACGAACAGATAGACAGACAGACACACACGTCAAACTTATAACACCCCTCTTTTTCGTGGGGGTTAAAAACATTCTAGTTTCAAACCTATAAAAGTACTATAACTGGGTCATAAATTATATATTAGTACTAATGCTTGAGTTACTATCATCTTTTAAATGCATTCCTTTCATAATTCGTTTTAGAATACCTAATAATTTACCGAAATAATTGCGATGAACATAGAATTGTTGTTTTAGATAGGTGGGTATTTTATGCTGTTTTTATTGTTATAAGAAGAATACTTTTTCGGTGCAATGTAGTGTATTCATATTGAGTGCTATCCCCAAAGTACAGTAGCCAGAAAATGCGGCTGGACATGTTAACCTTACAAGCGCCCGTATTCCGTAGCAGTAGGGGATAATTTCGTAGTACAAATGTCCAACCGCATACGCTGACTTCTATACATTCGACCGTACCACTTGGAACTATTCCCTCAATTTTAGCGGCGATGTCATTTCGCGGTTGCATTTCTCCTTTCCTAGAGTTTCCAGTTTCAGTCGGTTTGTTGTTCAGCCAGTTGTGACAACGCTGTGTTGATATCGTAAAATGGAACTTTGTTGTTAATTCTACATTCGCAGATTGAATGGCTCAAATTAACTTTGAAAGCAGCTAAAGCAGCTTTAAAAATGTTCAACTGTAATTGGTAAAAAGATGATTGTGAACCCTTTTCGTTTTCATTTTCAATTGACGTTTTTTTCATAAACATTGTTCAATTTTCTAACTCTTTGCGCACCGAATTTGATCATTCTTGTTTTTTTTTGTGTCAGTTATTGACAAGACATTCTAATAAACGAACTTCCTATTTATAAAAAGCTGAAAATATAGAGGATGTATATTTTCACAGACTTTTCTGTTTTCCTCACTTAGTATCAAACCTACCCTCGCTTCACACAGCACATGTCCCCAATAGTTTCCTAACTACGACGCTAATGGAGTAAGGAGTTCACTTAAAGTTATTAAAACACAATATAGACCGTCGTCGCGCTATCAACCTAATTGGAAACTGCATTGTGGTAACGCGCAGTGTGCAACGAACCTTATAACTAGGTATAACTTGTATGTCCCGAGGAGATGTTGGTACTGTTGGAAATGCTTTTAAAGAATTAGTTCATTTGTATCATGTCCTTAGTCTTTAACTAACCTTAACTATTACTATATAATTAATTGTGGAAACATATTATACCTTACACTACTTTAGTCGCCTTTCAGTAGGGTAGAGTAAATACCTAGAATGCTATTTCAAGATCCATGCGGAAGGAATGGAAATGTAACAAACAGCCTATGATTTATAATAACGTAACACTATATAATAAAACTGAAGAATCGGCGTGTCTGTACATTGATGTGTTTTGAAAAAAACTGATTGTAGGTGATAAAGAAAGTGTAGCTGAACACAAAAATACAAGTTTTGAAAAAAAAAATGTCAGTCTGTCTGTCTGTTTGTACACGCTAATCTCTGGAACTACTGGACGGATTTTTATAGACATTTAGCCTTATACATCAGAATAACACATGGGCTACTTTTTACCGTGAGAAAATACTTCTTTCCTACGGGAAAACCCGTTAACGCGGACGGAGCCGCTAGGCGGAAAGCTAGTTTATAATAACGCTAACATGAATATGAGGAAACACAACAATATTAGAAATGCTCGTTCTACCTAATTTAATTACGCACCTATTTATCCTTACCTTTACCTTTTGTGTATTATTATTTACTAGCGACCCGCCCCGGCTCCGCACGGGAAAATGGTTATTGTGGGTTATCCTTCAGTATATTATGCATGTATTATACATATAAACCTTCCTCTTGAATCACTCTATCTATTAAAAAAAACCGCATCAAAATCCGTTGCGTAGTTTTAAAGATTTAAGCGTACAAAGGGACATAGGGACATAGGGACATAGGGACATAGGGACGGAGAAAGCGACTTTATTTTATACTATGTAGTGATTATTGTATTTCATAACCATTGTTTTTCTTTTTCTTTTTTGTTGTGTTGTATTCTGTTTTGTCAAATAAATTATGTCTATGTCTATATCTTTATAAATTTGTATTGATATTATGAAGGAGACGATAATTTTATTTTTATTTTTCAGTACGCAACGGCTATTCCTGCGTGCCAGTCGCCCTGGCTGAAGGATTAGACATCAAACTTGGGACCTCGGTCACGGAGATCAACTACGGAGGGCCTGGCGTTACCGTCAAAGCAGTCAACCCCAGAGTTCCCAGTCAACAGCAAGTTTACAAAGGTACTTATCCAGTATTTTTTTTCTCTTCCTTACTTATTTCTTGTTTAAAATAAAAACTTATATTTGTTGAAGCTAAAAAAATAATACTTTGCCAACTTTCAGTAGATTTCAAATTGGAATATTTTCGGCAATCCACGCCACCTCCGAGGCAAAAAAAACAATAAATAAAAATGTTTTATTCGAAATAAGATTACACAAATCACTTGTCGACGTCAAGTTTCCACCCCCTTATGGGAAAGGCAAAGGGTTCCAGCCCATACAGCCTAGTCTGTGGTAATAATAGGATATCTTCAGTTTCTTTTTGTCGTCTTTAGTCGTCATTTCTTGTATTCTACATCTTCAGTAGTCTTGTCTTATTGAACGATTTCCAGTTTTATGATGGGGCATCACCAAATTTGAAGGATGATGTTTTTTTTTTTTTTCTTTCTTTTCCTTTCATTTCATCCAAAAGTCGTTTAACTGGGGCCTGGATGATGATAGTTCACACACAGACTTTGGCATGCCTATGGACGAATCGCATGGTTTCTGACTCAATTAAAATTTCACTATAATTTCGAGCTCCTTTATTTTATGTTATTTTGGTTTTGATGATGATGTAATACGAAAATTCCATGCAATATCGTTCTAAATTAATCCTTTTTTGCACAGAAAGTAAGATAATCATACAATGTACGAGAATAATAAAATGGACACACAGATATACTATCTATAAATATCTATAGGTATAGATATAACAGATACACAAGACTCGTGGAAACTGTTTGCTGTAACCCACATTTCCCCTCATCGGAGCGTTTATTATGAAGCTTTTAGGGTTCCGTATCCGATTGTATTGAGACCCGAGGGACTGCAAACAGTAAGTAATAGCTATCACTCCCACAATCACTTCCGAACGATACGCATAGGTTCTGTACAGATGAAGAGAGCTTGAACGAAAATCGTTAGATTTTTTCCCTTTCAAGTTATTACGTAATGTTACTTGGTCAGGTAGAGAAACACAAATTTTCGTCCTCCATTTAATCTTTTTAGAGAGAAATGAAATATAAATAAATTGGTTTCTAGGTTTAAAACATAGTGAATACTTTGATTATGTTTATTTAACGATATATTATTTAGGTAGATAATCGAAACGCTTACCTTCCTGGAATTATTAGATCTTTCTGGTCAATGTTCAAGTATATTAAACTTTAGGCTTAGTCAAGGGCACTTTTCTTTGATTTGACATAATATTACTACAGAAGTTATATAATATTATGAGTATATTTGAAATCTGAAATCAGAAAATTGTATTTGTAGGACATCACAACACAGATCAAAACAATAAGACATAAAATCTCCTCACTTAATTCCTTTAAAAATAGTCTGAAAGCCCATTTCCTGGGTATGAATATTTATGTATTATATTATATATGTATATTTATTTATTTATTTTTGTAGATATTTTTGTGTAGGTTTAAGATGTTTATATTATTTTATTCCTGTTTCATATAGCTTAACTTAGATTATGTATGTAACTGTTTTTCCTGTTGTATTTAACGCACTGCCTCGCAGTTATTTACTTATTCATGCAATCCTGTACCCAAAGGGTTGCCTGGTAGAAATTGCTACCTTAGCAATAAGGTCGCCTTTTGTACACCTGTGTTGCTTTAATTATGTTTGTTGTATTCTCTTGTGTGCAATAAAGTATATTCTATTCTATTCTATTCTAAAAAAACTACATAACAATATACACATCATCAACAAGGTACGTGCAAACATCCCTCTGTGCTGCGACACCCACACAAAAAGGGCCTCACTCAGCGAAATGCCACTAATAATAAGATAGAATAAACTTAAATCTTACAATAATAACTAAATAGATTAGGTATACATAGAAACATTGCTTATTAAATTTTATACATGAAAATAATCTGTTATTTAATAATAATGTAATTTGGTGTGTACGAATCCTAATACGAACCACACTCTAAGAAATCTCGGAGGTCTACACCACTATTTGATATCCGGAAAATTTGTTTGGCTTAAGCACTTAACAAACTTCAGTCAACACTTATGTATTTCTCTGTAGTCTGGGGGGAGATATAAGTATCTATGAATAATATACTATCATCATCATCATATCAGCCGAAAGACCTCCACTGCTGGACAAAGGCCTCCCTCCACAACGATCGGTCCTGCGCTGCCCGCATTCAGCGGCTTCCCGCGACCCTCGCCAGATCTATCGATCGTCATATAGTTAGTTAGTTATATAAAACCTTACGCATATTTAGCATTGCATTACCTTTACACGTACATCTATAAAGGGCAAGATGCAAAATTATGCAAAGCTAAATAGGCGTGAACAGGCTTTCTAAATTTATTAGCATGTGTGTACAATTTTATTTTCTATGCTTTCCTAGGAACTAAGTAATTAAATTTAAGGTAATTAGCTCTTCAAAGGCTAAACGACAAATTTTAATCAAACGAATGTCAAAGATGAGACAACATAGAAAATCTAGACAGGTGAACTTCGAGTAAACATGCTTCGAGAGTTCGTTATTTCTGAACGGACATAAAATAGACTATAACTATAATAACTACTACTATTAAGTTTATAGTGCCTTAGTATTACACTATGGCACAAAAGGGCTTAAGGAAGGACGTGTGGCCCCTGTGACGAATAGAGAGTTAGTTATGAAATGACAAACAAGTGACATTCACCAATTCAACTATTCCTCACAGGGGCCACACATCCTACCGTAGCCTGCCTTTCTCACAACCAGTTTGGTATAGGCCTCCTTCAGATTATGCCAAATCTTATCCTTACGTCATCCGTCCATCGCATCTGCGGTCTTCCTCTTGGCCTTTTCTACCCAAAGGACGACATTCTAAGACCGCTTTACCCCACGAGAAAAAGTTCTAGGGCCATTTTTCCTGCCCACAGCCACTCATTTCACTGCCATCACTACATTTAGATGGTCATACAAATGAATATTGCTGCTCATTATCACTTTATTCATGATGTTTTCCGTATCAACGGGCTAGGCCAAAATCCGAGGATATTCTAAAAAAACATGTTCAAACTGTCTAATAAGTTTTCTTCTGATCTTAAATATTGTTAAAAAACATAGGTAGGTATAGCTAAACACAAATCTATATAACATTTTGTTTGCATCATGTTTGTAGGATGGTGCAAAACGGTTTCCCGGAACGCTCTCAAAGGGTGCCAGCCTATTTTCCCTGTAATCTAGACTGCACACAAGCTATGCGATGGGCTGCATAGAACCGCCTTTCCAAACATCTAACTATCTGCTAGACTCCGCCCGTATGTATGCAAATGTCGCGGAAGAGCCTCGGATTAGGACAGAGGTTCTCAAACGATAGGATATGTTCGCCTTTGTTCATTAATATTTCGAACCTGTCCAATAAAAGTGGCAATCTAACAATTTAGACAACTTGAATTGTCAGACTTAAGTTGAAGTCCTCCCATATTAACGTAAAGGACGGGGATAAATGTAGTGTTGAATAGCGTTTGATTGCTATCAAATTTTATTAATTTTCTCTGTTTAGACCAATAATAGTATATTATGTTACAAAACCGTTGAAGGCCTTATGAGTTCATTCATATACGATCCGACGATTGGGCTCGTGCCTACTCTGAATTTGCCCAGTCGAGTTGGTTTGTTTTTTTTGTTTGGATTGATGGCTTGGTCTTTTTTTGGTTTGGTTGAACGATATTACTGTCAAGATAAAACTAAAATGTATCTGATTCATATTATAACACAATTATATTCATTTCCAAGTTAGCTGAGTTATATTATAGGATACAAGGAGGCACCTCCGGGTCAACAGAGGCCCAAACTTATTTTTCTCGTCAAAGTGAAATTTAACGCGTTAGAATTGCAAATCTTTCCTCGGCTAAGAAATGACAATAAGCCTTTGGCGGTGAAGATTTTTCTCATAAAGCCCATCATGGTAACAATTTACTTTCTTTGTGTTTTTATCTGAAATCTTGAGCTGGTGAGATCATTATGTTTTTTGGTTTGAAATTTGTTTCTTTTTATTGTCTTTTTACCGAGTCTACATAAGTCGTAGAAAGGTCGTAGTATTCGTACCTAAAGTCATAGTTTAAATTATGAATAATTACGTACGAGTACTAATAATTTTTTGATGATGATATTTAATTTTTAGGTAATTTTTCGTAGTGTAATCGTATAAGCACTTAATCTTTTCTCTATCAGCAATTTCTATGATATCACAGCTACAGCTTTGCAGCTTTGCTTTGCTTTTTTACTTTACAGTTTTCGGTAAATATCTCTTGTTAGGTTATTTTACTGGATTATCATATCAGCTTTATTAATATTATCTCGCAATATTTGTAAATTACGACATTCGCTTCCTTATTATTCCTTATAAAATGGGAAAATTCTGGCAATATCGCACAGCCTCAGGCTAAATCGATTCTTCCTGTTTTTTGAGATATTATCACATAGCTTCCTGTGTTTTTAAGGAAATTTTCTTCTATTATGTTGCTGATATTATAAATTTTCGGGCATATTTGTGCCTGTAAATATTTCTTAATATAAATAAGTTTTCTTTTCTAATATTCTTAATGAGGAAATTTTACGTAAGCATCTACTAAATAGAAATCACGTTGTAGGTTCTACCCAAAATATCTCGGCTTTGATGAACACGATATTTGATTTATAATAAAATATTATTCATCGCTATATGAATTAAGACGACATCAATTTAGGGCAGAAGAACAAAATGGATGTAAATTACGAAATAATGACCACGACCGCAATTTTCCAGCGACTGAACAATTTCGAGTGATGGCGATAGAAAATAGAACGCCAGTAGAAAAAGTTATGAATCTGTGCAAAGATGTTTTTCCATTCTATTTATTCTTAAATGCCTAAGCCTACGAAACGAGAAAAGAATACGCAGTAGTCGTAATTTGTCTTCTTTTATTTTATAGTATTTACCTACTCTACATTAGGTATGGAAAAATTACCCAATGATACTATCTCCAACTCACCCTGTATTGCCCAGTGCGTATAGTTAATATCTAATAAATAACAAATTTTAAATTGGAATTTGTAAATATGTGTTTTATATTCCTACGAATATATCTTTAACTTTCTTTTTTTATTATCAAATTTATATCACGTCTGTTTTGCAGTAGACATCTAGACATACATTTTTGTTGATTTATAATTCGAAAATCATGTTTTGCAGTAGACATACATTATTGCTGATTTATATTTTGAAAATCACGTAGCAAAGCTCAATAAATAATTTTTATAACCTTTCGCGATATAACTCTTTGAATGATTTTTTCACACATTTTTCTTTTAGCCGTAACAAATTGGTTCCAATTTATCATCAAAGAAATAAGGCATTATTAGGTACTAAAATAGAAGTAATACGTTTCTTCTGCTGGTTCTGAAAAAAGGTGCTACACGGGTTTAGTATATTTCATTTTTTTCTAACACTCGACTCTAAGTAAAATAGGTTCAGGCTACAGCAAATTTTTAATCTGTGGATTTAGGCAAGCGCTGGTTTTTTCGTGATTGTTTTCCCTTGCCCCAGTAATCTTTTTGGACCTACACTCTTTTACATTTTATGGTCAGTGAAAATTTTAGGAAGACAAATTACAACAGAAAAGCGATGTGAAAGTTCAGTTTTACGTCGCATACCTTTTGTTTCAAACCAAATTCCGAAAAGCTAGTGATGAATCCTATTTACTATATAGTTTTACAGGATGTTGAACATGGAAATATAAAAAAATATACGTCGAATTAAGAACTCCCTCTTTTTTTAAGTTGGTTAAAAATAATAGAGCGTGTTACCACATTTATGTTTTCATCATTCGATAATAAATATTATTGTTTCAGTCAGTACAGTAAAAAACTTACGTTAGTAAAAAAATATTATTTCAAAAGTCCAATGAACATTAAAGTACCAAACCCAAAGGCAACTGCATAAAAACGCCGTATCTAAAAAACTGTGTTTTTTCAGGTGACGTGGTGCTTTGCACATTGCCGCTCGGAGTGCTGAAAGTCGCGGTCGCCAACAATGGTCAAAATCAACAGAACTACGTCAAGTTTGACCCGCCACTGCCGGAATGGAAGGTTCGATTTTCTGGGGCTTTAATGAAGCTACAAATTTAAACACCTTTGAATGAACACTGCCTAGATCACACGATAAAATTTGAATGGTCCATATTTGAGCTTAACTAGCTACGCAATGAACAGCGAATTGTCCTTGTAATTTTGTGTAGCAGCGTCATGAAACAGGACTTTGATATTCTTTCTACTTGCCAATACGCTGAACTAATTGAATTAATCTGCATTCGCTCTGCTCGAATCGAAGTGAGTTAACTGTATTCGACGAATTTGCTTTCCATTTCGAAATGAAATGTTTTATTGGCCTAGATTTTGTTGTCTCTTTCAATATTGTTTTCTGTATTTAAACCCATTTTTATAATGCAAAAATTTCAATCTATGCTTGTTTTATTTCCATGGGTAGGTCTTAAAATTTGCCTACATGACAGAATTCAGAAAAATAATAATTTTGAATTTCGTTCCCTAGATCCGATTTTGTCTGAGTATCTATCTACTGACCTAAGTATATTACATTTCTAAACAAACGAGAGTTTTGTAAGGTTTCAATATTGCCTTGACCTTGGCCTTGTGAGAAATGTCCCCACATATTTATTTATTCAATTTGTATATTTTTTAAGGTGGCAGCAATCAAACGTTTGGGCTACGGCAACCTCAACAAAGTGGTGCTATGCTTCGAAAGAACGTTTTGGGATCCAAGTGCTAATTTGTTCGGCCATGTTGGCACTACTACTGCCAGTCGAGGTATGTTTGGTAATTCGAATATTTTCTTGATACAAAACCGTGATATATTTATCATTCAAATTATAATCCTGTAGCTTTCGTAACCTTAGCTAGAACACCTACAACTGAATATATAATTAGTACTTCGTTAAGTAGGTACTAGTTCAAAGACTATATTGGTTTACCCAACTCCCTGACGTCATGAATATAAGATAGTTTGTGGAAGTTATCGATTCGACACAACAGTAACAAATCTCCAGGGTGCGCCGTGTTATTATCAAGTTTGACAGTTCGTATTTCGACATCCTTCACTTAGATAGTGTCTTTTATAAACTGCATAGGTAAAACCTGATCAGAAAAATTTACTTGCTGTGGGAGCGCCACATGTCTTTTTTGTGAATCTGACAAGTTATTGGATTTCCGCATATATATGACGAGTTTTCCTTTCTGGTTGGGCTTTATTTTGAGTCTTTGGTGAGCTTAATTTGTACCGATATTATGAGCCGTACTTTTTTAAAATTAACCTTTGCTTGTGTCGTTAAGATACGACTAATCAAGCTTCACCGGACTTGCGAGTCTTACTTTTCATAATATTACTTACTAGCAAGTTAAATTTTACATACAAGTTTCGAATGAATCCTTTATTTCTCTAGTTCTTTTAATTTGTTAGTGCATTACCCTTTTTCTACGAAAACTCCACTTTGTTTACGTATTGACGTTTAGTATAACTTTTTAATGTAGTTACCAGTGGACCCGTGTTCCTAGAAATTATTTCAGCTGAGCCTACTGTTACGGGGTAGTCTCAAAAGTGTCACAACTTTCGAAAGCATTGGATAGTTCGTTTTTCATTAAAATTTCCCTAGTATTTTCCATAACTTACTTCATTAGTTCGTTTTGCACCAAATTTCTGTGAAACCGAGTAATGTTTGTGAACGCAGTATTTATTACCTTTAGTTGGAATTCTCTTAAATGTTATTTAATGTTATATAGTCGTTGAATGACAACCAAAACTACACAAAAAGACTTAAGTTTGTATCTTTGCAACAGCCTAAAGATTGTATGTAACGTTTAGTTTGTGTAAATATGTAGGCTCTTTTGGTAGAACCACTTTCTTCCTATTTATATTATTTTTTATTACTGAAATGTCGCTAAACTTAAGTGGCAGTGGACTATGGGCACATTGCGCGTAGAACCGATGACCGTTGTTGGGGCAAAAAGGTTCTTGAATAGCGACCGCGCGCCGGAAGACGTAGCGTGGGCAGGCCCCCCACAAGGTGGACCGACGATCTGGTGAGGGTCGCGGGAAGCCTCTGGATGCGGGCAGCGCCGGACCGATCGTCGTGGAGATCTTAGAGGGAGGCCTCTGTCCAGCAGTGGACGTCTTTCGGCTGACATGATGAATGATGAAACTAAAATGTAGAAATGATTTAAACAGATCATCCTCACTTTATTTGGTGCGTACGAGACACTGTTTCAGCTTGTTGCCGTGATTTATCGTGTGTTTGCCCTCAGAGTTCTTCGGTAGCGTTATTTATTCATCTTTTAATTCGTTATCTTGTCCGCTTCTGCGGTTTCTATTTACTCCGGCAAATAATTCACTGTTGTCTGTTAGATTGAAGAACTACGAGTATATAAATTATTTTAGTAGTATAAATGGTCTACAAATAAAGTATTCTACGGTATACGACTATCCTTAGAATATTATTACCAGCACTAATATTTTGTATTGTTGTTTTTCATATTTGTCAGAAACTAAACCTTTTCTTAGAAAGCCGTATATGAATAGAACTAGTTAATATTGGCTTTTGTCTTTCATTTCACTTAGCGTGTGGGTTTCGAGTTTAGTCCACCTCACAAACCCTGGTGTCAGAATCATTGAGCCGCTTATGGCTTCTGACATGGCTCATGTAACGACTACATCCGTAGATAGTAACCTTCCGAAGGACATAATCGTCTTTCTTTTCGGACAATCAGGTGATTCAGCCTGCAATGTCCTTACCAAACTGGGGAAAGTCTCACAAACGGATATTTTTTCGGAGGAAACCTCCGTAACGTGGGGCGGTGTTCTCCTTCACGATGTTTTTCAATATCAACGCGCTAGGCCGTGGTCCGAGGCTCCCTCGAGCCGCCCCTAGACGCGTTGGTATATGACCTTTTTTGGGGTAGTCTTCCGCTTCCCCGCAAGTCCGGTGAAGCTTGATCCGTCGTACTTTTTCGACTCAAGCATAGATCAATTTAAAAAAAAAAGGGGCGGGTATTTGACCACTCGACCATAGAGGCTGCATAATAAAAATAATGTAGGTATATTTCTTACCAGGTGAGCTGTTCCTCTTCTGGAACCTGTACAGCGCTCCGGTTCTTCTAGCGCTGGTCGCCGGAGAAGCTGCTGCGGTGATGGAGAATGTAACTGATGACGTCATAGTGGGTCGGTGCATCGCCGTCTTGAAGAGCATCTTCGGCCACGCCGCTGTGCCGCAACCTAAAGAATGTGTGGTTACTAGGTAAGAATGATCATCATCATCTCAGCCGAAAGACGTCCACTGCTGGACAAAGGCCTCCCCCAAGGATCTCCACAATGGTAGTCCTGCGCTGCCCGCATTCAGCGGCTTCCCGCGACCCTCACCAGATCGTCGGTCCACCTCGTGGGGGGCCTGCCCACACTACGTCTTCCGGCGTGCGGAAGAAAGAATCATTAAAAAAGAATGATCATTGGTTAGATTAAAATGTTTAATAGCCAGCACATGCGGCTGGAAATATAGACCTTGAGAGCGCCTTTGTTCCGTAGCAGTAGAGGCGAGTTTCGTAGTGGGAGTATCCAGCCACATGTGCTGGCTTCTGTAACTTCGATTGAATAATGCTTGATGAAAAGTCAATGAATCAAGCATCACCGTATTTGGTGTTTAGTGTCATGTATCGAATCGAAAGATTTGTAACTCAAAAACTACTGAACCGATTTCAAAAATTCTTTAACTTCATACTAAAAAGCTACATTCACCCATAGATAGTACAGTAACATAGGGAAGGGGGAAAATGCAATTAAAAGGCGGAGCCGCGGCGAAATATAGTTACTATGTTTGATGTTTCTGTTAAGATGGCGCGCGGATCCCTACGCTCGTGGCTCATACAGTTTTGTGGCGGTTGGGTCTTCCGGAACCGACTACGACCTTCTGGCTGCCCCAACTCCTGATGCTGATGGAGAGAATCGACTGTTCTTTGCTGGTAAGGGGACTATTAGAAAATATTATTTGCAGCGGGAAATAGAATAGAATATACCTTTATTGCACACCAGAAAAAAAAAACAGAACAAAATTCACGAAAATAATAAAGAAAGTATACATGTAGGCGGTCTTATTGCTAAGTAGCAATTTTTTCCAGGCAACCTTAATTTTTCCTTCCAGGCAAGCAATTTCTTCCAGAAAATAGATGCGCGGCGGAACGGATTTCCTATTTTATATGACATGTTAACTTAGCCAGCGCCCGTATTCGAATGTCCAACCACATATGCTGGCTTCTGTACATTATGTCCCATTGTATCAAGGGAGCATTTCTAAACAGCATTTAAATAAGAATAAATAATTTAAACGCTGACTTTTCTGAAAAGTTGTCTTAAGTTGAGTAGAATAATGCATTTACAAACTTTCTTCGTGTTTCTAGTTATGGTTAAGTTGGTGATTCTATGAGTAGTATCTACGATTCTTCCAAATTGTATGCGATACAAGTATTTTTGACGTGTCAGTGATTTCCAAGGAATGTCTCTCTAAACGGTCTTGCTTGCACTGAACCCTTATAAAACGTATTCCAGATCCACGGAAACATCGTTAGACCTCGAACGCTGTAACCTAAATTTAAATTACTAAAGTTATTATAATTTTGTCTTCAGGTGAACACACTATGCGGAACTACCCAGCCACAGTCCACGGAGCTTTCTTATCAGGTCTCCGCGAGGCCGGTAGGTTAGCAGACCTGCTGATGCCGCAACCACCAATCACGAACGCGAGCGTCGCTGCAGCCACTGCAGCGGCCAATCAGGCGAATCAAGCCAACCAGGCTGCCTAGTGCAAATGTATAGGATGTGGCGGATCGTAGTAACAGTTAGGAGAAGAATAGGATAGTCATCAATAGATGGCGTGAGGTGACGTCAAATTACCTCCTTATGAGTACTTTCGATAATAATATGTTGACAGAAATAAGATGGGATTTTTTGTATTGACTGGATCCAATGCATCCTTATTTTAATTTTAATTAGTTTGAAATATTAGTAGGTTCCATAATTAGTGGTAAATACTTACCCTTCTGACTTAGTTTAATAATTTAAGCAATAAAGATCTCTATGTGATGATTACTAAGAGTGATTTTTTTCTGGAATTAAATACTAATTTGTTGATTTTAAGTCTGAAATGAGTGTGTTGTGAAAAATAAAGCAATAAATTTTTTGTGTTTAATAATTACTCTGCTTTTATTTTATGCACATTTAATCTAACAATAATATTGAAACAAACATTTTATTTTTATGTTTGACACTACATATTAAGTTTAGACATTTGACTACCATCTATTTGAAAAGATTATCCTACTAATATTATAAACGCGGAAGTTTGTGAGGATGAGGAGGACGCAAAAACTACTGAATGGATTTTAATGAAACTTTACAATAATATTGCTTATACATCAGAATAACACACATGCTACTTTTTACCGCGGGAAAAAACCTCATTCCAACGGGTAAACCTATTAACGCGTAAGATAGTGATTTATAAATATTAGGTCTTTTAAAATAGCTATTGAAACGAGACACTTGAAAATAAAAGTTAATTATCAACACTGCCCTTACTGTGGTCATAATATTTTATATTCAAGCTATAACCATAGCATCGCTTTGCTCTGTTAAACTAACAAGCCTTTAGACGTGTGACGAATTTACTGCACAATTTAATTGCATTTTTAATTATTTTTCATCACTCCCCTACATAAAACTAAAGACAAGTCATCATGGGTACATGCGATCATAATCTGGTTCACAACTTAATAGATTTATGGGTGATGCATAACGTATCTTCAATTTATTACTCTATTAAAATTTATCTTGTAGATCAAAGAAAAATACTACAGCGTAATTAAAAAGCTTCTACAGTTTTTTTTATGCTCAAATAAACGGTTTTTTAATTTTAATGTAAATATACCTTTGTAAATTTGGAAGTTACTTTGATTTGGGGCGAAAAAAAAAATGCATTTGATAAGCTTATAATATAGGTACTACATTTTCGTCCAGCGGCTTTGCCCGCGCATATAAGTTTTTCCCGTGGGAATAAGGGACTTTTAAGTGCAAATATATTGCACAGTATATTTTTATCTATACATATAATAAAACTGTCGAGGTCAAATGTCTGTACATAGAAAAAAAAAGACGGAATCCGAGTCAGGTCAGGAGGTAAGAAAGAAGTGAAATAGAACATATCCAGACAATTTTCTTTTATTTTGTTTCTCTGTCTGTTTGTCAGTTTATACGGGTTAATCTCGGAAACTATTGGACCGATTTGTATGAAATTTTGCATGGTGGTTTTGTTACATCGCTGGTCAACATTTTGGATACTTTTAATCCCGGAAAGTTAAAGAGTTCCCGTGGGTTACACAACAACGCGGGTCTAACGTAGTGAAATTTTATGTATGTATTCAGTTTCAGGTCCCGCCGTTATTACGTCAAAATGGCGAGACCACATTCTTTTTTAAATATCTTTAAAGTGATTGGGCGTAGAATGTTCTATGAAGGTTTATATGGTACTTCCTAATTGAGTATTTAGCTCTGATCACGGTCAAACCCCAAAAAGTTGGGGGGGTCCCGTCATCTTGATTTTCATAATATTTCTACTAAAGAGCCTAACTAAACCTAATTTTAATCAGGGTTGATTTAACAGGCCTCAGTAGACCATACTGACCCAGCATCTTGAATTTATTCGCAAGTGTATGAAAGCGTCGAATAAATTATTGTTCTTCCCGGTGAAAATAAGTAATTTAATAGGAAAACATTTTGAAATGTGCAGTGATAAGTTGCAAACGTGATTCGAGGAACAAATCCAAAAAGAAAAATGTTTTTGATTTCACCGCCCATCCATACAACATCTGCTTACGCTTGACATAAAGGCAGCGGAGCGGTGCGCGTGCTCTATGTATATTTATTCTCTAAGAATATAGCATTATTCTTCTAAAATCGGAATTACCTTGATATGTGTCTGAATTTGTATCGGCGCCGAAAGGATGGGAAGCAACGACCAACAACTGCGTTACCGACGCGTTTGACGTCTATATATAAAATTAATTGCTGAGAATGTACCAATAAATCTAAAGTTGTTATTATAAGGCCCTAGTTTGCTTAGACCTATAACTTTTATTTGTTCTAAACCGGTCACACACTTCCAAACACTTGAAAATCCAACCTTAAGGTCATGTGTTAAGGATCTATAGCAAACTTGTTCGAGAATCTGTTGGGCCGTTGTTCTTTGTAAAATATAGGTTTTACTAGCCAACGCCCATAGATTAACATGTGCGATAAGATGGATTTAATGGAGAATTTTTGTACTAAGCATTTTTTCACATTGTTAGCGAGCAATAAGCCTTTGGGAGACGAGTGGTATTTCAAGCTTTTAATAGATGAAGAAAACTGATTTTGTTTTGAGCAGTTTAATACATGATATATTGACAGCAGAAAAAAAATGCAAGTACATATTTGTACAAACTTAATAATAATAAAAAAATCTGCTTAAAAGTATAAGCACATAACGCCTAACATTATTCGCAAACTAGTATAAAAGTAACTGAATTACTTTTTTGATACGGATTTGTAAGAGATATTCTGTTTTTTTTTATCAAAGGTACATAAATAACACTGTGTAAAATAAACCGATATGGAATCTAAAATATTTGCCAATCTATTTTTATGATTATCTGTCATCTATCTATAGTTATCTGCATTCGCCTATAATATTAACTTAAAAAAATACGTAATAGCCACTCCACGGCTTTCCTGGTCGTCGCTACTCACTCAGTTACAATTAACCCTATAGCTGCCTGCTTTAAAAAACACCGTCCGACAAACGAGGAATTAATACGGGGGCAGTCCGCCATTATTCAAGCTACTCATTGCTCACTAGGGACTGCCGACTTTGACATCAAAAGCGGGATAAATAAAGTTGAAATTAGATTGAACATGAAACTTGTACTAGACTGAAAAGGTGGTAAAAGAAAAACGTAATTATGTTGCCTTTGAATGTTTTGGTTCTGTCCTTTTTAAGGTGTTAATTTATTTGATAGCGAAAATGGATTTGAACTCAAACGGTGTGTGTTCTTTACATGATAAATAAATTTATTAATTCTTCATTTTGGCAAATAGAGGTCTCTATTTACATCAAATAACTATCGAAATACTATTGGACTGTGGATACAAGGAATTTATTTTAAACTTATTTCTAATATTAGATTCAAAAACGGAATAGACTTGAAAAAAGTCTGCAACGCTTTATTAGAAATATTTTATTGATCAATATACCTAATAAACCGGCGAGAATTTTATCCGCCATAGTAGTAATCATCTTTATAGGTAATTGAAGTGATTCGAAATCCTTTTGCCCTAAAACCACAACTCTACTTACTATCGTGACCTTAGTAGTAAATAATAGCGCGATATCTGAAAATACAGCTACCCTATAAGTTTTATTTCACCGTTAGGAAGCGATAAATCAGAACATAAGTTTCGAAGCCCAGATATAGGCCACAAGATTTTAACCACTTCTCACGACTATGGCTTTTTGAAGTAAAAACAATTTTATTTTCGATGATTTACTCGTAGTAAGCATTAAATTTTCAACTGCTAGCGATAGTATCTTGTTTTATTGTAAGTAGGTACGTAGTTTTTTTTTAATTGGTATAGATATGTAAATATCATTTTAGTTCTATTAGTTCTACTGAATATTTTAAGTTATAAAATATGCTGCGGTTTAAGTAGCCGAGTTCGGTGTTTGGGCATCTTTAATAAACAATTACCATCAACTCGAAGAAGAAAAAATCTTAATAATTTATTAAATTTTTACGTAATCCATTCTTAAACACCTACCTACGAGTATTAGCTGGTTTATATGTCAAGATTTATATATAGTCATAATAACGCCATCTAAGACAACTCTTTGTAACTATCTATGACAAACCTTCATTGCAAAGGGCAGAGCAGAGTAAAGCATTATGGAAGTTACAAAATAGTTCGTGCAAGTTAATCTAGAGGACGCTTTTAAAAATGCGCAGGAGTATGTCTAGTGGCGCACTCTAGCAGCGCTAGCAGTTACTAGCTATCTTTTGCTTTTTGTGAAAGCTTACGTTGGGCTTGACTTGACCTTACCATGATGGTTAGAAAATTATTATTGAACTTCTGATTTGTTTTCATAGATGGCAGACGGTTAAGTCTTTTAATATAATTTTGATTTTAAATTATTGAGTGATAAGTAGATTGTTAAAATAGTTAGCTGATTGTCTTAATACAATAGTGGTCGTGGTGGTGGTTAAACAAGTAGTAAATTATTTGACCTATGACATTGACATAAAAATATTTAATTTTATGGTATTCTTTCTCAGCCTAGCGTTCTCCCAGCCTAATAATTAAATTGTAAGTATAAGTTTAGTTCATTCTAATGCACAAAATATTTAAATAGAATAGTGTATTGGTAATAAAAATAGTTATAATTTCTAGGTTTCGGGCTAAATCAAATATCGTCGGTCAACCTCGTGGCGGGCCTGCCCACACTACGTCTTCCGGCGCGCGGCCGCCATTCAAGAACCTTTCTGCCCCAACGGCCGTCGGTTCTACGCGCAATGTGCCCAGCCCATTGCCATTGGTGAGGGCTGTGGGCTGTGGGAAGCCGCTGGATGCGGGCAGCGCAGGACCGATCATTGTAGAGATCCTTGGGGGAGGCCTTTGTCCAGCAGTGGACGTCTACAGGCTGAGATGATGATGATGATGATGCATAAAATCCTTGAGATGCTCGCTTTATAGGTACTTATCAGGCCATATAAAAGTACATACCTAAATCGCAAGTTTTAACCGTGGCTGTTTGTAATAAACAAATTTTTTTTTATTAAGTAGGTAAGTAAAATATTTTTGGTTTCACTTGAAATGTACAGTAGCCAGCACATGCGGCTGGACATGCTGACCTTGTGAGCCGTATTCCGTAGCAGTAGGGGAGAATTTCGTTGTGTTAATGTCAAACCGCATGTGCTGGCTTCTGTACTTACTACACCGGTTTGTTGTGAAAAAATAAATTACTTTGTTACACCTATGGCATTATGATCATCATTATGCTCTATTTCTTAAAGAAAGTCATTCCATCAACTACTTTTATTACAATACGAGAGAGCGAAGAGATGTCTCTTGAATGCAAAGTATTAGACAGGTCAAATGTCAAGGTGAAACAAGTTTCAGATTGTGTATAAGAAACAATATGACAAGCTGTTACTAAAGGCAGTAGACCTCGAACTACGAGACGTATAAAACAATTTTCCAGAACCAGTCCTATCATTTTACACTAATCCAACAAACGAAGTTCATGTATTTGAAATATATAAAAATATTCGGACCAGTGACTGTTATAATGTCGCTATTTTCGATAATAGTGTTCATTATAATTCTGCTATTGACAACAGTGAAGACCGATCAAAAGGAACAAACTAATAATGCATCGTCAATGCTGAGTTTCAAGGAATTCATGACAAATTTGATAAAAGACCAGAGTGCTAAAATCAAAACAGTCTTGAACAAGATCCAGACAAAAGCTCAAACTGTGCTGGAAAAATTGGGAAATATGAAGCACGAAAATATAAATAAGAACAAGAGAATTAACAAGAAGAGAATTGAATATGTTGGACAAGTTGAATCACCGATAGCAAGAAGCCTTGATGCGACAGAAAGTACTAGAAGTTATGGGACTCATTTTACTACAACGGGGTATCCGGCTAGCGGTTCAGGGAACTATGGAAGTCACGGTGCTCAAACTTTCCATCATCATTCGATTGGCTTTGATCCGGTTAATTTAATGGTGTCAGTGTCACTCCTCTCTTTCCTTCTTCAGGCTTTGAATGGACTGCTCTCTCGCACTAGATTACCAACGCCAGTAGTCGAGGCAAAAGGTTTGAAATCTTTGGATCTCATCACTTGGATAAAGCATTTGGACCAGAATGAAAAGGCATTGAAGGACAATAAATATTTGAAGAAGAAGTACCCTAAAAAGTATAATGTTCTGTTAGATTGATTGTGTCATTAAATATTCTACACTAAATTTTATTTACTGTGCGTAATTTATATAAGAGTAAAAGAAATTATTTGTAGATGCACTAATTTATGTCGCACATTACCTTATAAAATGAAGTTAATTTTCAAGTAATCTAATAAATAGCTTTACAATACACATTTTGTTTTTTATTATTTAGGATATAACAACAGGTCTCAAAAATAGGTTCTTTGTAATTACCTACCACTTAGTATTTTGTTCATCGCAAACCCCCTGTTACAATTTCTTGGAAGGCGTCCCTAAATGAATTTAAACCTTTGTGAATATCTGGTTATATGTATTTGCCCTGATTCTATCTAATCTACTCATTCTAATTGTTGTTCACGTTCCATGACTTGAGTCCCATTTTGTGCAGTGTTTTATGGCCTCATAAAATTGAATTAAAATCGTCCCACATTTGTATAAGTGCAGGCATGTTCATTTCATTAGTAGTTACAAATTAGAGATCAAAGATTAATAGGGTATTGTCCAAAAATAAAGATGATGTGTCTATTTTAATTTCGTATGAAAGATACGCATTTTAAATATCGCGAAATTCGCAACTGGAACTGAAAGTCATTCCACCATATCAAGTAACTGCTGGCTGAAATGATGATGATGATGATGATCAAGTAACTACTACCTACAGAAGTACTGCCTACCTAACCTGAAACACAGAACCATCTCTAGGTTAATAAAAGAAAAAAAAGCAAGGAAAAACACAAACAAATAAAAGCGGCAAGAAAAGAGGAGCTAGTTATAATATTCACAGAAAATTATATTTTTCGTTCCGTTTAAGTCTAACTTGTTTTCATACAAATAGATCTATTTCGAGTTTCGAGTTACTTTGGCCTTTGTGAACCGAGATTATTCTAAACGACCCTATAGCCTAATTAGTTAGAGTTGTATGAACCTTTAGACAGTATTGAAAAGATAATGATCTCATTAAAGGCCAGTAGGTTACTGAGGGATTCGGGTTCGTCAGAGTTCACGTAAGTACCTATCTTTTCTATTAATAAAAATAGGAATATCATTATTTTGTCGTAGTAAATAGGAAATAGGGAGAAATTTTTATATTTATACTCTAAGGAAATAGGTATATCGTGCGGGACGTTGGTACAAGAAGGATGTAGAAAAATTTGTAGTACGTTCCATTTAATATGTAATCTGTAATGTAAAGGATTTTTTATAAAAAAGAAACTGGTTGCCTGTAAAGTCGGTATACGGGCGAAAGTTTTACGTGACAACGACTTTCTCACTCTCTCTCTCTCGCTCTGTCTCTCTCGCTCTTAGGCGGGCTAACTGTGCTCGAGTGGAAGGGACGCGTGCCTTTCACTTTTTATGTCTGTCTCTCTCGCTCTTAGGCGGGCTGCGTGCCTCTCACTCGCTCTCATTGTGAGCGCATAACGTGAGCGGAGCGTAACGCAGTTTCTTGAAGTGTCACCCGGCAAACCAATTTATAAGACGTTGTCACGTCAAAATATAAGAACTAACAGAAAATTAAGCCCATTAAAAGGACAGAGAATTGAAATTATACATTAATAATTAATTTTACATTTTTCTCACTAGTTTTATTTTTACTTTCTATTGTGTGAGTGAGTGAGACATTTCGACTTTAAAATAATTATATTTGAGGTAGAATAATTTATAGGAAACGACAATTCAGCTTATCTAAGATAATATAGGTAGGTATAAGATGGTATATTACATAGCAGAGCAAACTCAGAGCCATTAGCAAAGAAAGAATAAGAAATTCCTGACAAGCCTACGAGGAAAAGATAAATCAGCCATCGTTCCATCAGTATCAATTTATTTACCTATCCCGTAAGAGATCCACAACATCCGTATTGTCAGGACAAATTGGGAAGTTCTCACGGTGTAAGGTGTCACCACTTTGCGGATATCGCTTTCGTACCATTTGCTTTGTTTGGGTTATACGATGTTTATTTTGTAGGTACCAGCTTTCCGCCGCGGTTCCGCCCTCGTTACCGGTTTTTTACGTCAGAATGAGGAATTTTTCCGCTGTAAATGGTAGCCTATGTTCTTTCCCAAGGTCTATCCTATCTTTTTGCCAAGTATCATCAAAATCGGTTCAGTAGTTTCGGAGCCTATTTCTTTATTGGGAATATTTTAGGTATTTATTTACACCTTGGGTTACACATTTAGAGTTTTAGCACAGATTAGTAAATAGTTACGTTACGTTTAGTAAGGATCCTTTTTTTTAATTATATAATATAGCTTATAGCTTATGTTACTCGGGGATAGTGTAACTTCCCAACAGTGAAAACATTTTTAAAATCGGTTCAGTAGTTTTGGAGCAAACAAACAATCAAGGTCAAAGTGTCCAACCGTATTTGCAGGCTGCTGTACTGCATGAAGTCGCTTCATGGGACACCCACACAAAATTTGTGATTGTCTTTTAGGCTGAGAATCATACGGTGATCCAGTGCCTCATCCATCGTATTTATATATACTTACTGAAATCAAAATAGCTATAACTTTATTATCCCAAGGGAAACCCTAATAAAGTAATCTAAGAAGCCGCGGTCGGGTAAAAATAACCGTCATTGAAAACTTAAGCAATAAGAAAGGAAATAGAAAGAAAACATCCATACCTACGTACGGTCGGCTCAGTAGGTTTTATATGCCATTAGATTATTTATTGTATTACATTTTTTCTTTCTTTCTTTTTCTTTTGCTGCTGATAAAATACACAACTAAATAATTTTGTATCAATGGACACAAATAAGACACAAATTGTCATCATTAAAACAAAGATCTTTCTTATATATGTCGCATTTCCTGTTTTTTTTTTGAGACGTCTCAATCATTAATAAAATACATTGTTTGTGGTGCTACGCAACAAGTAAAAAAACTACTTATAAGTAAATAGTAACCGAGACTCCGTAACGCTATGCCGAATAATTCTAGTGCGATGAACGTTACTGCGACAATACTCCAGTTCGACAAACTTTAGTGCGAAGTAATTTAAGGACGAAAAAAGACAGAACAAGGTAGAGTATAGCATAGTAGGCAGTATTGGTTATGCGATGCGACTTCCCCTCTGGCTACATTGGCAACTGATATTCGTAATCAGTTGCTAAAGAAGGACATCTACTGCAGAGTTAGTTGTTCCTTATAGAACGCATTTCCAACCGATTTTCGTGAAATTTTGTGAGCGGGTTTGGTATCATAGATTTTTTGTTGAAACTCGCGAGTTTTGTTCTGCAGCTAACACTACCACGTTTAGTTGTATAGAAAACCACTGCTGTCGTCTGTAGTAGGCTTCACGGGCCTTCCACGGGCGACTTGTGAATTATGACATACAGAAAAACATCCCGGTCATATTTGCCGTGTGTTTTTATTGGAGTTATTTGTCTCTCAATGTCTTTTGTATTTGTACGCATTTGTTTCTGGGCCGTTGGGGATTTAGGTTAGCGGGTTATGAGGAAAAACTGCTTTGTAGTTTTGCAAACTGTTTAAGGTTTAAACATTTTATAGCTAGTTTCATTAGCCGTGTTTAGGCTTACCAGTGGAGGCCAACTTAACTCTTCATAGGTATCGTAAAAGACGACAAAAATAGGTATCAGAAATAACACTACTATTATTATGTTCTGTGGTAACACTGCGATCCCTAATGCACCAAATGAGCGTAAGGATTACGTCTACTCTTCTCTATCAAGTAAGAGGACCAAGAGGCTAGGCTGCTAGGTTTTGTTACAGAACTGTCTTGTTTTTATAGAGACACTGAATAGGTTTAGTTAAGAACACTCTAAGCTAAATACTTTAGACTTCTTAGATCATGACTTGACCGTAATTTTACCACATGACTACAATAAGAAATCTGTATCTCTTCATTTTAATAATTTTGAGACTCTCAACATTTCAGTTGTAACGGTTCGTTATACTTCCGTACTTATTAAATTAATTTTAAATCTAGTTTTTAATATTTTAATAAAATGTAGTCTTAAAACTATCTATTTACAAAACCTAATACTAAATACTAAAATTAAACTAATAAAATATACTATTTCACTTAAAATATTCCTGATAATTAAATAAAACATGTATTCTGAAGTTCCTGTTGCGGCATATATTTTGTCAGGCACTTTAGATTTGAGTTCGCCTTACTACGTCACGACTCCGTGACATTCCTATGACTCGGCCATTTTCGTACCGGCAGCTATCAAGGAAGCACTACTTTATTATAAAAGTAAATTATAAATTCTTCCAATTACAAATTCTTCTTTAAAATATAATAAGTGCTGCTGCTACTGGTGTTATATTCTTAATAATAATTAAAAAGTGTTTATTCCCCATATCGGGTGAGTGTTGCAAATTATTCTTTATATTTTCGCTAATGTTAATTATTTTACTTTCTAGGCAATTTCTATGGCTAATACTGTGTTAAATTTGTTATTTCCATGCTTTTCTAGTGCTGATTGCGACATTAAAACCTATTACAAATCATAATTTCTTTGTTCAGTTGGCTACATATTCACCTACCTACATAAAAAATATTAAATAATGTATTTCTTTATAACTTAATTATATCATCTAAATTCGCTAAGATTAAGTTGTTTAAACATTTAATATTGTTAACATTATGTTCCCGACTTGTTTTATTCCAAATCTCATCAATGTAATTAATTTTCACAAATGATTTTGCTACTACCAAAATTGTAAATTAGCTTTTGTTCAATTTTGTTAATTTTGCATGAAGCTTCAACAACATTGATCATCATTCTATGCCTTTAGTAGCCACTCTGCTTATTAGTCCTTCCGGTACTTTTTCGGAATGTCGCAGTCAGTAACATGAATTCGGACTTTTTCTAAAACGCCCAATACCGGAAATTCCAGGGCTCCTCCTCCTCCTCCTCTTTCTACCGGAAATCTGCAAGTCGCTGTGCCCTACCGCAGCGTACCCTACGCTATCGTATCATCATCATCATCATCATCATCATCATCAGTCGTCTGGCTGTACCGGACTGGCAGGGAAGTGGTGTACTTTTTAGAGACTTTAAAAGTGAACTCGGCCTAGTTTTTAAAATACAAGCACGTTACCCATACCCTGGGATCTATTATTTATTAAAATTAAATTGAACCTTTTTATTCTAAAATAACCTCTTTTATTTTCTAAATTCTAAATAAGTACGTTTAGGTGTCCTACCCACCTAAAACGCGACAACTCTCTTCTCTTCTTCTTCTTCTTCGTCTTCTAGGAAGCAAAATACTTTCCTGTTTGTAGTAACTTGTTGCTTTTCAAAATATTGCCTTTTGTTTCCTATAAGACGAGCATCTGCGGAAATTATAACTCGCATTCTTGAAGAGCAGGTTTTTCTTGTGCACGGTATCCCTAGCACTGTCCTTATGGATAATGGGAAACAATTCGTTAGCAGTACGCTGAAACAGCTATTTCTAAAATATAAAGTACCTAACGTACAATTCACTCCTAAGTACACTCCGCAAGTAAATACTGTAGAGCGCTACAACAAAACAATTATGACGGCTATTTCTTCTTTCATTGCGGATGAAGATCACCGAACTTGGGATTCTCACGTCCCAAAAATACAGTTTGCTATTAACTCATCTACTAATGAAGTTACTGGCTATACTCCGTCCTTCCTAGTATATGGTCGGGAATTGGTTGATTGTGGGTCACACTACTTGGACGCAGATGCGATTCATGATTTCATTTTCACTCCAAGGGATGAATACGTAGAAAACCTTGGTTCTCTACGCAAAATATTTGACAAAGTACAATCGGGTCTCATTAGATCTCACGAACGTAATAGTACTAACTATAATCTACGTAGAAGAGTGGCTGATTTTAATGTCGGTGACTATGTTTGGAAGCGAACTTTCTTTCAGAGCGACAAAGACAATCGATTTGCAAAAAAGTTGGCCCCCAAATTTGTCAAATGCCGAATCATTACTAAAAAATCACCACTGGTTTACATTTTAGAGGATATGCAGGGCAAAAATATAGGTGAGTGGCATATCAAAGACCTTAAACTAACTAATTATAAAACCTAATTATACTAAATACCTAATTATATAACATTATTACTACAATACAAACTATCACTTTATTCTAATCGTCTCAATTATAATCACATAGATTCTTAATCTTAGCGTTGTGATTTTTCTAAAAACAACAAAACATAATCTAACGTTAATCAATTACAGTTGATGCTGCCTTCTGTATTTGTTTTGTAAATATCCCCTACTGGATATATTACGTCTTATAACGTTAAATAAAATCTAAGTAGATGCTACCTACCAGGATTGATGTTTATAATCACCTTACTAGCGCTAAGTTATAATTTAAACAAAATAATGAGAGAATACTGTTATCCATCAAAAGTTATCTGCGAGGATTTTGTAAGCTATAAAACAAATACTCTGTATGATAGGAAGCTAAAGCACATATCTATAAGTGTCAAGGCAAATTTTGAATCTGATGTACAAAAGGTGGAATGTAAGCAAGCGAGCAGAAGATAAGATGGATGGATGAATGAATGAGTAACAGATAACTATTGAGTAATTTTAGTGATAGAGGATTTTACTTAGGAAAAATCCTACCTAAACAAGGGGGGTATGTAACGGTTCGTTATACTTCCGTACTTATTAAATTAATTTTAAATCTAGTTTTTAATATTTTAATAAAATGTAGTCTTAAAACTATCTATTTACAAAACCTAATACTAAATACTAAAATTAAACTAATAAAATATACTATTTCACTTAAAATATTCCTGATAATTAAATAAAACATGTATTCTGAAGTTCCTGTTGCGGCATATATTTTGTCAGGCACTTTAGATTTGAGTTCACCTTACTACGTCACGACTCCGTGACATTCCTATGACTCGGCCATTTTCGTACCGGCAGCTATCAAGGAAGCACTACTTTATTATAAAAGTAAATTATAAATTCTTCCAATTACAAATTCTTCTTTAAAATATAATAAGTGCTGCTGCTACTGGTGTTATATTCTTAATAATAATTAAAAAGTGTTTATTCCCCATATCGGGTGAGTGTTGCAAATTATTCTTTATATTTTCGCTAATGTTAATTATTTTACTTTCTAGGCAATTTCTATGGCTAATACTGTGTTAAATTTGTTATTTCCATGCTTTTCTAGTGCTGATTGCGACATTAAAACCTATTACAAATCATAATTTCTTTGTTCAGTTGGCTACATATTCACCTACCTACATAAAAAATATTAAATAATGTATTTCTTTATAACTTAATTATATCATCTAAATTCGCTAAGATTAAGTTGTTTAAACATTTAATATTGTTAACATTATGTTCCCGACTTGTTTTATTCCAAATCTCATCAATGTAATTAATTTTCACAAATGATTTTGCTACTACCAAAATTGTAAATTAGCTTTTGTTCAATTTTGTTAATTTTGCATGAAGCTTCAACAACATTGATCATCATTCTATGCCTTTAGTAGCCACTCTGCTTATTAGTCCTTCCGGTACTTTTTCGGAATGTCGCAGTCAGTAACATGAATTCGGACTTTTTCTAAAACGCCCAATACCGGAAATTCCAGGGCTCCTCCTCCTCCTCCTCTTTCTACCGGCAATCTGCAAGTCGCTGTGCCCTACCGCAGCGTACCCTACGCTATCGTATCATCATCATCATCATCATCATCATCATCAGTCGTCTGGCTGTACCGGACTGGCAGGGAAGTGGTGTACTTTTTAGAGACTTTAAAAGTGAACTCGGCCTAGTTTTTAAAATACAAGCACGTTACCCATACCCTGGGATCTATTATTTATTAAAATTAAATTGAACCTTTTTATTCTAAAATAACCTCTTTTATTTTCTAAATTCTAAATAAGTACGTTTAGGTGTCCTACCCACCTAAAACGCGACACAGTGTTTGCTTTTTAGTTAGCGGATTTAGTAAAAACACCCACGTATCATCTCACTTCGTATACAGACATGCTCTGGCAAGCGTTAGGGTGACTATGACATCACAGTTACGGAGAATAATTTTAGAATAGTATCGAACGACAGAATACCTTAGTGTAGAAAACATTTGTTCACATTGTTGACAGAATACAGTAATCAGCTATCAGATTATGAATGTTACTGACATGCAACGGTCTTAAAAACTTAGTGGCCCAAATAAAAACAACGTCAATTAAAGCAAAATCTACCAGTAGGTATTATATGGAACCGAAAGTTAAAATTTTGTCATGAACATAAACAAGTTCAGGTCATAAAACTGAAAAATACCTAGTCTTTTGGTAAAATAAGCGGATTTTGTTATACACCTGCTGCGACATATTGTGACATACGAATAGACCTATATTATTTATTTTTACACCTTAATATTGGTATTACTGTTCGTAAATAACTAAAATTATGTTATGAAAACAACCGTGAAAGCTTTAAAAAGTAGAAATGACATTCTTAATTTTGCTTACTATACCTACAAAGTTTACCTTTTGCTTTAGCCTACTCGTACAGTGTGGTATCCCTACTTATCTACTTACATGTCACACTAAGCCCTGTGACGTAGGTTAATGCATCGCGCCGCGCGGATTTCAGGACCTGTATAACTATTCATGAGTAAGATTCCGAACATCCCCTGTTTGCTTACAATTTCAATAGGCCTTTATTTACCTCTAAAATACTATTGCGGAAGAACATAGGCTAAATTTTACCGCGAGAAAATTCGTCATTCCCACGGGAAGAACTATTAAAGCGGGCGGAGCCGCAGGAAGCTAGTGTTCAATAAAATTAAAAAATTGCAACTGTATCATAGACGCAACGCAACGCGACGCGGCGCGATGTGTTCTGTTGAGCCTGCGAGAGTTATAAGAGCAATTTTATCGAGCGTATTTGCGTTAATTTTAGTTATAGGCGTTTGGTTTTTGGGTTTCTTAATAAAGAAAGACTGTTTGTTTGAAATTTGCTTTGCGTTCACATTTTAAGTAAGCGCAGAATTGTGTTAATCTGTATAATATGTTTGGTATACAATAAAATTATGATTATTTTCTTTGCAAATTAATGAACAAAATGATATTGCCGATAATATTAAAATCTTTAACATTTCAGTTAAATAGTTCTATATAACAAAAGTAAACAAAATAATACTTGTCCGGCAAAAAAACGTTCCGACAAACGAAAACGTATTTTTGCTGTTAAACCAATGCGGTGTTATCTCAACCCTTTCCATTTCTAATCGGGAATGCAACTCTGTACCCTCGGTGAACAGTGATACAAGTCTCAAAAAGCAGTTTCGAGATATCGCGACTTAAAGATTTGAAAATTAAAAAAAAATCTAATTTCATTTCTATTTACTGTAGATTTTTGATTTTCACAAATTCATTTAGGTATTCATGTGAAGTTTTAAAAACACTAATTCAAAATTATGCTGCAATACAAAATTTTGTGTCAAATAGCGAAAAATACGAATATATATCATTTTCCACGCCTATCGAACAAAGTGTTAAGTGATTTATGTAAACTTATATCACTTTACACAGCCTCTAGCATTTTTGTGTGAAGTGATATAGCATTAATATTTTCTACATTTTAAATATTATAAACATGATTCACGTATTTTTGTTGGAAGAAACTATACTATTTAAAGTATCCTCTTTACGATTCTTTACTTTATTTTGTAATTCTTAAGTATTTTGCAAACTTATATCAATATACACAAAGTTTTAACCGTGCAGTTAAGGTGAAAAATGATTTAAATTACCATTTTATTTTATTAAATTGTGTATATTGATATCAATTATGTTATTATGGTCGAATTGCAATTGGGTAAGCAAATTAAATAAAGGAAAAAACAATGCTCTTTGAATTTTAGTAAAATTGTAATAGTTTTTTGACTATATATTCTTTGAAATATTTTTTTAGTAATGCGTCAATTTGTCAACATAAGTAAGAAATAAATAAGTAACACTAACTATTGCCAATATAAAGAACCCTTAATAATTCCTTTTGAATCCCTAGCAGAATAGGTAGGAGTAGAGGATTACAATGATAAGTTCGTAGAAATTGTCTTTACGACGACGACTGGATTAAAGTTCTTTAAGATCTTTAATACCTCAGGTTCATCAAAGAAAGACGGAGGATATTTCTGCAGTCTGCAGATGCTTCCTGCTACCGGCAGCTCAATAGACAGATCTCAAAGTCGTATGGAAAGATCTACTAAAAGAAATCAAGGAATTCTATTGAAACTTGTACACGAACACCTGTCAGTAGTCAAACTGCAACTGACCCTAGAGCTAGGTTAACCCGACACTATACCGAAAACATTCCTGACATCAGCCTGTATGAGATTGAGAGCCATCAAGATCATGGCTGATTGATGACAGAATAACTTCTGAGCAGGTGGTACAATGGTCCCTTTAAAAAGCGCGATAAAGAAATAGAATTATAGTCCCATCTTACTTCTGAGCCATGTTTACAAATTGTTTTCGAGAGTCGATAAAAACCTTCTCTTGTGTAGATTTGACAACTTTCAGCCTCCTGAGGAGGTCGGTTTCTGAAAAAACTACATTACCATTAGACCACTTTCACATGTTATACAGAAGACTGAAGAGTAGCAGGTATATAATCAGCCACTATATACAGTGTTCGTGGACTATGATAAAGTCTTCTGTTCATACGAAACCTGGGCAGTACTGCGGTCTCTTCAGAGGTTTCAAATTGACTATCGGTCTTTAAGATACTGAAATATTTTATGAAAATGCCACCATGTCAGTCCGTCTCCAGGATCAGAATTACAGATTAATGCAGCTACAGCGGGGTGAGAGATAGAAAGACGTTATTTAAAAAAAATACACAGCTGCATTGGAGAATGTTTTTAAGTTTTTGGACTTCGATGGGCGTGGCATCAACATTAAGGGCGAAAAATATGACGGATATTGTAATCATGGTTGGGACCTTAGAAGACATCATACTGCTCAACTTGGGATTAGGGGTGAAATAGTTCTCATATCGGAAACTGATCATCCGTCTGCGCCACTCGCACAAGTCTTCTGTATTGATAAATGCTCAACAGATTCGCCAACTAGTCAGAAGATGAAGATGGAGAAGGAAAATGTAATAAATGTTGGGGATTCTGCTCTCGAATTTATACCCCATTATGTCAGCCCAGTTAGGTAGACCCAATTTTGCTCATATTGTAGTAAATCAAAAAGCAAAATGCTCTTCTTCCAGTTTCCCTACAGATTTTAATCAGGAATGATGATATCCGAAGACGAACCAAAGTCACCGACATAGCCCATAGAATCATTAAACTCAAGTAAGTGACAGTGGGCGTTGGGGCAGAAAGGTCCATAATACATAAAGGAAGGCATAGAGAGGGCAGGCCCCCTACAAGGTAGACCGACGATCTGGTGAGGGTCGGGGTTTTTTGGATGATTGGATGTGAAGATCTTTGTTTTTTCTTGTGGCCGAGAAATAGTTATAACATTTTTCACAAACTGGAATCGTTTTGCGTGCAGACGTTTTTGGTATTATTAATGTTATATTTCAAGTTAGATCACTTAACACCAAAAATATTTTGTAATAGTTCTCGTGGTAATAGATTTGTTTTGAGTTAAATCATTATACACTAGTTACAAATATTAATTTTATCAGTTACAAATAATGTTGATGTTGTTATATCACTTTTCACAAAAATTATCATCTTAAAACATAGTTTTTGGTAATTCAAGTAGAGTGATATTATTTTACACATAGAGTCATGTTAAAAATGCGAGATGTATCAAAATTATCTTCGCTTCTAGAAGGGCTAGAGCTACACCGATTAGACAGAAAAATAGCAAAAAAATTGCTCTTTAAGGATTTACAATCACTTGATAACCGATCTATCTCAAGTTGTATCACTCTTCACAGAGGGTACAGAACTGTCTGGCAGCCATTGTCCTTTCAAACCTGCATGTTCCGACAAAATCAGATTGCTTATACAATTTGAAATTCACAATTCAAGTTCAACAATGCAGCTGTCAAAAAATCAACCCTGCAAATGGGACCGCGAGAAACCCTTTATCGCGCGCCTTTTGTCGCGTTTCTTAATTTAATATTCAGCTGCCCATTCTCCTGACCAAATCGCTTTTGTGTTAATTTGACAGCTAGTTGACAGACAGAAAAAAGTGTCGATTATTATTGTTATCTTAATCTCGCGATTATGAAATAGATTTTGCCGAAATGGATCAAGGGATACGTTGCAGGTAAAAAAGGGATACCAATGTTGAATTTTAGATTAAACATAATTTTTATTTGTTAAATTTTAAGGGGTTTGAAATATTGTTGAATATAACTGGAATTTGTTTTTGAATGAGGTACCAATTTTCGATACTTGACGCTAAAAAACCGAACCCTTTTATACACCGTGAATTTTAATTGGATGTTTATCCGCAATATAGTGGTACCTAGTACTTATGAAACTGAATAAATTTCCCTAAGGATCGCAACATACGTTGAAATTTTACAACTTTCCATAGGAAACATAGGTTGAAATCTCAAAAATAATATTTAACTTATCATATACATAACTTCAGTCACGTGACCGGCCAAGTGTATGACAAGTTGAACTTAGGGAAAATCGTTCAGTTTCATAAATATTACCCTCTGTGCTATTACCACTATGTTGCGGATAAAAAACCTGTTTAATTTCACGGTGTATGATATGTTATTCGGCGTAAGTTAAAAATAAATCCAAAAGGATAGTTGTTCACGGCGTTTAGGTGCAGAATGTCTAAGTTGCAAAATGTCCAGCGGATGCAAAATGTCCAGGTTGCAAAAGGTCCAGCTTGTAAAATGGTAATTATAAGACCTGCATCTAAAGGAAATATTAGCATTTTTTTTGTTTCATTTTAATAGCATAATTAAGTTATATTTCCTTTGATGCAGAATGTCTTATTATTATCATTTTACAAGCTGGACCTTTTGCGATCTGGACCTTTTGCGACCTGGACATTTTGCACCCGCTGGACATTTTGCAACCTGGACATTCTGCACCTAAACGGTTCACGGTTTCCATCCTCATAATTTAAGCTGGAAGAAGCCAATTGTTGGACAAAGTCTGAGGTAGTATTATGAGGTATATTTCAATCTAGAATAATGAGTAAGAAGAGCGAATCGCGCAGATCAGCTCTTTGATTTCAAAACATAGAAAATTTTAATAGCCAAATAAATTCTTCAAAAGAACAGTGAATGAAGAATTTAATCTCCTATTATTTGGACACATGTCACCAGTACCGTACGTCTCAATCTAAATTCAAATAGGAATGAAATTTGTATGTCCAATCTAAACATTCATTAGGAAATTTCAAAAATTCTATTCAAACAGAACAACCCCTCGTTAAACCGCTTAAGCTAATTATATAAAACATTGCTGGATGAGGGAAGGTTTTTGTAATAATACGGTCAGTTTGCTGGGTTTTTATACATACAGGCTAGCGGCGAATTTGTGATTCATTCATAATGGCGAATTATATACACGCAACAGAAAAAAAAATCAAAAAAAAACTAAATATACATCACATTGCTGTTTAAAATTATAAATATTTTACGCAAAATAGTTTTCTACAATTTTTTTAACGGAG